>BROG01000475.1:105000-579707 GCA_030159075.1 Atrina japonica | reverse complement strand
AAATGGATAATGATTTCATAGATAAATAGAATTTTGTTTCATTCTGTCGAAGATAATCTTTCATATAAGTTAAAGGAAATATATATGCTACGATTTTGATATAATACTGTGAAATTTTTGTTAAAAATTGCTAAAATGACAGAACGTTAAAAATCCGATTAATACCGATGAAGTGTGAAGTGTTAATAATCCTTAAATAATGCCAGATTGTGTGGCTTATGATCTCAATAATTATGCAACGTGAATGTGTTCCGACATATGTCGCAACAGTGTGTGGTATGACTCATAATTATACATCGAGGTGTAACAGGTCTTCCAACGATCGAATTCGTCTCTGTTATTTATTCAAGACTTTTGTATAATGACCTGGAAAATCTTTTCCATTCCTTATATGTAATATACATTTTACCACGTGTTGACTTTCCTTTATTTTCTCTTTGAAAAATTACCGTTGGACAGCGAATACTGCCGAAAAGGGTTAGCATAGATCATACGAATATGGGCGGTCTTCGCAATATATTTTATGTACCGTGTGTAAAACATGAAAAGTATTTTAAATACCTAAAGAAATAAATAAGAAATTTTTATAGTTAATTTAGTTTACCAAAAGACATTCACCTACTCTCTGTTAAAACGTTTACAAACGACAATATGTATTCATGATAACCAATTATTTTGATTTATATATTAGTCACAAATACTATTATTTTAAAACAGAAGGAGTATGCGACACAATTCTAGTTCTTTCTCGCGTACCTTATATACGCTTATACATTCAAAATGCACATTGGTAATATTTTGTAGCCATTCTATCGTGCTAGTTTTTCGAGTTACTAATACTCTGGGATTGAGAGCCGGCCTGGCTCAGTCGGTAGCGCGCTCGACTCTGGATCGTGAGGTCGTGAGTTCGAGTGAGTCCCGCTGCCGACAGGTTGGTTTCCTGTCTTTCGGATGAGACAGTAAAAACTGGAGGTCCCGTGTCACAGTAAGTGTCGGCACGTTAAAGAACCCTCACTGCTCAATGGCCATAAGTGCCGAGCATAGGCCAAAATTTGAAGCCCTTCACCGGCATTTGGTGACGTCTCCATACAAGTGAAGTATTCTTGAGTGGGGCGTTAAACAACAATAAACAATAAACAAACAACTGGGATTGCTTTTTCCCTTAACATAATTTTTCATCTGAGCACGTGCTCACCGTCATGTTTACCTTTGACAGATGCGCAATCGTTATGAAGATGAAATCGACGGAGTTGGTATTATCATTGGTTTTTTAGCTTACATGGCCCGACGAGCCAAGTAAGCTATTGTCATGGCCTATCTCTCTGCCGTCCGTAAACTTTTCATTTAAACAACTTCTTCTCAAAAACCACTGGGCCAATTTCGAAAAATTTGGTAGGCAGCATCCCATGAGAAGCCGCTTAAAATTTGCGAAAATTGTGGGATTATCTCCCCTTAGGGCCTCATACAGGGCAAATAAGTGGTAAAATTGTGTACTTCTTAAATATCTTCTCACGTACCAGTGTATGGATTGACTTCATATTTGGTATTGAAGCTGTATAGCCTACAGTGGATGGGCTGTAGAATTTGCGAAAGAAAAAAAAATCCGTCCATAAATCGGGCGCTGAAATTGGTTAAAAAATTAATTTTGTCATATTTCAACTAATTTTGGTAGCTAGTATCACCTAGTGAATTCAATGTAAATTTGTGTGATAGATAGTGGCCGTGCACCGTTGGGGCCCCATAAGGGATCAAAAAGGGGCAAAATTTAAAATTCTTATTAAATCTTTTCCTCTGAAGAACCTTTTGCTTCATATCAACAAAATTCGCAAGCATCATCCCCATGAGAAACCACTTCAAGTTTGCAAAAATTGTGAGGTTATCTTCCCCTGGGACCTCATAAGGGGCCAAAAAATGGTTAACATTTTGTACTTTTTCACGAATCAGTGTGTGGATTTCATCCTATTTAGTACCGAGGCTCTATAGGGGATGGGCTTCAAAGTTTGCGAACGATAAGAAAATCCGCCCATAAATGGGAACCAATAGGGGGGGGGGGGCTGAAATTTGTTAAAAATTCAGTCAGATTTCAACCAAATTTCGTAGATAGTATCCCCTAGTGAAGTCAATCTAAAATTATGCAAAAAAGTGGTCGTGTCTCTTGGGGCCCCATTAGGGGTCAAAAGGGTGCAAAATGTGAAATTCTTCTTTAAATATTTTCGTCTGAAGAACCATCTGGTTGACCCAGTTTGGCAGGCAGACTTCCCATGAGAAGCTTTTTCAAGTTGTAAAACTTGTGCGATTATCTTCTCTTGGGGCCTCATAAGGGGCAAAAATGCGGTAAAATTATGTACTTTTAAGAATTAACATCTCACGAACCAGTGTATTGATTGTTTTCATATTTAGTATAGAAGTTCCATAGGGGATGGACTACAACGTTTGCGAACAAAACAAAATTCCATACATTAATGTGGCGTTACTTCTCTGTTGGAAACAGGAACAACTCAATCTGTCTTTTTATTGTTTATTCAATTCTTCTTTAGTATACTCTTGTGCTGTATGCTCCCTCCTAAGTGTATGTGAGTCTACTCTTCCTGTTGTATATGGCTGGACAATGTAGATGTTTGTGTATTTATTTTCTATTTCCTAACCCTGTATATATTAGTAATACAAGGAAGATTTATTGGTTGTTCCTAGTAAGACTATGTAAAATTTCTAAATTCTATATGTAGATTTCCTTTTATTTAAAAACTTCCTAGTGTTAGAACATATGCCTAGTCATTTAATAAACAAATGTTTTGTAAAATTGCATAGGCATTTATATGTATTAAAATGGATCTATATTTATTAGTAAATTAATTTACTACCTAATTTGACTAATCATGCTACATCAATGCGACCCACTGAGAGGCGTAAAAATTGGTTAAAAATTCAATTTCAACCACATTTGCAAGATATCCCCTGGTGAAGTCAATCAAAATCTGTGTAAATGAAAGTGGTCGTGCCCCCTTGGAGCCCCATAAGGGGGTCAAAAAGATGTTTTTTGACATTATCTTGAAAAGTATAATAGGTATAGTAAAAGTGATAGAAGCAAAAATGTTCAGTATGCAAAGATCTACAAAGAAGTCTATGGGCCGAATTTGTCAGGTCGCCGCTTTGGGGGGGTTGTTTCCCCTTTTAGTGGATTTTCCATGTTTTTGACAGTTTTGCCCTATTATCTTGAAAAGTATAATAGATTTATAGAAAGTGAAAGCGGCAAAAATGTTCAGCACGCAAAAATCGTCAAAAAATTCAATAGGGTCGAAATTGTCAGGTCGACCCATTTGGGAGTTATTTCCCCCTTTTAGTGAATTTCTCGTTTTTGACAGTTTGACCTACTATCTTGAAAAGCATGATATATATAGAAACTGAAAAATGCAAAAATGTACAGCAAGCAAAGATCTACAAAAATGTCAATAGGGCTGAAATTGTTAGGTCGACCCTTATGGGAGTTATATCCCCTTTTAGTGGATTTCTCATGTTTTTGACAGTTTTGTCCAACTATCTTGAAAAGTGTAATAGATATATAGAAACTGAAAGAATTTGTCATGTTTTTGACAGTTTTGTCCTTTTATTTTGAAAAGTATAATAGATAGAGAGATAAAGAAAGAAACAAAAATGTTCAGTATGCAAAGATCAACGGAAAAGTTAACAGGAATAAAATTGTCAGGTTGATCCTTATGGGAGTTATTTCGACTTTTAATTGGATTTTTTCATGTTTTTTCCTGTTTTCCCTATTATCCAGCGATCACCACAGATATCTACAAAAAAAGGGTTTATTGTACAAAAATCGTAAGGGTCATTCATGTGAGAGTTACATCCCCTTTTAAATGTTTTCGACTGTTGTTGCACATTATCCTGAAAGATCTATTAAATATAAGTCCACCCCTATGCAAGTTAATTCTCATTTTCAATGACTTTTCCATGCCTTTGGTTGCTTTTCAGTATATTGTCAGTAAAATAGAGTTTACTCAAGTGATTATTAAAGCCCAATGAGCCCACTGTATTTCATGTTTATTAGCCATTTTATCTTTAACGCATTTTAAAAATGTTTTCTGCATTGTTGACCAATTTTGACAGGTGAGCGACTTAAGGCCCATTAGGCCTCTTGTTTATTTGTTTTTTATTTTTATTATTTCAATACATACATGTTTACAAGACTAGCACAGTATTACATACACAGTATAAACATCATAATACTTTAGAATGGAGACAGTAAACAACTTTAACTCACTTTTATCCATTTTCCATTATATACAATATAAACATCACAATACACTAGACTGGACCGTAAACAACTTAAATCACTTTTATTCAGTGTCATTTATTCTAACACAGATAAACATATAATTTATTGACTATGAATCTACAAAATAAAACTGACAAACTCTTGGATTAATTCAATTTACTTTACAAAGATAAATCGATGTAACATAGCACAGGTAAGGCTGATGTCCCGGTGACTGTGAATTACTGTATAGGGGACAGGTGTACGTTTTGTTACAAAAGAATGTTATCGACAAGTTAGACTTAATTACCATTTAAAGTATCATTGCTTATTTCAATAGGCCTAAGATTTTTCAAAATCTTGAGCTTTAAACAGAAAGTAACACAATTCTAATTACCAATACAGAGAGTTTTCATCACAAAAATAAAACTTTCTGATTTAAAAACAATCCTTTCATTTTTAATTCCGAAAATCAAAAATAGAAGAACATAATGAAAATAAATTTGTTTAACTGTTACATTTTATTGAAATGCAAAAAGAAATGACTTCAGAACACTTTAAAAAGATATGGCTTAACATGAAAAATATACATATAGTGAAAAAAATTAGTGTTTATTACATTTATCAATTAAATATGTGCTTTGTTTTCTACTGTTATTTTTCATTGCCTTTACTGTATTTTGATTGGCTTAATGAAAAATATCAATGTTAATAAAGTGTGATATTTTTCATTAAGTCAATCAAAATGCAGTGCCAGGCCACTAATAAAAATCCGATTAATTAATCCCATCTATAATGTAATGATAAATTTCAATTATTGTTTGATTATAAACCGATCATATTTGCACAATAAATTGTGATGCCATGGTAAAAACTGTTGAACACGTACTGTTTCAAAATCATAAATTGAATATACCAAGCGGTATCAATTTACAAAAATAGATGGGATGTTTTATGTAATGACGTCTGTTTTGTATATTGTTATTACTGAGTTTATGGTAGGTAGTATATCCGAGTCTTGGTGAGGACAATAGACAGGAAACGGCATCAGGCTGGAACGTCTCTATGTATATATATATATATATATATATATATATATATATATATATATATATATATATAATATATATATATATATATATATATATATATGTATTATGATGTTCAGAAACTTTCAGACTGACACAATTAAAACTTTTAACACTAACTATTGATTTTTCTATAGGTTTAATTTGTAAAAACAGAAGATGTCAAGAAATATTGCTCACACTAGCTTGATTTAATATGACTTAAACTTAAAACAAATATTTTGAAAAAAAAAAAATTGTCCGGTCGCTCCACCAAAAATCTCTCTCATCTGAAAAAGAAAGTTTTGAGGGAAAAAAAATTAATTAAATCGGTCAAATATCCGAAGAACAATTAATTAATTTGGCATGGCCTTAGCGCCAACTTCTATGACTGCATGGCAAAGTGAGATAAACTAAAGCGACTGATAACACTTGGCATATCTCTTTCAGCGGTCGATGGTTCGTCAAATTAAAATTATTGTAATAAAACTATCATTGCAATATTTGTTGTTTGGTATGAGAATCGATGAAATAAAAAACAATACCAACCTCAAATTTCGGCCTCGGTCGATATTGTTTTTGCTCCATAAATTATCATATTAAACCAAAAGTAGAGCAAAAATTGTATAGAATCTCTCATGTTCATATTTTCGTATACATATACATTGTATATCTATCGGTTTCAATATAATTTACAACTGATAGGTTTGCCTACTCAAACTTTGGGGTGTTCTTGGTTCTTTTTACTGTATCTATAATACATCATTTAATCGACATTTTATTTTTTTATGAATAATTGACGTTCCCTGGTCAATACTTTGCTATATAGACGTTCCCTGGTCAATACTTTGCTATATTGAAGTTCCCTGGGCAATACTTTGCTATATTGACGTTCCCTGGGCAATACTTTGCTATATTGACGTTCCCTGGGCAATACTTTGCTATATTGACGTTCCCTGGGCAATACTTTGCTATATTGAAGTTCCCTGGGCAATACTTTGCTATATTGACGTTCCCTGGTCAATACTTTGCTATATTGACGTTCCCTGGTCAATACTTTGCTATATTGACGTTCCCTGGGCAATACTTTGCTATATTGACGTTCCCTGGGCAATACTTTGCTATATTGACGTTCTCTGGTCAATACTTTGTTATATTGGCGTTCCCTGGTCAAGACTTTGCTATATTGGCGTTCCCTGGTCAAGACTTTGCTATATTGACGTTCCCTGGGCAATACTTTGCTATATTGACGTTCCCTGGGCAAGACTTTGCTATATTGACGTTCCCTGGGCAATACTTTGCTATATTGACGTTCCCTGGGCAATACTTTGCTATATTGACGTTCCCTGGGCAATATTTTGCTATATTGACGTTCCCTGGTCAATACTTTTCTATACTGACGTTCCTTGGTGACTTATTTTTTATACTGACGTTCCCTAGTAAACACATTTTTAAAATGTTGCCTGGTCAATACTTAACATTTTCGACTACTCCTTCAAAACCGCTAAAGGGATTTTGATGAAACTTTATAGGAAGCAAGTACACAAGGGCCTCTACCAAGTGTATTCATTTCGTCCCGATGGGCCCAGGGGTGGATCCAGGGTGGGGCAAAAGAGGCCCCAGGGGTACCCCTCTTTAAAAATCTTCTCCTCCAGAACCGCTGCATGATTTTAAAAACTTATTGTATCTGAGTGATCTACATAGATGTATGATTTAAGTTTGTTAATTTCGTTGAAATTGGAAAATAAATTTTCGATGCGTTTTTGACGGTCTTGTAGACTTTGTAATTTTCATTCATTTTTGTATGATTTCCTTGATTTTCTCCCCTATTATTCATTATGATGCATTTATTTTATGTGTTTACCCGTAATTTGGTATATAAATACTTTCCTGAAAGAATTATGCTAAAATTTACTTTTTTAAATTTTTTTTATGAATTTTTTAAGACTACAAAATTGAAAGTGGAGGGGTGATTTTCCACATTTTCGACTTCTTCTCTAAAACCGCTGAAGGGATTTTGATGAAACTTTACAGGATGTAAGTACCGAAGATCCTCTACCAAGTTTGAAGTCTGTAGAAGTCTTCTCCTCCAGAACCGCTGCATGGAATGAAAAACTAATTGTATCTGAGTGATCTACATAGATTTGTGATTAAAGTTTGTTAATTATGTAGATATCGGAAAGTAAATTTTAATGTGTTTTTATGTCTTTTTACACATTGTCATTTTGATTTATTTTTGTATGATTTCTTTGATTTTATCTTCATTTATTCATCATGATGCATTAATTTAACGTGTTTTGCATGTAATTGCGCATGGAAATGCTTTCCTGAAAGATTTTTTTCCTGAAATTTAATTTTTTTTTCACCTTTAACTTGCATGTAATATCATACACTGGTAAAGTGTAAACGAAATAGATTACAACAGTTATTTACGACACCTTCGAAATAAACATAACACACTTACCGTACACAGAGTTAATTATTAATGCATGTACTCAGTGTATGTCGGTATTGATTTACATGGGAACATGTTAATGGACTCCGTTCCTAATCAATTTCACTGTAAGTATGCACATACGACTATCAATAGATGTGCACATCTGTTGGATTATGCTTCCAGCACATATGTGTAGCCCAGGTTCTGATAAGTAATTCTATTCCATAGCTGACTTCTTTAATTCTGATAAATCGGTCATTTGTAATGTTGTGCGCACGACTTAATATAATTTTTTCTCAATGTTTTATGTTGTGCGCACGACTTAATATAATTTTTTCCCAATGTTTTATGTCGTGCGCACGACATATCAAGTCGTGCGAACGAGATAGTTATGTCGTGCGCACAACTTTATTAACCAATAGCAAACATTTCCCATCGAAATCCGTCTTACAGTTAAACTAGAATTTGAGACACATAGGCGTCGGAGCCGGGGGGCTAGGGGGGCTAGCTTAGCCTTTTTTTTTTTGCAAAGATAGGCATAGGTGTTGAAAATTGGGACTTAGCCCCCAAGACGTTTCTGGCGTGTGTGTGTTTTAAGTTGGTTTAGCCCCCCCCCACACACACACACACACACTTCTGGCGTGTGTGTTTTAAGTTCGTTTAGCCCCCCCACTTTCAATTTGCTTCCGACGCCTATGAGACATAATGTGAATACTACAAATAATCTCCTTTGATGGAAGACGGATGTCGATGAAATTAAAGGATAATTGAAATGTGTAGGTTCCAAGAAAGCAATTGTACTTAAAAGGGGGATTAGCAGCTATAAAAAACAATAAAATACGAACAACTAGCCTACTTCTCCTTTGATGGAAGACGGATGTCGATGAAATTAAAGGATAATTGAAATGTGTAGGTTCCAAGAAAGCAATTGTACTTAAAAGGGGGATTAGCAGCTATAAAAAACAATAAAATACGAACAACTAGCCTACTTCCGCCTCGTGAACGCTTCATTATACACGTATTTTGTATTATTGCGTAGCCTACCTTCTATATGATCCATGAGAACTGTATAACATTGAAAAGGAATAATACAAAGTTGCAAAAGCTTTAACATAATATTTTTCAGTTTCAACAAAATTATTAGGGGTAGCTGAAACACCCTAGTCCCTAATTCCTATGGGAACTCTTGCTAAATCAGATATTTACTCTGCAAGATCTCTGATGTAGCAAGAGTTCCCACAGGATCAACCTAGTCCCCAATCCCGCCCCTGGTTAGGCGAGGGACATTTGAAAAAAAGAAAAACAGGAAGGGTATCAATACCCTTTATTTAACACCAACAATCTCTGGGAGACGTTTGCTATTGTCGTGCGGACAACATAACTATCTCGTGAGCACGACATAAAACATAGGGAAAAAGTTATATTAAGTCTTGCGCAGTCTTTTGGTCCTTTTTGCTCCATTTTAGGGTCCCTATTGGTGAAATCCCTTTTTCATTCGAAAACTTTATGCGGCTGCACATGGGGATGCTATATGCCAAGTTTGGTTAAAATTGGCCAACTGGTTCTTGAGAAGAAGTAAAAAATGTTAAAAATTTACGCACGGCGCACAACGCACGCCGGACAAAAAAAGCGATCGCAATAGGTCATTTTCTTAAAAATTAATTACTTCCCCCCCCCCCCCATTTTTGGTTTGTTTCCTACGCCACTGAAAATGCGTTTTGCATTGTCGCTGTAATCATAGACCTGGATCTAAGTAATTTGATTACAGGTTTATGCTGTAACTAACTTTACTCATGCGTCTGGGGATGAAGTAGACATCCGTGTTTGTAATTTTTGTAAATATGTGTGGTTTAAATTTTATAGATAACAATTCCAAGGATGTGCCTTCTTATAGAGGACAATGTTTATTTCATTCTATGTGTACATTTAATAGTAATATATTTATCATTATGTAGAAATATTTGATGGTTCACGACAAATACATGAAACGAACCCCTCCGTTGTAACAAGATTCCGGAATATTTTATCAACTTGTCCGTTATAAGTTTTTGACTTTAGCTAAGTCTGTTCACTTCTTGTATTTTGAAATGGCTACCGGACCGATCGAGAGACTGCAACAGCTCGAAACAATAGAGAACGACATCGCAAATGCCGTACATAGCTCTGGTAAGATAAGAGAACTAAAATCAAAATAGTATAAAGAGTCAACAGACCATTGAAACTGAGTCGCTAGCCTTTTATAGGGAACGCATTTATAGTCTTTAATAATAATATGAACTAAGGCCTGGCTTGAAGCAAGCGCAGCTTTGTCATTGTAACATCGTAATGTAGCATAAAATGCATCGAGTTAGGAAAACCATGTGGTTTAGATTGATGCATACAGTGTTTTGCACCCAATGTATGTACAGCTCATTTCTACCCCTTTTCCTTAAAGAGCTCGTTTAAAATCATGCTGAAATTGTCGTCCAAATTATAGGTAAGGCGTATTTGGCGGTGTTTTATTGGAAGAATAAGATGCTGGTAAGCAGTCACAATATATCTAGGCTACTACTTACCAGGCTATACCGGGATCGGACTGTCATATCTAGGCTGTTATTAATAAGGCTATTACGGGATCGGGCTGTCCAAAGCCCATTGACCTCAACTATGTGAATAACTCAACCAATCAGATTAGAAATTTATGACAGCCATGTTTCTAGGAACCTGTATGCTGCAGTCTCATTTGGGATGTGCAGCTTGAAGCCCATAGTACACACTGGAGGACTGACCGTAAGAGGGAGCTTTAATTATTGGACTTGACTCAAGTTTCTACAATAAAGAGATAGCTAGCACTGGCATATGAACTATAGTCTGACTCTGAGCCATATTTGGTCAGGAATTTCAAAATGAATTTGTAAAGTGACCAATTATCAAAATAAAAATATTTATTAAGTTTATCCTATATCTTTTCTACGTACTTTTTTCTTTGTTTGGTTGCTTTAAAGTGAGTGCAGCATTTACATTATAAATAATACATAGGTAAAACTATGGAGAGGGCGAACGCATTCATCAACAGTTTTACATGTACAGTTAATCCCTTTGGGGTCAGAATCACCAAAGGCAAAGGGATTAATATTCAATGTTTTTATCATGTAAATGTCCCGGTTATTCACTCATTGTTTTAAATAAAATATTGATTGACTGACTGTTTCTTCTGTGCTAAAACTTAAATAGAATCTATGTGGTATTTATTAGTCATGAATTAAATGCACAAACATGTTTTTATGCAATATATTTTTCTCTATCCCAGCATATCCATAATTTCGTGTAGTTCACATTACCAGAATAATTGAGGCGCTTCGTGATCGGGTTCGATGTACAACTCTGGTTGTTATGTCCTAGTCTCGGTCTGCAAAACGTTTGCTAGTATGGTAGTTTATTACTTTGTTTGTAATGCACTTTAAAAGTAATGACTTCACATTTCCGACATTTTGTTTCTGTCACGCCCAAATTCCCGATGTGAGCAGAATTTTTTCCATTAGTAGTACGGGTCCCTGGATGTAGTGGGAATTAAAAAATGTGAGCTTCTCTACATATATGAGGGCTTTGCCCTCTATAACAATTGTAACATCGTATGTAATTTCTGTGGAAACGCTGGGTAAAACCAGAGGATTTAAGCTGTGACATGTAAAATCCTCTGGTTTTACCCAGTGTTTCCACAGAAATTACCTCGTAAAATGGTTTGTTGGAGTTGTATGCACCTAAGATGAATTTGGTCAAGCAAGTGATATAAATAAACATTTTGAATTGATTCAAAGTATTGAATGAATACATCAAACATCTTGCAAAACAATAACAAAACATTTCTTCTTCTTCTTCTGCCAATAATGTGCAGAGCTCCAGGGAAGGCTCTCATTAAAATCTGGATAAAAACATTATTTCTTTACTGTGCATTGTAAAGGAATGGTTGCTGATTCAGGTCTTGAAAGCCTTGGGTGAATCAGCTGTGACAGTGGGTGCTGGTAGGTTTTTCCATAACACTATGTCTGCATGAAAAAAGGAGTCCTGGTAACACTTTAGGTGGCAGAATGACTGGAGGTATTTCAGTGCATGACCTCTGGTGTTGTTTATAGTTTTTTATAGTGACTGGATGGTATGTCAGTTTGTTTACCAAATTGTACATCATGGTTGTTCGCTGAGATTGCAGGGTGTCAAGTTGGAGCTACTGGGGTATAGCTGTAACACTGCTATCCCTGCTGTAATCTCCCTTGATATAAAGTGCTGTCCTTCTCTGCACTGCTTCTAGTTTGCTGATATGGGTCTTGATGGAATAGTCCAATACACTGGCAGCATACTCAACGTGGGGTCTCACTAGTGTCTTATAGCTGGTGACTCTGATGTTACGTGGGCAACCAGAGAAGTTGCAACTCAGAAATGCTGTGGCGTTGTTTGCTTTCCTTGTTATGGTGTTGATATGAGGCCCCATTGTAGCTTACGATCAACAGTAGTAATGCCAAGGTATTCTGCCTTGTTGATTAACTGTAGAGTAAGTCTATGGATGGTGTAGTCAGCCTTAATAATATAATAATTTCATTCAGTAATCAAAAAACTGTTAGGCACCAGTAGGCAGCTATGGTATTATTTCGTCTTCAGTATGTACTTTGACATTATTATTTTCATCATGCAATAGCCGGCTACTGGTCCTAGCTGAATAATGGTCCCTGACCAGTCGCAAGATCAAAAATAGACCCCTGTGTACAGTAAGTGTTCACCATCTTGTTGTAATTGTGTGCATGTTCAACTACAGGTCTTTCCCCTGCTCTATTTTTTCATCATGTTTGTGTGTTCAGCATTATATGAACAGTCTTTGTGCTCTAAAAATTAAAGGGTTCAACCATAGATTGGGAGATTTTGTTTATTGTGATTGACAGTGGACAGAATATTCACTTATGAGATTCTGTCAAGTTGTCTTGCTAGAATCCCTTGTCAAGTCTTCTGGGCTTCTGTGACCAGCTTGCTTCAAAAGAACTTTAAAAAATAAATACCTGGTTGGCAGTCAATTAGTAGGTCATCTATCATTTCTAGACATATTTTTCTTTGAAACCAAACATATTTCTATTTAAAATCCCCAATGAAAATTGAAATATCACATATTTATTGAATTATTCTGACAAAAACATTGTTTTTTCCACAGGCTATGTTATGTTCTATGATTGCTCTTTTTAAGTTCGATATCAGTAACTTTGCTTCTCGCAGGTTTATGAAAATCAACCATAGAACAGACTATAGCCTCTTTGCCAGGTGAGATGATCACATGATGTAAACAAGTCCGCCATTCAAACCCAGACAAAAAGTATGTGTATGGATTTCATCTTGCTGACATATGCCTGCAGCTTCTGTTGACATCAAGTAATAATAATTCTGGGGTCTTACTGTTATTGATTTTAGCATAAACAATACTTACACATAATGTACTTTCATCTGATTTCAAAAGGATTGTTTTTTTCTGACCTTTGAATACACAAAATTGGGACTTTATTAGACACTAGGATGATGCTTTGTTAACAGAAATGATGTCATTTGTAGAGCATGCACAATTACAACATGTGCACAATAAAAACAAGTAGCTATAATGTAATATTAAATGCATCAGGTTAGGAAAACATTTGATGTATATTGATGCAGACAGTGTTTTGGATCCATTGTATGTACAGCTCATTTTCTACCCCCTTACCACAAAGTAAGCTCACTTGGTTAAAATCATGCTAAACTGCTTGCCAGATTATAGTTAAGGCATATTTGGCATTGTTTTATTGGAACATTAAGATCATTTCTAGGTTTTTACTAGTTTTTTGACTGTATAACGTCAATCACCACATTTTGTTTATAAATGATAAAATCCCACCATCTTGGAAATTAAGAAATTAGTCATATATTTATTATTATTGCAATTATTATTTTAAAGCTACACGTGTACTTTGAACTTTTAAACATTAAAATCACTTGTAATTTGAAAAGTTTTTCTTTGTCAATTTTGGACAAGTAGATTGGCCAATTAGACAAGTTACTTTTGCTAGGTACTTGTCTGATTGGACAAGTAGATTGACCAATTAGACAAGTTACTTTTGCTAGGTACTTGTCTGATTGGACAAGTAGATTGGCCAATTAGACAAGTTACTTTTGCTAGGTACTTGTCTGATTGGACAAGTAGATTGGCCAATTAGACAAGTTCCTTTTGCTAGGTACTTGTCTGATTGGACAAGTAGATTGGCCAATTAGACAAGTTACTTTTGCTGGGTACTTGTCTGATTGGACAAGTGAAAAAAATTCTAATTGTATAGCTGAGGTGTGCTGAATCAAAGGAATAAGATACTGGAGGACAATTACACTTCTAAATTCTATATTTAAAATGTTTTTACTTTTAGGTCAGGCTTTACAAGAACTTGGGAAGGAGAAACCTGTCATGAAACAAGTGGAATCTCACACAACAAACTTTATGAAGACGTTGATGGAAGTAGAAAGGAAATTAGCAACTCATATCAATTATCTAACTCAAGTTTCAACAGGTAAGCTGATTTATTAGAGCTTAATGCATAAACTTTATGTACATGTAACACTAAACAAGGCAAATTTGAAATATGGCATCCCTTAGACTTTTTGTGGCAGGAATTACCATAGAGTATTATCTGCAATGTAAAATGTAAAGATGGCTGAAATAGTAGTTAATAACAACAAAGGCATAGAGCTTAAATAAAAAATAAATGTTCATGGTTGCTTGTTCATTTCAAAATAACACAATGCATATCAGTGTTTAAAGCATTGTCAGAATTATTGAAAATTTACTGTTTTTCTGCAACACACCCCAAAATTTTTGTGGAATTGTTCATTGGAGAGTCAACCTGAAGTTTATTTTCTGATAGTTAAAAATGCAAAATTGATTTTATAGCACTACATTCATTGACAGGCAGCCAGTTTCACTAGGGTGGCAAAAACTTAATCTCATCCGTCTATCACCACCAAATAAACAAGATTACTTAATTTTGACTATTTACTGGATTATGAAACAAGACTAATTCAAATTCATCTGGGGCATATTGCTAAGAAATTTAAATTGACGAAAACACTCATCTACCTAAGATGCATGCCTGAACCATGATGCATGTATATGGCCCAGACAAATTAAAGCAACAAAGGATGGATAACTGTAAAAATCAAGGTGGTTTTTAAAGGGTGTAATTTTTGTATCCTACAGTTTGTCTTTGTAAGATGTAAATCTGCACCAATTATTGGGAGTTTACTTGAACAAAAAAAAATGGATACTATCCAGACAATAATATTAAAAAGGGGTTGGAGTGGAATTTTTATGGGACACTCTTTAGATGTATACCTGCACCAAATATGGGGAGCTTTGGTGAAAAAAATAAGTTGGATATGGCTCAGATAAAATCAACAAAGGGGTATAATTCTATAAGTAAGGGTGGTAGGAGAACAATTTCTATTCTCAAGATGAATACTGCACCAAATATGGGGAGCATAATTGAAGAAATAAGAATGGCCTGAACAAACAGACAGAGACAATGTGAAACCTTTGTCCACCTGGGAACAAGCGGGGAACTAAAACATGTAATACCTGGTGTGATTATTATAAGGTAATATTATATATATTAAATGGTAAGGTACACAAAATTGATGGACATTTCATAAAGATATAGGAACATGTATCATTACATCAACTTCCAATGTTCACTTGGTATTTTTCTTCATTGTTCTAGGTCAGCCACATGAAGGATCTTCCTATGCAGCACAAAAAGATTTGCAGCTGGCTCATCACAGAATAGATCATATACGGAGTAGATTAAATGATCTTGACAGATCAACAATGGATTCCAGTCAACATGTACACCGACATCAGCTGTCTAAAACGGACTTATTGCAGATGTCAGAACCACACTGACCTTGAACTGTGTGCCTTCCCATACATGTAAATGGACATTAATGTAGAATAAGAACATTGCGACACTTAACAAAGATGTGTTCTCTACATATTACTGTAAAATACTTTATAATGGCATAAAAATGAGATAGGCGACATAGTCACTGGTGTCATCTGAGATCAATGAAAAATACCAGCCAATCAAAATGGATTGTCAATTCCATTGTTTTTATTTCATAAGACAAACTTTTCTCAATCATTTTGTTTATATGGATATGAAAGTATGCATGTGTGTGTGTGTGTGTGTGTGTGTGTTTGTGTGTGTTTAATTTGTGTAGCTCATTGTCTGCCATTATGTGAAAATTCATTACAAAAATTTGATTCATCAAAATTATAAGTCAGTCTGCAGTGCAGTGTTATCAAAAGTCATTTGTAATCTCATTAAATATAATAATTTATTTTTTTTATTGCTTTTGTTTTGATATCACCAGGTATATTTTGCCAGTTTAATACATCTTCACTGTACTATACTCATCAATGGAGTGTCTGCTCTTAAACGTGTATTGATTCTTTATCTGCTGATAACAATGGTGGTCATTTGCATAAAACAGATTCGCAGGAATTATTTCTGAATATCTTGATAAAGGTGTCACCTAAAAACAATCAATCAAAAGATCTACAAATTAATCGGTTGATTTCAACAATACAATTACCGTAACACGTACATGTTATGTAATACATATGTATTATAAACCAATACTGCTTCTTTGAAGGGACAATACAGCTTTATGCAATGACTCCATGTAGCTTTGCTAATTGCATCATAACAGTTTTTTCCTTCTAATTTTGATTAGTGTTACGCCACTCAACAATTTTTTAGGTATATAATGGTGGCCAGTTTTTAATGGTGGAAGCAAGAACCCAGCTACCAATGTACCTCGAAAGATACCACAAGCCTTCCTTCCACAAGTAAACTGGCAAACTTTCTCACAAAATCATATATTTGTCATTTGCCCCATCGATAACTGAATAATCTAGTTGATACGAAATTGCTTTTTTGTCTCAGAAGATATTTCAACCCCTAAGCAGTTTTGCAGTGAATTCAGATACTTTTCTAGAAATTGAATCTTAATCTATCAAATATTGTTATAAATTATGCTCATGTGGCATTTTATTTTCCTGTGTTTAAGATATACCGTAATCAAGTGGCCGAAAGGCAAATCCTTTGTCAAATCTGAACTGGTTAATTTATGCAAAAATATATATATCCATATGCAAATCAATGTAAAAAACATTCTAAGTTGGTATTAGAAATAAACATGTATATAACATTGTCACATAAATGGCATGTTACATGTATAAAAATGAAATCATTCCAAGGTACATGTACTCATTTAAGTTCCCATTGTCACCGGTATATGTAATTTTGAATATTGACCTACGGTACATAAACAAGTAGTTACTGTTTTACCTGGGAATATGCAGCTTAGAATCATGTCATCACTAGCTGCATTGGAGCCTGTGCTATCTGGTTAGAAGCATGATTGAATAATCGTATATTTTATTCTCATGTGAACGAACAGAATTTATAAGCACACCAGAAATGCATCCAACTCGCCAGCAGATATAAATGATGAAAGGTCTAGTCGTAAGATTGTCAATGATCACTTACATGATAAAGCTTGACAACTTCAAATAATTCATCACTTAAGTGTTTAACTAAGGAAAAAAATCATATAGAAATAAAATTCCAGTTTCATATAAAAAAAAAACGCAAATCAAAATGTTTATCAGTCAAAATCGGCAAAGTGGAACCGAGGGAAGTCCACTTTTCGACAGTTTGTCCTGTCACGTGACTATAAAATTAATACATCAAACATTTTCGACTGTCTTTGTTGTCCAATTAAATTTCAATATGTGTGATGTGTTTCAAAATTAAAAAATTAAACGGCACCCTAGTTCAGGAATTTTTTTGGCCAATCCTATGGCACATACCATACAGATGAGGATTCTTATTCGAGTACAAAGAAAAACAAGAGGAGTTTTCAGCTCGTCATGCAGTGAGGCCTTGCCTTAAAAATGGAGATTCAACTGCATTTAGATTTACACGTGTGCAAACTATTTTTCCTAATTTGTCTCAAATTCACAATGAGATTACCAATAGTCATCAATGGCATTTCCCAAAATAGGCAGAAGAGGGCCTGGTTTAAAAAAACTCTTCATTCCTGATTGAATTCTAGACTTGAGAATTGTGAAAAACTGTCATATTGACAAAATATTAATTAATATTTATATAATGTTTTAAATATTTTGCAATTTGTCAGTTAGCTTTTGTCTCCATTTTAGTCCATAGTAAATTGTCGTTTATTTGCTGTTTGTCTGTCACTGTATGTTACGTGCTCTTTCCTCTAAATTGCTATTTATGTGGTGCTACGTATTCATAATTTGTTAGTTGAAATATGTGCAAATATGAAAGTGGTCATGCGAGTTTTCTGAGAGTTTTGCACACTTTTGCATTCTAATGAATAACTGATGACATTCAGACAAAAACATGAGTAAAATGTTTTAGCTTTCAATGTTAATGGGAAAACATCTACATTAATAAGTTTTTACATATATATGGCGAGTTATATCTATTTTAATTTATAAACAAACTATATTATTTACATTAATAAATTATCATTTAATATAAAATAATGAATTATATATATATATATATATATATATAAATTATCTAATGTTTAACAAGGATGTAACACATGATGTATCTTAAACAGTGGAACAGTGATATCAACCACCATTAATTACATACCAGTCTGCAATTGTTCTTCACAGGTTTTAAGGAATAAAAGCCACAATGCTGAAATTGCAATTGATGAAACCAGTAAATTTCAAATTTCATCAAAATGAGACAATGTTGAAATTTCGACTAATCAGAAGCCTCAGTTTGCCATAGACAGCAACAAAATCCATATCACTGAAATCGCAATCCCTTAATACTCATAAATTCCAAATGTCATCAAAATCGGACAATGTTGATATTTTGACCAATCAGAAAGCCTGAGTTAGCTATAGACAACAACGAAACTCATATCATTGAAATCGCTATCCCTCAATACCCATTATTACTAAATTTCATCTAAATCAGACATTAAAGTTTCGGCCAATCACAAACATCAGTTTGTCATAGACACCATCTTTCTATGATATCACAACATACATTGTGCACATTTGCACACCCAAATAATAATGTTCATATTGAGTTTAAAGGCTATAACTCAAATGGTTCTAAAGATATTAATGTTTAAGTGTTGGACCAATCAAGAGCCACTATTCACTCATGTGACTTCTTTCCAGAAAACAGACAGTCAGATACACTTCAACTGACCCTCCGTGATATCCATGTGAAGTTTGGAAGGGATCAGTCAAGTGGTTCTTAAGATATTTACGTTTAAAAGCTTGACAAATCAGAAGCTATCATTTGGTCATGTGACTTTTATTCGGAAAATGGACAGTCTATTAGACTAAAACTTACCCTCAGTAATATCCATGGGAAGTTTTGTAAGGATTGGTCAAGCGGATTTAAAGTTATTTACGTTTAAGTGTTGGACCAATCAGAAGCCACCATTTGGCCATGTGACTTTTTGTCGGAAAAGAAAGGTCAGGTACACGACATCTCAGTGTGGACAAGTGCACAAAAGAAAAAGAAGAGGAAGGAAAAATACTGATAATAATAAAAAACAGACTAAACACATAATGTCCCCCCACTTAATAATTATAAAATATATTGTCAGAAAATCAAATGTGTGTGTGTATATATATATATATATATATATATATATAACCTTTTTAATTTTATTATAGTAATACACTGCATTATTATGAATGAATTTGTATGAGAGAAGAATGTGAGCATATTTGTTTTAATTTTGTAGGTCACCTTTAACTGATTATTAATAAATGATGCAAGAAATGAAAGGTTGATTAGTCTTAATTCAAAGAATCTGTGATAAACTTAAATCTTTAGTTCAGTTTGCAAGCCCATCTCTCAGAATCACAAATACATGTATAGATAATAACAAAGTGTTTAATGATAAAATGTGCATAAATGATTATTACAATACTTAATGAGATACAATGTATATACACTAACGATCACAGTCAGATTGTAGAAATATAAAATGTGATGTAAGAAAAGTACCGGTATGTAGACTTTACAATGAGTGTAAACTTTACTGAATTACAACTTTGACATAAACAGATCCAATTTACATGTTAATCTCTTTGCGAGCAGTTCTAAATCACATTTTATGAGCAATTTCATTGCATTCAAGATAATTTTCAACATTAAATCCTGGCTGAACTATTTTCTCTTGAAATGTTCCTTTCATGGCAAAATGGTGGTTATACAGTCACACCTGAACAAAATCACAAATACACTAAAATCCAAGTGGATGTCGTTGTAATGTGGTTCCATTAGCCACTACTTCCTTGGAAATTTGTTCGAGTCTATTGTATGTTTTTAAAGATCCTGATGCAGTTGTTGCTTTCAAATTTGAAGTTATTCTCTCTGAGGCCTGAAACAGAGGGAAACATTTGAAGTGCACAGTGACAATCAATCTGCTGTTTATCATGGAGAAAGTATGAATTGAAAAATCTAGAATGAGGAAAGGTAAAGAGAGAGGACGACATTGTCAGTAATATATCACCATAATATATAGGCATTTCTGAACATGGGATTTCTCATTAGACAAAAAAAAAGTGTTTTAAAAGTAAACACATCTATTTGAAGTGTCAGCTGTTAAAATACTTTTGGTGTTCATTGGTCTGACAGGAATTTTGAGCGAGAGTAACATTAATTATATCAATGTACCATTACTAACCAAATATCAGGAATTAATGTGAAATAATGATTGTTAGGGCTGCAATGATACACTGTAATGACAATACAATATGCATTGCGATTCAAACCTGACAATACCATACATGGGAATAAAACAATTAAGTTGAAAATTCAAACAATTATTGCATTTTTGTGTACTTGCTTTTAAAAATAAAGTTCTTGTTTCACATATCCTGTTTGTACAGTAACAAAGTTCAACTAGTCAAATTTCATGTTTTCTTTAAAAAGTATCTACAGCTCCTGTGACAATGCACTCCTGATTGCAGTTACAATGTCACCTGCTAATAAGAACACTCTCTGACTTGGGACAGAAGTCCACTGCATACTCGGATAATATCTAGCCAATTTACTTTATCTGGATTATATCATTTTATGGTCTTTTCACCAAACGAGTGGCATTTGTAGATTTTTAAACCCAAAGCAAGCCCATATTGGCAACTTGTATGACAAAGGTGGGGGGCACAAGTTTGTCTGTTTTCCTTCTGGGTGAACTGCTTTCCGCCATGTTGTAGTCTTTGTTTACCAGAAATAGAGTACACAGAGTTTAAAACCAGAAATGGATAAATCCGGAATACATCGTAGGTGTACCGTGGCATAAAACAAGAGTTGTCACAAGACATCAAAGCTTGTTGAAATGGATGTAAATTTTTAACATAGAAATTTGACCCACCGCTGTTACATTTTAAGGACAAAGGACTGGTAAGATTTTTATTCCTTCAGCCCAGATTAAGAATTATGAAAAGTAGTTCAAGGTCACTAGGTCAAAAGTCAAGGTACTAAATGAAAGATCTGGTCATAAGAAATCTATATATGAAATATCAAAGCCATATCCATAATGGTTTGAAAGCTATAGCCAAGGTTAAAGTTTTTTCAAGGTACCAAATGAAAGCCCTTGTCACAAGGACTCTATATGTGAAATATCAAAGCCCTCTCCTTTGCGGTTAAAAAAGTTATAGGCCAGGTTAAAGTTTTGTCTAAGGACACGGACAACGGAGACGCCATGGGTATAGCATTAGCTCTCCAGACTTTCATCCCCGTGATTTAATTTACGCATTGTGTATCATACCAAAGGTAAAATACCGCAATATATCGTAGTTCGTTACATCGTTTCACTATTAATGATTGAGATATAAAATACTGTTTGAAGTATCACGTTCTTACAAGTATTAAGAAACAACTGTACATATTTAATCCATTAGCATACCTCATCACAGAAAACTTGACATATACTACTCTCATGCTGTGCTGATGGGTCTCCCCTAGCAAGGGATCTAGAAGCTCTTGATAAAACTGATACCATTCCATAAATATCAATAGCTGAGTCAGCTACTCTATTTAGTATAAACTGCTCATCTGAAAATAAATATATATTTCATTCATAAAAACAATACAGTACACTACAGCACTAAATATATAAATAAACTTACTTTAAATGTTCTTATATTTAAATATTTTTAAAAGATTTTAAAAAAAAAAGGAAAAGAAAAATGTTTGTTGATATGAAGGAGACCTTACATGAGCAAAACATTTCTTAAGTGTCAAACAAATACAATGATCAAATACTTCCATTTGACTTTTAAAGCTGTCATCGTAACTTTTAAACAAGTTTTGAATGCAAAAAAAAAATATATATATGATGCATTTGAAACACCCCAGATTTATTATTCTACAGGCAGACATTTTTGTTAAATGTTATCAATAGAAACTGGCTCCCAATTCTGCTATAAAAGGCGAGACTGCAGAACGACTGTTATTTTACAAATGTACTCCCGAAGCCAAACAATGGACAGATGACATGTTATCAAAACATACACTTTACTCAAATCATACACATTCCACATTAGTTTTCACATCAATGACTTCAATAAAGATACATAATAAATACATTTTGTAATTAGTTTTAAATTCATTATTTTAGTATCCGTAAAATAATATTCACTTTAAACCTGAAAATGAATAAAATCCTACCAGTAATTTGCAACCTTTGGTTATGTTGTCTACAGTGTCACACATTCTGGTGAACTTGACCAAAGACAAGGTACCCCTTCTAATATTATTACTAATATGATAAAAAATAAATGTTATAGGAGACATAGCTGTGAAACATTACTATTAAATTTTTCAAAATGGATCCAATTGGTCCTGTAAAATGAGCCAAGTGTTAGAATATACATTTCCAAGTTGACCTTGGTCTGACTTGCCTTTGATTCGTTATTTCGGAAGTGAAGACATTCATATCATAACAGGTGGTCTGAGCTCCCGTCCGATTTTCTCACGGGGAATTTGAAATTATGTTTGATATTCTCATGTTTAAACTGATTATTTACATGCTTGTGAACTGAATATTAGCTGGAGAAATGTCCAGATAGAGAAAATTAATTTTATTGATATCAATATTTATTTTCGACATGCAGGTGAGTTATACTAAAACTTCATTACTTTACAAGTTTGTTCTAAATGACTGTAGTTAGACAATGATGACTGATTTTGCAAACTTGCCTTTTAAATTGGTTGTGGGGGGCTTATTTCTATTCAGAAAACTGTACAAATATGGCTTTAAATGAATTACCCATCATTAATGTTTTTGTTGGAATATCTAGGAAACAATTTTGCAATATCTACTTGAGCTGTTACACTTTTTTCATTGATTTTTACCCTAAAGTAATACCTGAGTACACTACAATAACAAGCACTCTGATAGTAATAATTACTATCAATCAATACAAGTCCCCTATATCTGATGCCATTATTAAGAGAATCTCATTTTACCATGCATGTTAGAATAAATATAACTTACTTGTTATTTTCTTGACATATTTTGCTAGTAAATCTTCTATAGTTGCTCCAAATTGTTCAATAGCTTTTGATGCCTGTAAAAATATATTTTTGTTGTTGTTGTTATATTATTATTATTTAAGGCTCAGCCATAAATTTTCACATATCCCTTTGTATATTTATGTAAATAATGTGTTGGTGACAACATAAACCCTACAAAATGGTACCAGTGTATACCTTTGATAGGATATTTTTTGCAATTTCAATACATGTGGATAAAAATGTTACATTTCTATGCCCCTGTTCTGAAAGGTACGCCGGGGGCATCTAGTGTTTGGATCGTAATGTACTGTAATTCCGTCCTGCTTACATATAAAGTGAAATATTTCAAGTTTGCATTATGATACAGTAACCAAACAGACTGTAAGTTCATCTAAGGACTGCTAACACATCAAATGCCCCTGGGGTGGGGTAAGGTCAAAATGTAAAACATTGCAGTACTTGCCAGCATAGAAATTTGTTGGGATCAGGGGGATTTGTGTTTCACAAACACATCTTGTTACATGTTTATCTTGATAAAGAGTTAGAAAAGGCATGACATACTCCAAATATCTAATAATAACAACAGGGATTGACATTAACAACACAAAATCATTAAACAAAATGACATCTATCTTAATACCTGATCTGCTGAGTTTTTTAAATCTGGATGAACATGCTGAGACAAAGACTGTCCTGAACTGACACCAACCATTCTGTTAAAGAAAAATGTATCATTGATATACCATTACTGAAGTTTAATATTTACATTGCTTCAGGTCAATATATTTTGTTCAACTGATTAAATTATCATAAATGTCAGTTTGGGAGAAAATACAATTTGACCATACTGCCTGAAAAACTCTGAATGGGAACTTCAAGCAATAAATAAAGTTCATAATTTTTGGTTACATATTTGAGAATGATGATAAATTATTTAATAATTAAATTCTAGTGAAAGGTTTTTTTTCTTCAGAAACCCTTCTCATCTGCAAAGGAAAGGATCATAACTTCAAAGGCATGTTATCTTATTTCCAAGAAGTGTAATTTGTATTCTGTTCATGAAAAATAAAATTTCTCTAGGTCCTGCTTTAGAAAAAAGCTATAACACATTGTCTCAAAAAATAAAGTTCAGTATTAGAGATTAAAAGGAGGACAAAACAAGGCTCCAAAGTTTTATCACTGCATATCATACCTCATTGCTCTCTTTCCGCCAACATCAAAAAGTAACCCTAGATTACTTGTAGGATTTTTTAGTGCCTTCAACACCTCTTTCAAATGAACCCCGGCATACTGAAATACAAAGTGAATGCACTACATTAAGTTTTCATTGAATGACAAGATTTATTGTTACATTTATCACTATATACAAGTGTGACTCTTGTAGAAAAATTATATATCAACTGATTTATTTTTAATTCTGACAGATATAGACTCTGACTTGGTGTTTTAATTATAAAGATCAATCTAGCCATCAAATATCTTACACAAAATAGATCTAATCATATAGGTTCAATCAACTGCTTATTTCATTTGCCTGTTATTTTTCAGTCCTCTCAGTAAATATAATTCCTCTAAAGAGATCAAACCGCTTCTAATTTACTATAAAATTATCATTTTTTGGTCGATGATAGCAGTCATTAATAAAAAAAAAGAAAAAAGAGAAAAGGCTAAGGATGTTGTCAAACTGAATTCCAAGATGAAGATCAAAGTTAATTATGAATGTCACACTCAACTAATGTAACAATGTGATACGAGTTATCAACAGATTTCTTAAAGCCACGGTCAGGGGAGTAATGTCCATAAATAAACTTTTCTGTACTCTCTTAATCCGTATTCGCACGAGCTTTTATCATATTTTAAAGTCATATTCCAACTAATTAGTTAATTAACCGTGGGAGACACCGAACACATTACTCAATTTATAACTGGTAAGGCATTGTCGGTCACGTGATGACGTCAATTGAGCATGTTCGTTTCACTGTCCAAGACAGCTCAGACAAGAGGAACACCAATAAAATGTTCTGGAACACTGTCCTAGGCAAGCATTTCAACCATAAACTTAAGTGAATTATGTAAATTTTATCCAGATCTTTGAAATAACTACTTCCTGCCCTGGTACATTGGATTGCAACATGTGCTGAGACTGTGCCGGATTAGTACTCTTGTGGTGAATCAAATGCACCTCTTATATCACTCGTACTCCATGGTAAATTTAAGAATTCCTACGGAATCCCCCAAATAACTCCACTGATACATCAAATTTTTAAAAATCTTTTTCATTTTCGTCAGTTAGGAGTCGTTTTCTAATGAAAATGTCAAAAATTACAATATGTCCAAAAGATTATAATAACGTCCTCGGAGTGTGACTTTAAACTAAACCAAGCTGTTGACCCAGACAGACATCATCAATTCATATACCAGTAAAACATAACCACTGCAACTAGTACAGTGACCTCTGTCCAGCACAATGACTTGGAAAATTTCATGTCAACTTTTTGGGGGTTATAGGTTTTACAATTAAAGCTAAGCAAAAGGACAATTGCCATACCAAACTAAATTATTTTTACCTGAATTCCTGTTAAGGCAACAAAAAGTCGTAAGATATCATTGGTTCCTTCAAAGATTCGGAAAATTCTCAAATCTCTCATCACTCTTTCAAGTCCACAATCCTGTAAACATTATTATCATATACTGTATGAAAATATAAATTATAAGCAATTACTGTGTAAATTAATAAGCCATGACATTCAGTTATGATCAAAGATCTCGTTATTCCAAATTCACTTGACCGCCTTATTACCGAAATACATGTATATCCAGAATTTAAGATAACATAAATTTTAATTAATATATTTTTCTTTCCATAAAAATTGGGACAGCTGTTCAATTTTAACATTTTTTTAATTTGGACTCGTCCAATTTTGACATGCGATTCCACAATAAATTTTTTTTTTAATTAATCATTATGCTGATAAAAATGATACAAATGAATATTTTTCTGATCATCAGATGATGCTCTCCAATAGATATGGCTGAAATCTCAGCTAGACAAAGATAAAATTTTAAAAGATAACAATAGAAAAAGTAAGACAAATAATGGTCAGTGTGAGCCTTTGGCTCAGCTGACCTAAAATTCAAATCGTGTACGTGAAAAATAAAGTCATAACAACAGTACCTTCATGTAACCCATTCCTCCCAGAATTTGAATGGCTTCATCAGCACAATACCAGGCGGCTTCCTAAACAGATCAAATACAAAGTATACATTATTACTTTACATATACACACATACAGTAAAACTCGAATATAGCAAACAGGGATATAACAATTTAATGGATGTTGTGAATTGAAAATGATTTACCCAACAAATTCCTTTATAGTATTCTATACAAAAATTCTGTGTCTATGGCGAACACACTTATAATGAATGTACATTTATAATGAAGTAATTTCTATTTCCATTGACTTCAATTTGAATGTAACAGCATAGTTTTTTTCCATAAAATTCATATATATATATATATATATATATATATATATATCTATCTATCTATCTATAAAATTCATATATATATATATATATATATATATATATATATTAATTGATCAACAGTACCATATGACTGACATGATACAAAATTTCTAATCAAATTTTTTTCAAGGTGAATGCTGATTCAAAATGATAAGGGCTATCCCAGAAAAAAGTGTCTCCTGGGGGCAGAACACCATAAATATAAAATTGCCTTGGTGGGGGTTACAATTGCAATTGAAATTTGTTGGTTGGGGCGTGAATAAAGAAATGACATGTACTGGGGGAGGGTTATACTGATTTTGTAATGAGTATTAGCACCTTGTTGTGTTATATTGACCCTCAGTTGCACTTTTTAATCATTTTGTTTCCTTTCTCTTTCATATTTTCTGGTCAGTAATTACACTTTATAGATTGTTTGTCATGAAATAGAATTGACTTTAAAATGGGCATGATTCTTTGGTG
The DNA here is from genome assembly GCA_030159075.1 of Atrina japonica. NCBI lineage: Eukaryota > Metazoa > Mollusca > Bivalvia > Pterioida > Pinnidae > Atrina > Atrina japonica. The sequence goes on along the minus strand of BROG01000475.1, from coordinate 552,317 downwards.
TGATAATGAGGAGCATCAAAATATAAAATAAGTATAATTCTTTTAGCAGTTATCAGTTGTAAGCAATGATCATTTCTAACAAGTTTGCTTCTTTTACTTCATTTGAGCTAAAAGTAGATCACTTATCTAAATCATTTTTAACTTGAACATATGTCTTCAACAAGTTCAAATGAAGTTGTTTTGGGTCATCTGAAGAATTTATATTCAAGCTATAGTGGTCATTTTGAAATTTAAATCAATACCATCCATACAGTTTCAAAAAGTCAAACAAATGATTGTACCTAAAGGTTATGCGCTAAGTTACCACAATTTTAATATACAGCACACTTACTGATGCATATATTTTACTAATTGCTGCTTCTATCTGGAATTCTGTTGACCCTTGGTCCATATTAGCTGCTATCATGTAAGCCATTGACTGAAATAAAGCACAAATTTAAGTACAAAATATATTCATATACATAATTTTTGCAATGTCAATAAACTGTGGAGTGTATTTAAATTATGGGTAAAATAATCAATAACCAAAGACTTGGCCTTATTTGAGGTGAGTGAAAATCATGACTACAAGATATCAATAAAGTTGATGACCAAAAATCAAGTAGCAATAAGATTGAGATGACAAATATCTTATTTTACTTGTATTCAATTCATATTTCGAGCCATGATTTTAACTGTGTGAATGTCAGCTGATGGTTTATGTGTCAAGAATTGAAAAATCACAAATACTTTTGTAATAGCACTGTATGAATGTGTTAGTTGATGGCTGTTTGTACAGAGGGAAGTGTGGGTGGATGTGTTTGTGTGGGAGCTTGTGGGATTGTGAGACTTAGGGTGCATGGATGCAGGACTCGAAGTATATATGTAACAGTATAATTATTCTAATGATAGCACAGATGTAATATCCATTTTCATTATCACTACTGCTAGGCTCATCTATGATAACTTACCTCTGTAACATATTGCACCATTGCCATTCTAGCAATTTTCTCCTGAATTGTTCCATAACTTGAAATCTTAAATCCAAACTGTGTTCTTTGTGCTGCATGTTCAACCTGTCAAAAGATATACAAAATATATTTATGCTGATTTGAGGTTTTCGGAACCTTTGAACTATTTTTGCTTGCAAACAAGTGGAGACTACAACAGATTCTTAGTCTCAAAAATGTCAACAAATATGACTCTAGTCCATTGTGGGCAAATTTTTTTAACATGTAAACATCAACAGTGCCATAGTTTCAGCCATTTTATCATAGAACTATCAAGATGCATTGAAAGTTTTATAACATTCCATGCCTGTAAAAGCCATGGATCATAGCTGCAAATTTCTTTCAAAGGAGAGCACTCAAAAACTATGATGAAAAAATCTTATCTGCCTCAAGGTTGTAGCCAGAACATCATATTTTATACTTGTCAGGCAGACCTCCATGGGAATATTTTATAAAATTTGGCTCAATTTTGCTTTTTAAAAAAAAATATTGTGTGGATCAATCAGATGTCATTTACTTAGAAATCCATGTTGTTATATGGACTAAACATTATCTAGATATATCTGTATCATGTTTACTATCAGTCCTGCTGTAACATTATCTATATTGTCTATTGAATGTGCTCTTTCACTGAATTTCATCTGCCATTTTTTCTACTACTATTTTTCCCTGGAATTTTCCACTTCCTTGTTCTTTTCACTTTTAGTTGAGAAGGCGAAAATAAAACAATGGCTAAATTTTAAAGCTAACTAACTGAAGGATGGCTATCTATACTGCCCATGAGACTGTGGTAAATTTCAGACTTTTATGCTTTGATACTGACTGTCCATCACAACCCCATCTATACATGAAATTTTCTATCAGTGTAAGCAAACATCATTGTTCAAAGTAAGAACAAATCAAAGACTACAAGCAACGACCTTCTTGGCCATTGCTTAACAGTGGAACTGAAAGTAAGTACAGTGGAACCTCGCTATTACGACCACCTAACTGACTGACTCAAAGTGGTCCGATTAGTGAGGTGGTCTCCTGAGTGAGGTTCTCTACTTAGTAAATATTTATCAAGAGACTGAAAACTTGTGGCCTGAAATGTAAGGTGGTCTCGTAAGCGAGGTGGTCTTTAGCAAGGTTCCACTGTACATGTATATTGTAAGACAATTTACCTTTATACCTGATGATTTGCTTAACAGTACACTAAACGGATTTGTATCATAAGAAGGGTTTAAGTTTAGTGTACCATTAAGCAAATCATCAAGAATAAAGTTTAATTGTGTTTGTTTTTTGTTTTTGTCATAGAGCAATAAAAACAACTCAAAAGACCAAATTTTCAGAGGCCAGGGATTGTCTGAAAATCTGACACATTTTTATTTAGCCTATGATTTTATCCAGAACCATTTAGGGTCTTTTTCATCAAGATTATATCATCTAGCTCATACCTCCTAACCTTCATGTTTTGTGTGGAAGTCACATCAAAATTCCGGAAAACTCCCACTTGCCGGTCCACTCTTGCACAGGAGTATAAAATCTCCTGCATTTGGATATTTTAACCCCGCAATGATTCGCAAGTAAAAAATAGAACCGGTCGACAAGATTTCAATTGTCCATTGCCCAGCTGGGCAAGTAAAAATGTCAGTAGAAGTACAACTATTCATCATTTCAAAAAGCCTAAGTTTAAAAAATGATCCATTTTCTTCTATTTGTAGTTCAAAATGCATTTCTAAAAACAATTAGAAACTGAAACAATTATGTTATCAACAATTCAACACGTTAATCTTTACCTCATGACTGAAAATGTCACAAAACACATCATGTGTTGACTGGTGTTGCTTGCAATTTATGGAGGAAGTGGAAGTTGGGTGTTAAATGAAAGAATCAATACCCAAACGAAACTGAATTTTAGGTTGTGTTAAAATGATGATACATGTAACACTATATATAGTGTATAAAAGTTGTATCATCTAAATTAAATGTAGGTGAATAATAAAAGTAAAATTAGTTACAGTAAATAACAATTCTATTGAAATACATAAAAAAAAAAAAAAATCAAAAATCAAAATATAGCATGTTATGAGTATTGTCCAGACTCTGGAGTATTGAAAACGGTGAATCAGCTTGTGTACCATATAATAATGAACTGAAGAAATAAAGTATATCTATCAACTCTCATCAGTGTTTTGTAATGTATATAGTGTACAGGTCATATATTTAGGCTGAAAATGACGTCCGCGCAAAATGATGCCCTCAGCTGTCATGGCTGAGGGGGAGATCTCCCTCACTGATTTTTCAGAGGTTGGCAGATATGATCTAGCTGAATTAATCAAAATTACACATCCACAATGTTTCAGATATTATTGTATGATATTGACTATTTGGAATCTTCTTTTTTTTTGGGGGGGGGGGGGGGGGGGGGGGGGAGGTCGTGTTATAATTTGAGAATTTTGTTAGGAGGAATTCATTTTTTACAGCAATAGTTACATGCAGAAAGACTTTGGAGTTTGAAGAAAACACAGAAAAATTAAAAAATCAAAATACGTACAGCCTTCTGGATACAGTAAGACATTGTTCCAGATAGGGCAGCTGCCATTCCAAATCTTCCATTGTTCAATATGTTCATGGCAACCTTAAATCCACCTCCCATTCCTTGTCAAAACAAAATATTGTGATTAGCAATGCTGTAGATATGAAGAGCAGAAACATAGCCAGTAATTAATCTATAAACCTACTGCTATGTCAAATAACTTTTAAAAATTGTTTTGGTTTTCAAAATAAAATCAAAGACCTGACTAGCCACACTTGAACACAGAAAAATTGCAAAGCCTGTTGGCCTATAAAAGAAGAGAAAAATGTTTATGTGTACATGTATTTATATGAAAGTAAGACGTGTGTTCTTTTCCACAAAGCCAATAAAGCAAAGGAACATTAATAAAATCATTATAATTCAGTTCATAGAGTGTTGAAAATAGATCCTAATATGTCAAGGTGTAAATCCATAGTAGGCCTTTTATATGAATTCCTTTACACTTCGTCCTGGAAAAATAAGTTGAACATGAAGATTATTAACACTTTAAATATAAGTTTGGCAAATATTGACAAAGCTTGACCATACATGAACTCATCCTAGACTTTATTGAATCAAGATTAATATCAACTTTGAGGAAAGAAGCTCAGTTATTTGAGGAAAATGAAGCAATTTAGAAAAGAAAACAGACAGAAAAAAACAATATGCCCTCCCCCTCACTTCAAACTCAGGATATTAAGATACTATACCTCCAAGTAAATTCTCCACAGGTACTTTGACATCCTCAAAATATACCTCAGCAGTGTTAGATGCTTTAATGCCCATTTTTTTCTCGGGTGGACCACTACAAGTATGAGAGAGAACAATGAATCAGTTCATATGAAACCAGTCTAAAAGCATTAAATCCTCAGATGAATTGCTGTGATGACCAAAATCAATTTAAATACATTAAATCCTCAGACGAATTGTTCAGTGATAATAAAAAAGAAGTTTTCAAAATTACAAGTATGTGTTTATGTACATTTGGACATTAACCTAAATAGATATAAACTTTGTAAAAATGGACTTAAATTTACTTTTTTTCATTAAAATATCACGTGAAGGAAACTACAAAAATATCTCATTCTATGATTCAAGACATCTACTTTCTTATTAAAGTATTTCTTGACATTTAGATTTTTATAATGACATCCAATTCTGTCAACTGATAAATTCTGAAGTATCTAAATGACCTTTTTTTAACAAAAACATGTACATGTATATTAAATGCAGCTTTAGATACCAAAATTGATAAACATACTTATAGAACATCACTACTCCACCTTAAGTTAAACTACTACACATAACACAGAATAATTCAGTTGGGTCACTAGCAGTTTGCTTTAAGTACAGCACAATTTTGCTATTTAACTGATAAATCCCTATGGTTGCATTTAGACTCACCAAAATCAAAAATTAGTATTGTCTTTTATGTCATAATCTGGGAGTGAATAAGTTAATATTGTATAATTATTGACTTTTGAAGAGGTGGACTCCTTCATTTATCAACCCCAGGGAAGTGATATATACCAAGGCCAACACCAGAGGTGAATATGACCTGGGGTTGATTAATCAGTGTCAACCGATATCAACAATCAACAGTTGCTTTCTTTTACATGATTATCTTATCCAACTAATTCATATTATGAAATATGAAAAGAAACTTTTTGTCACAAACCTTCAATAATTATATTGCTTAAAAGTACTGGGATTGAAACAACAGAAATCATGACATCATGGCTTCTATGATGTCATTGTAATCCACATGTATTAGTTGTTGGATTGTTATAGCAACCTACTAAGTGATTTTGAGGTTAATATAATGACTGAGCAAGAACATGAAGTATAGAACAAACTGATCAGCAATTTAAATTTTAAATCATACACTCTTGAATTCTGACAGTAGACTTTATTGTTATTTGAAATGGGAAAGTCCAAATTAACCCCAGGGGTCATAATCATTTAATTTATGACTCAATTAAATATTCAATAATAATCTATTAAGTCTGAAATGTAAATCACTTACTTAGAAACACCACCAAATGACCTCTCCACAATAAAAGCAGAAACTTTTTCTTTTATATCACCAGTCTTCTCATCTTTAACTGGTGTCTGAAATATTCCAAAGTAAATAAGATTGGATTTATAATGGTCAAACAGTGGAGATTTGCTGCTAATTTCTAGTGGGCATTCACAAACCTAATCATTTTTCTTTAATTTAATCACTAAGAACTTAGTTTAAACTGAATGACAGTTTGTCATACAGAAAAATATTCCTTCGGTCTATAACTTGATAAATAAAGAGTATAAATCACTTCTATGGAGACCCTGGTCATTTTTCAATTTTGAATGTTGTTTTACACCACATTCAATGATGTTTTAGTCATGGTGGCACAGCCAGTTTATAGTGGTGGAGGAGAGAACCCAGTTGGAGATCACTTTGTCAATCGGTTTTATAGGTTCCAGCGGGACTTACACCTACACCGACTAGAGATGAGAGACTTCATGGTTTTAAGCATGATGCTCCACACCCATGCTGATAATTAAAGAAGTGAATGTATTTGCATGACAACCCATAAACCTCTTGAGATATTAAAGATACCAGCTACATGTAGATATGTCCCAGATATCATCAATGCTCAGATCTCTCTTCCTAAGACTTCAGTAATGTCTGAAACTTCTTAGCAGCGATATTAACAATCTAAGAAACTTACATGAATGTTTGGTGATGAGAGATCAAACAGGGATTCATCATTGACCCATGCAATGGAGGCACACCTGCTCCCCTTTTTCTCCTCAAATAAATTCAAAACCAAAACACTAACTGGCAAAGTCATTTACACTGTATTATACCTTTTGATATTTACATACCGACTGCAATTCCTTTCATTGCAAGTACCAGTATATAGAGCGATATATTGCATATGTTAGTATTTGCTGTCACATGACTCGTGTGTTAACCCCTTTACTATTCAGCGTAAGAATATATGAACTAATCAATAAAGAATAGAATATCACATGTTTATTTCTTATATATTTGATCTTAAAAGCCATACATTAGGCCTACCACAAAACAAACAAAAATCAAAGAAAGAAATCGGAAACACAAGACTACATCTGAAGCACACTGTACAGATTGTTTTTCATTTTTTGAAAATGTGCTGCAGAGAATTTTTTTCATGATCCATTGCATATTTCATGCTATTTCAAAACATGAAAAACAATCCTTAAAAAAATTCTTTCGATTTCATTGGACATTAAGTGTTGAGTATTTTGCACTGTCTCAATCATTCCTGGGTGATATTCAATAGAATTACTGAATGTGCATACAGTTGGCTTTCTTTTTTTCGTGGTAGCCTATGTGATACTTCTATCTGATGATGAAACCAACTCAATGAAAAAGACATTTTCACAATGCAGACTGGATCAAGAGAAACAAAAACCGGAGATGGGAGACAAAGGTTCAATGATTTGACAGAACTGATATATCGTCACAAATATATTTGCTGAAGTCAGTCAAAAAGACATGATCGCCTTGATAGAGGCCTAAGATTCAAAATTGACACAAAGAACGGTAAAACCTAGTGCTGAGTATCGTAGGTTTTTTCAAGAATAAAGTATAATTATAAAGTTTATTTTCTGTTTTAACTAACTCAATGTATAACATATGCTTCAATACAGTGGATCGGTATAATATAATAAATATAACATTCCTGATAGGGTGGTAGTGGAAATTGTCACCCCAAGGAAATACATTGTCAACTAAGGCCCACCGAATCAGGAAAGTTATATTTATATAATGTTTAACTGCATAAACTCTAAAATCTGGCCAACATTGAATATTGTCGGTTCAGGAATTTGGAGATCTTAGTATTGTTAAACCAGATTTTCAGATGACAGTGATGATGACAGGACTATTACAGACACATGGTTTGATAATCACTTTAGTGTTATACCACATTTTCAGATGACGGTGATGATGACAGGCTACTACAGACACATGGTTTGATAATCACTTTAGTGTTATACCACATTTTCAGATGACGGTGATGATGACAGGCTACTACAGACACATGGTTTGATAATCACTTCAGTGTGATGATGACAGGACTATCATAGACACATGGTTTGATAATCACTTTAGTGCTATACCAGATTTTCAGATGACGGTGATGATGACAGGACTATCACAGACACATGGTTTGATAATCACTTTAGTGTTATAACAGATTTTCAGATGACGGTGATTATGACAGGACTATCATATATACACATGGTTTGATAATCACTTTAGTGCTATACCAGATTTTCAGAAGACGATGATGATAACAGGACTATCACAGACACATGGTTTGATAATCACTTTAGTGTTATACCAGATTTTTAGATGACGGTGATGATGACAGGACTATCACAGACACATGGTTTGATAATCACTTTGAAGACTTTGAAGGTTTATAGACAAGGAAAAGTGTGCAAGATGTATTGAGATAAATGCGATTGAAAAGTTAATGTATAATAAATAGTTTCCTGTTGCAACATATATCATATAAACTTTTTTTTTCTCTCTTCAACATTATCAAGTGTTAGATATGCTTGTGCAGTGTAAAACAACAGTGTGAATTTTTTTTACACTATGTATTACCACAAAGCTAATGGTACTAATTTTAAAATGTAAACACATACCATCTGCAATAAGTAAATAACAAATCATAGACAATATTGAATCTATTTAATGTATTTCAGAAATTTATTAAAATCTAACAAATTATCAGTGAAATCATTGTTGTTCACTTGACTAGTAGTATATGGAGGTCATGAAAGATAACCCACACATGAGCCTGTAAACAGATTCAACAGTCCGTTTGTTAATTTTGATAAATTAATGTGAGAAAAATAATCAGTCATTATAAATTTGTGTGCAAAAGCGAAATTCCATCTACATGACCTAAGCTGGTAATAATGAATGATTCTATAAAACTCCCCTAGAAGCATAAGCAATTAGAAATATAAATTGGAAAGATCTGAGGAAAATAATACAAAAGACATACCTTTGCAAACACAGTGAATATTTCTGCTAATCCTCCATTACTGATCCAAATTTTACTTCCATTCAGTATGTAGTGTTTCCCATCAGGGGAAAGAACTGCTTTGGTCTTTATTGACTGAAATGAAAAAAATCATGCTGTTTTTAATACTTCCTGAATTCTGCCACTTATAGTTCCTACTGTAAAGACCTAATTTCAACTTCTGAAAAGCGGTGATTAAATAATAATGCAAAAAGTAATATTCAAAATGTTCAGTCATACTTTCGATAAAGACCACCTCTGTATAAAGGGCACTGCCCATAAAGGCCATTAAAACATAATCTAAATAAAAACTTTTGTAATGAATAAACCTCTTTATAAAGGCTACCTGTCTAAAACAGCTACTTTTGCCTGTTTCCTTGAGTGGCCTTTAAAGATAAGTTTGACTCTATGTTGAAATCTACAAACTGGCAAGTAAGTTGTTAGGGGATGCCAGTATGAATGACAGCACAGATTATAGTCTATTTCCTCAGTGTCCGATACATAACTTTATAACAAAGATATAATTTTTAATTTGAAATTAATATTTCTTATTACATATTTGGTAATTATGGTATAGAATTTTAAATGCATACTAAATAAGACATATTGGTTGAATGATCAAAAGCATATTTGATACTTTTAAAAATACAGTAATACCTGCCATAATGGACACCCTGCGATAACAGACAATTTGTCTAAATCCCAATTTACATTTTATATAAGACTACTAGTGTCTGTTTAAAATAAACAGACACCTCCCTTACCTGGACAATGGACAAAGTTGTTGACCCAAATATGCATAATTTCTGTATTTTTAACTTTGAACTAGCAGATACTCTTCCTATGATTGACTTCCAATGCCCCAGGCAATTTCTCACTAAGCTGTATGTCCCAACTTCTATCTTGAGAAACACTCCTACAATATTTTGCTATGTGTTTTTGCTTGAAATTTCCTTGCATTGCATTGTAACAAGCGATTATAAGAACACTTGCGTTGATTATAAGTAAGGCTGTTTTAGCAGTGAATGATCAACCTTCAATCAGTAGACACCTCTCTATAACAGACAATTTGATAAGTCCTGCAACTGTCAGCTTAACACAAGATTTTACTGTAACAGGTACTTTGCTGAAAAAGTAGTTTATTCAATGTCCTATAATTCTGTCCCTTTTAGTCTACTTTGTTGTCAGATTTAAATTTTGTGTTTCTAAGGATTGGAAGATTTGATTGATAATTTTTACGGTTGAGTATAAACTTACAGTTATAGCTTTACAACTTGCAGAAATCAGCAATATATATCTTTAAACTTTATCTATCACTGCTGATATAAACGTGATGAATGGCAGAATAATACAAATTGTTTGGTATCTCTACATAAAACAATCTGTACATTACTAAATCTATATTTAGTGGAATTCTTTATCTATTAATAGATAAATTACGTTATTTAGAAACTAGTACAAAAACACCAGTGCTGTAGTTCAAAAAGCAGGAATAAGTTGAACTATGTGATATTTCATTTAATGATTTTTCATTAAAGACCTGAAAAACCGTAAGTAACAAATCATCAGTAGCCCCCAGCTACAGAAGAATGTTGATAGGTGTCCTCGGTAATAAGTTCAACGGCTTTACCACTGTGCCATATCAAAATTATCTGTTTATGTCATTTTTACTATTAATTTTTCCCATTAAGCGCCCACACCTTTACCCTGATTTTTGTAGTGCCTTGGGCGCTTAATGGGTCGAATACGGTTTACTGAATTTCATTTTCACACAAATGTTTGATTCTTCTACAAAAGTTGAATTTTTACATTGAACAGTATTCACCAGTATGAATGCATGGACTGTAATAAAGCTGTTGACTACTGACAGGTCAGCCCTTGGATAAAACCCTTCATAAATTTTCATTACATAACAACGATATAAAAAGATACATACGCTGGCATCTGACCCACTAGCAGGTTCAGTCAAACAAAAGGCAGCAATATTCTTTCCAACCGCTAAATCAGGTAAGTACTTAGCTTTCTGTTCTGGAGTACCAAACAACAGGATGCCTTTAAATCCTATAGACTGGAAAAAATATGTACATCAATTAGTCAATTGTATGTATGACCTAGTTTTCAATAGGCAATATCTACTTATCAATGTATATGAAAAGTAAAATTCAATCTAATAGAAAATTACCACAGGGCCTTAAAGCGATATAAGCTGTCGAAGATGAAAACATTTACATGGCCATTTTATGTAATATTCTATCTCGTATATATACTTAAAAGACCATCTGGTGGTAAGAATAACAAATGCATATGTATAATTGCCCCAAACTTGCCAAATGAAACCCATTACTGAATGTCCAATAACGATGTGCTATTTGAAATTAATATACAGTGTTTCAGATTGGCGTCGGCCATCGGCAATTTGCCGATTAAAATTCCAAATGGCCGAAAAATGTGCCTTGTATCTGCCAAAATGGCCGACTACTTCTCTGTCAAGCGGACAGGATGGCCGATAAATTTCTGCTTGAAACGGACAGTCATTTTCCAACGATAGTTTATCACTGTATGATCTACCAGCAATTTTCGCACCCTAATATTTCATTCGGAATTTATAAATATACATATATTCTCATTCTAAACGCACGAGGAGTTCCAGCTAAAAATACAGTATACTTCTTGGTCGTTCAAGCGCTTGGTGTAATAAGAGGTTTCACCATTTGTCTCAAATTTAAGCGTCAAATTAATGGGTGTAGCTAATTGCCACAAGGTACTGCAAGGAAGACACTTGGTTCTTCAGAAGTCACCATTTTAACTTTTTATAATTTTAAATTGTTTCCCACTTGTTTGTGCAAATTTGATATAAATAATAAATATTATTACCACAAAGAGGATAATTTCCAGAAACCATCTTCACAATATTTCACTTAGATTTACGAGTGATTGTGAAAACGGCCTCTGTCAAAGATCCCCCCCCCATCGGTAAATGACAATTCATTTTTTGTATTAGTAATCAGTAAAATCAACTTGAAAACATGTTCATAATATCCAAATGTGGTAGAATAGTGACCTCTATAGAACCTTGTGTCTTGTTGGGCTTTGCGGTATGTTATGGCACTTTGCGGTAATTAGACGTGCCGCAATGTTTCAAGAGTTACCCTAACTAAGACTGTAAGAGTAAGAGCAAGAGCGGTGAAACATGCCACCAAAGAAAATTCGTTTGGCAGAGGGACAGCGAACCCAACAGCCTCAATGGCACCACTATGGGGTCTCATCTCCTCCTATCACAAAGATGATTTTCCAAACATCATGCGGTTAGCACAACTTGCATTGACGTGTCCAGCTAATACAGCTGGATGTGAGCGTAACCCGAATAATTCAGTCGTTATATTCCGCTCACTACGATCACTACATAAGCCTCATTGGCCGGTAGAGGGCGCAGAATCATTCGAGTTAGATGTGAGCGTGGATTTTCGGTACAAAATCAGACATTGACTCCACTGCGCAATCGACTTCATACTGAGACTCAAGATAAGTTAATGAGAATAAGGATAAATGGTGAAAAATTGAAAAAATTTTATTTTTATGAAGCATTATCTACATGGAAAAACAAAACCAACAGAAAACTGTTCAGTATTGTTGCTGCAAAAAAAGGATATTAAAATGACCTTTTGTGCATTGACTTACCTTTTTCATTGTTTTTGCTAAAAAAAATATGGCCTAAAATATTTTGATGTTTAGGACAAAATGGCCTAGACTTTTTTTATGAAATAGGCCGTATGTCCTATAATGTTCCATTTCAATCTGAAACCCTGAATATATATTCTGTTCTTATTACCCTAAGCGTTTTTTCTTGTACATCATCATTTCATACCCATATCAGGCAAAATTTGTCTTTTCCATCGTTTAAAAACACTTGTTTTGGAAATTGTCCATGTGCCTGGTATATCAGGTGATCCCAACCCATTTTTATCTCGTCCCATCAAATACTCGGCTTTATCATTCTTGACAAATATGAACTCCATTGGACATGGCGTCACGATTGTAAAACATGAGATACGCATAATTTTCACAGTTATATTGGCAATGTCAGCATTCATTTCAGGGTAACATTAAAGACTGGAAAAAATTCTTATAGTGACCTGATACTTTTATTCATATATTGACCCGATTTGTTTCAGGTATTAAAAATAGCATTGAAAAGCACATAATTTACATAATACATGTACTTTTCAGTAAAAATTACGTCCTGTATTTTAAAAGTAAATATAAAACACATAAAAATAGGCCTACTATAACACATCCAATTGTGTCAAAAGCCGAGGTTGCTTACAGATTGAGCGCGTAAAGCACCAAGATACTCTTGATCGAATTACAAACCACGTTTGATATGGTGAAAGAGTTTATCTGAAAGGTCATTGCATACCTAAATACAGCTGAATTTTCTAATAAAACAAAAAACTCAGAAAAGAAGATCTTTTATAAGTTTTACATGTTTGATAATGTATTTGAACACACATTTTATCATATTCTCATCTATGTCATAGGACAAAATTATCATTGTGACAGTTTATATCGCTTTAAAAGTCAAAGAAGGGTATTATGTTATCCATTTTTCACTGTGTGAATTATGTTGAATAAAAAAAAGATTGAAAATAATGTAATTTAACTAAAGATTTACATTCAATTTTACATTAATTGTTAAAAACAGTCTCATGTACCATGGTATGTTAATGACCTCAGAAGCCAAGGTTTTAAAAAGATTAAATCTACTCTGGGATAAATCTTCATAGTTATTTGTATAATTTGAGCTAAAAAGTTCTTTCCAATAATAATATTTTTCAAGTCATAAAAACGTTGAGTTAATAAAACTACAGAGCGAAAAATACCATGACTTGATCTTATAACCTGTATATAGGGGCCACCCAAAGGACCAGAAAATACTGACCTTTATGTGCAGGTGACCCTTATACACAGGTTCAATTAAGTTGAAGTATGCAGCCAAGAGAGTTGAAAAAAACTGGCCTTTATAAACAGGTAATCCTTATATAGAGGTGGCCGCTACAGCAGACTTTACTGTATTTTCAAACTTTGAGTTGATTTTTCAGACAGGAAATTTATTTTGAAGTATGATCTTAACTTAGTGAAATTTTAAATGCAATATTTGAAAACTTAAGGTGATAAAAACAAAATAAATTTGGTTTTCTGTTGTAAATGGGCGAAAATAAAAAAGGGGCAAAAATGTCCAGGGCCCTGAAGTCACCAAATTTACTCAGTACTAAAGCTCAACTAACTTTTCATGATTTTAAGGTAAAAACACTCAAAATTTATCCTGTAACTAGACATGTTTATATATTGACAGCATATAATTGTAAATAATGATCAAAATCATTGCTCATTTGGAGAAAACTTCAGAAATATTTAAATATTGTTTGAGTACGTACTCAACATATTTATTCATTTTTACAGGAAAATACTCAGTATGCCGCAAAAATTCATATGTGAATGATAAAAAATACTAATATACTTCTTAATCATTCAAACCATAACATTTTACAAATGATTCTATTGTCAAAATTATGGAATAAAAGTTGAGCTTGAGTACTGAGTAAATTTGGTGATTTCGGGCCCAGGTATACAGTTATTCTTTGCTCATATCAAAGTTTATCTTGGAAATACACAATGTACTCACTTGATGAGCTCCTAATGTTATACCAACACCCAAATCATGTGATCCAACAATTTCTACTAATCTGGCATACATTGTGTTTGTCAAGCCAAGTCCACCTGAAAAAGTATACATATGTAATTTCTCTATGAACAACTAAAACATCATCGACTTGCTTTGCACTTTGAAAAAGAATCTTTCCAAACTTACATTAATTAGATCCACATGTATAAAACTTGTTATTCTGTATATCATTACTAGGTACTTTAACTTCATAAGTTCACCTTGTATTATTAGTCTAAACCATTTGTGGTGGTCTGGTGGTACAGGGCGTGAGTTGCAAGATTAAAAGATTTCAGCAAGGAAACTGGTTAAGAAATGAGACAGGCCATTTCACGCTTCATAGAACTTTCATTGCACTGGCATTATTCTCAGGTTACTGTAGTTGGGATATTTTGGCCAATTTGGCCATCGTAAGAAAATGGCCAAAATAAAACCTTCCAAAATATGAACACAATGTTTCTACTTGTACTTTTTAAAAATATTTTTGTGTTTTATAAGTTAATAAACCAGATTTTTTTTTCAAATAACACTGTGCGGATGTTAATCTTAAATAAGTACTATGTGACACATCAATTCTAAAAATTCTACTGACACCTTTTAATATTTCAAACACCAGAAATGTTTTAACTGGCAAAAAAAAAAAATCCTCATTTTATGCCCAAGTTGGCCAGATTTTAGTGCTGCCAAAATATCCCAATTTACAGTAATGTTTAATGTATTTCACTGATTTGTGTTGTTTTCTCCATGTAAATGGAAATTTCTTGTTTGAACATAAAAAAAATTCTGATACTAAATCACTTAAGTCTCTTATGACAGAAATTACTGAATTAAAACACATGTACAAACCATGCTCCTGTGGAACTTGCAAACCAAATGCTCCCATCTCTTTCAGACCTTCCATGACATGGTCCTCCACCTTTTCAATTTCATCATTCTTCAAGGAATTATTTTGTTCCTGTTATTTACAAAACATAATACATGTAAATCATTCTTGATTAAATATAAGGAACTGAAATCATGAAAGTAAAACCTCTTACAAGACAACTACATTAGTAAATAACACCAACATAACAAGTGTACAAAAACAAGAGAGTATTGACGATTAAATTACATGACACCATTATAAACGAGAATTCTGAGAGTATTGACAAATAAATTACATGACCCCTACCTGTGACCCCATTATAAACAAACATTCTGAGAGTATTGGCAAATCAATACATGACCCCTATCCACAAACAAGTAAATGGTTAACAAAACCATAAGCAGGCAGACTGACAGAAGGAGACCAAGCTATCATGACCCCAGTTTCACTGACTGGACTTATACCTGTCAAAGTGTTTACTTCAATAAAAAGATATGGTGCGAATATGAACACTGCAACAAAGTTGGTATTCAAATTTGGGTACTAGTATTCACATTTAGAATTTTTTAAAATGAAAGTACTGAAATGGTTTATTTTCTCAAAATAATACTTCCAGATTTAATCTTTTTTAAAATGGGTGGGAAAAAAATAACAATAAATATCAAAACTGAAAATTCTTTATTGTAATTTAATGCTACTTATCATGCTTATCAGGGGGGAAATTTAGCATTTCTGTCTCAATCGTCAGTTCGACAAGTTGGAGACAAATTTGACTAATCCTAGTCACTAGTCCTAAAAGGTTACAACAAATTATCAACTAGGCACATATTTACTGAATCACTACCACAATTAAGTTATCTAAAAACGTATATGCAGATTAATTGTAGACCAAATTCAAAGGTATACTGCAAAATCAGAAAATTTCATGAGGTAAAAATTTTGTTCTTTTCAAAATACAACAAATTGACATTAAATTTTGTTGAAATAAAAAAATGTTCAAGGAACCTATTACTATTACAAGGTATAATCTATGTAAAATTTTGACGATAAATGAAAACAACGGAAAAAAAAATTAGTAACATAACAAAATTTTCTGATTATACAGTTATTTTCTCTTTTACTGGGTTATACCACACAAATGAATTGGAATTAAAGAAACAAAAAATCTATTTAAGACTATGTCTGGATCAGCTATGAATACATAAACCTGCTTTACAAACTTCAGTATTAGATTCCAATTAGAACATATCACTACATCAATTATGTTATAAAGTAGCTGGAGCTATGTATTGCAGTTTATGAAAAACCCTTTTTACCCAGGCTGAGTATCAAATCATGTACATATATAATAACAAGCACATTTCCTTTCCAAAACTCTCCCATCTTTATAGTCTACCACAATTATTATCAGTTAAAGGTCATGTGCTTACGATACAAACTTGTCTAATGTTATCTTCAATTTCACAGAGACACTTGCTAAAATTCACTCGAGATTCTGTGCTACCATGATTCATTCAATGCTACTTGATGAACAGTGTGTATTACACACACAAGGTTGGTGTGAATCTATGATAGAAAAGTACAATTCAATTTTAAATGTTTTATATGTGAAGGAAACCAGCGGCTGATATTTAATGAATGTCTGAAATAATGATATAATAAAATAATACATTAAATCTTTATTCAAAAGGTTTCATTGGTTATTTCTTTCAAATCACTTACTTCAAAGAATTTAGCACATGGATCTACAAGCATCTGTAAGGTTTCTTCTTGTTCCGCATTTAAAACTGAAAAGTTAAAAGAGATATCTAAATTTAAAGTATGAAATTACATAAAAACATATATCAATATGTAGGTGAGATGTTATCTCCCTGATAGTAGATGGCAATATTAATTTATAGGTGAGATGTTATCTCCCTGATAGTAGATGGCAACATCAACAAGTAAGAAAGATGTTTTCTCTCTCATGGTAAATGGCAACATCAACACGTAGGTGAGATGTTATCTCTCTGATAGTAGATGGCAACATCAACATATAGGTGAGATGTTATCTCCTTGATAGTAGATGGCAACATCAACATATAGGTGAGATGTTATCTCCCTGATAGTGGATGGCAATATCAACAAGTATGTAAGATGTATTCTTCTTTGTAGTAGATGGCAACATCAGTTTGTAGGCGAGATGTTTTTGCCCTCAAACTCATAGAAATGTCAAGATCAACATTTCGGCAAGATAACAAGGGAGATAACATCCCGCTTACATGTAGATAACAATATGTCCATGTAAGCGGGATGTTATCTCCCTGAAGGTAGATTGCAATACCTTAGGGAGATGTTATCTCTCTCATGGTAGATAGCAACATCAACATGTACATGTAAGTGAGATGTTATCTCCCTTATACAAAAATGTGCAACATAAAATGCAAGGTTTTCACTTTTGCATACTCTGTGCAATAAACATAGTTCATACACTAGTCTACTAAATTACCTATGTGACTCCAAAAATTATTGTAGCTCTAATGTTTGTGTTGCTGAAAACAAATCTGTTTCCCATTATGATTCAAAATAGACTATGTACTTGCAAACATGCTGATGTGCAAGTTTAACTAGGTAGACCTATACATATATATGCACTATATTTGAGTACTGTATACCTGGAAAAAATTGCCCCTTCTTATTTTCTCCCTTTTATAATATGAATCATATTCATCCCATCGAAATTCGCCCTAAATCACCATAGAATCATGTAGGGGTGGAATATTGTATAATTTTGTCATGACATGGTTATTTCAATACTATACATATTGCAGGAATTTTATTAAAAGAAATACATTTTATGATGGTTTTTTTCTTTTTTTTATTCAGATTTTGTCATATTAACTTAATAACAAAAACAAACCTGGAAATAAAATTGACTAGATTAAATTGAATTGACTAACAGAGCTATCACTATATGTGAACTACCAATTCTCTTCAGGTATAGGGCCAGTGATTTTCCGTTTCAGATTTGCTTCAATTCTGTTTTCAGTTTTGGTGAATTTCGTTTTTTCTGTTTTCATAAAACAAAGAACTAAAAACATACTTTAGATGAAAAATATTTAACAATACAGACTCATAATCATACTTTTGATATTCTGCCACACCAATTTAATGATAGATTTAAATAGGGAATTAAATAAAACATATACATGTATGTGCAACACTGTATGTTTTTATGATTTTTAAATATTTGTTAAATAATTTGTAAGTCTGTACTCATATACTCATATACATGTAGATAACAAGTTTTGTTTGAAATTTTACAGGTAATTTCTAATAAGTTATTTTTGCTTGAATTTATCACATAACTTAGAACAAGTCTGTGATGTTTTATTTGGTGTTTTTTTTTTACTTTAAATAAACCTATAAAGTAGATCTACATGTACACATATTTAATTTTTAGTCTTTTAATTTATAGTATCAAGCGTAATCTATAGATCCATGCTGACAGACTTTGCAAAATTAAATGTCACCATCCTCATAAAGATTCCACGGAAACTATCAACCTGTGCTGATATATTTATATTTTAAATGGGAGGAAGTCTCCTTTTTTCCACATACATTTGTCTTCAGCCATCGTAGCTCGCTGTCAAAAACGTCCAGGTATGACCATGTGTTTGTGTTGGTAACAAAAACCGGCTGTCAATCGAGCGGTATGTCGTAAAAAGTTAAGATGGATTGTACATTGTAAAATTTTACTATAGATTATAAAAACTGGTATATATATTCAGAAATTGTCAAAAAAACATTATGAAAACCTAATTCAAGATATCAAATTAAACTTTTTTTGTTTTAGAAGACACCAGATCGGCAGATGTCAGTCAGTACTGATATTACGACAATGGAAATAATTGCCCTTATCTTTCGATGTGTAAATGTAGGCTAATAGATCTAAAGGATAAAATAGTAATTGATATATTGATATAAAATAATGTGATGAAATACATTTTAAGTAAACAAAGATTTTAAGTTTATAGCACACAGAAATAGCACACTAGTTCACAATTAAATAAATTCTATCTCATGTTGGAATTTTTAAAGATTTTTCAAAACGCAAATTCCGTTTCAAGATTGTTGATTTCGTGATTCTGTCTGCAATCGCGGAAAATCACTAGCCCTACATATACCTTGCCAAACCATTTTATTTCTACTGATATTTTCTAGTTTGCCAAAGAAATTATTTTATTCTGTTCATTTAGCAAACAAAAAATTCCCTCGTCTTCAAAATAAAAAATAAACTGTGACAGTATGCACCTGTTTGCAAGTTATGTGCCAGTGAAAGCTGCTTGGCAAGAATAGGCCTTGATACTTGGCGAGAATTGGTAGCTGACCAGTAGGGCCTCTGTTCTCTGTGAAACGAGTGAACTTTATGAAATTGGGAACCCCAAATATTCCCAAATTGGTGAACAAAATTTTGCAGGTGGTTGTTCTTTTAGCTTTAAGTCTACCAGTATATAACTGGAATAATTCAACCCCGCTCCTTTTCTGATTCTCTCCATACTATGTTAATGCAGTGATCACAGTGAATATAATTGAATTATTCAGGTTAACCAATATATTGTTTATTTGCGTCTGCCATTTGTAACGTGTATACATTTGTGCTTTACTTAAATTCATGCCGATCCCGACTATTTTATTGAACAGCCATCCCGAATAAAAAAATAAACGGAACTGAAAATGGAGATTTTGTACCGTGTACCAAACCGATGAAAAATACCATGGTGCATTAATACTGCCTGTGAACCGTTTCACTTCAAGTATCATGGCTGACATGAATGTCTGTGCTTCAATCATTTGGCTTGAAAATTTTGCCTTCATTTTGAATTTGTCCTTCAACCTAGGGTGAAACTGGCTAAATTTAAATGGGAGCACAAATTTTCAGATATACAGTAGTTAAACAAGTTTTAGAAGTATGATTGGTGTTTTTGGTTTCCACAATTATATAAAATACAGATAGAATATGCAGTGATTCAAGCATTGATACAGAAAAACTATAATTTAACCGTCACCATGTTTAATTTTACTGAACAGAAAATCTTTGTATAATCTGATAAAACAAACATAAATATAAATGCACATTACGTTACCAAACATAAATATATAAGAAGGAAGAAAATGTGTGGTAAAAATAACATAAACCATACCTTCAGGAAATGGAAAAACCTGGTCAGCTTTTATTTGCCCTCTAAACAGGTTCATAGCAAATGATTTTGATTCCTGTGGAAATAGAAATCTTGAATTTATGTGCAATCATACCAACAACCCAAAATTTTGTAATCATACAATGATAACTGTAACATCAAGGACATACTGAAGGGAACCTTTTTGTCATGTCAAATTCTCTTCATATTTGGTCATAGTTTGAGGTAATAAACTCCAATTATTTGACTGACACCAACATGTTGAAAACAGGCACACAGACTAGAATGAACTAGAAACCGCTGAAGGTGGTATGGCTGGATAGCAGGGCATCGACAGAAATCAAAAACAGGTATAAAGTCTATACCTCCTTCCTTTGCCAAGAATTTACTTCAATCTGAAACTTTCACCAAAATGTTGACCACCCCCACCCCAATTACTACTTTGATCCATCCTCTAAAATTCAAACTCACATAATTCAATTGCACTTTACATAGGTAACCTACCGAAAAAGTTTGAGGTCTGTACCTCAATGGACCTAAATGCAAGAGCTAACTAAAATTGTTGATGCTGATAGACATTACTTTGATCTCTCTTCAAAACTCAACAAGTAAATATATTGTTAAATTGTTTTAAATTGTACTATTTTCAAGTTATAATGAAATATAAAGAATTCCCCATCGGTTCCTCTAGTACATATGAAAACCCAATCTCCATCCCATATTACTTATTTAATCCACCTTCCAAATTCAATAACAAAGAATGTGATGGATAGCTCTCATCAAGGTCTATCTACATTTGAAGTTTCTAAGAGATATCATCTATGGTCTTCCCACAATTGACCTAAATGCAAGTCCAACCCCATTATTACTTTGACCTCCTCCAAAATTCAAAAACAAAGGTTATGGTGGATAGTACCCAGCAAGTTCTATCTACATTTTAAGTTTCAAAGAGATATCATCTATGGCATTCCCACAATGTAAATGTACCTAAATGCAAGAGCTAAACCAAACTGTTGATGCAGACAGACCCCCCTCATTATAACTTTGATCCACACTCCAAATTTCTATAACAAAGATTATGATGGATAGTTTTCATCAAGGTCTATCTACATATGAATTTTCAAAGATATACCATCTATGGTCTTCCCACAATGAACCTAAACGCAAGAGCTAAACCACATTGTTGACAGAGACAGTCTACCCCCATTACTACTTTGACTCCCCTACAAAATTCAATAACAAATTATGGATAGTTCTCATTAAGGTCTACGTACATATTAAGTTTCAAAGAGATATCATGTATGGTGTTCCCACAATGTATTGAAATGCAATGGCTAAACCAAATTGTTGATGCAGACAGTCCATCCCAATTATTACTTTGATCCACCCTCCAAATCAAATAACAAAGGTTATGATGGATAGTTCTTTATCACGGTCTATCTACATTTTAAGTTTCAAAGAGATATCATATATGGTCTTCCCACAATGTACCTAAACGCAAGAGCTAAACCAAATTGTTGAAACAGACAAACAGAGGGACTTTGCCATTTCATAAGCCAGATTTTGTTTCACAATCTGGCCAACAAAACCAATACACACCCATAATCTTCCATCTGGAGGGACACTACAATAAAACTTAAAGTTTTAAATACATGTATGTCCACAGAGTTTTCCATCTCAGGGGCTAGAATACAAATCTATTTGCAAATTAAATTTCATTTCTGAAAATTAACAATGCAATTAGATAAAGGATTCAAGGTTCATAGCTGTTTGCCTTCATTTACCACACATAACAGAGCACATATAACTTATAATATCATATAAGATCAAAGTTTAGAGGAAGAAACACAATGATGTATTCTATTTCAATATATCTTATTGTTTGTAAATAAATGGATTGGACACAAGTTATAACATCTTAATCAAGTCCTTTCCATTACATGTACATTCATCAAATATCAATTTTGAACAAGTCACATTATGATGAATTAAATAACAAAACTAATATTTGTTACAAAAGTTATATATTTGTTCAAAAGTTAAATATTTGTTACAAAAGTTATATATTTGTTACAAAAAAAGAGAAATAATTACCATTATCAGGAAGATCCATTAGCATGAATTAATAATCAAGTGGTAAAAACAACATCATAAATTACACAGATTATGCACCTTTCACAGATGACTTTTATACCACATGTACAGACATCTAATGTTAGATAAGATACTGACAGACATCAGGCAAGTCTCAATGTCATGGTTAAAAAATAACACAGGGCACCACAGCCATCTATTTTCATCGAAAAGTGAAAGACTTCTGAATTATTTAACAGTTAATGATCATGCTTGAAGGACAAAAATTATCTTGTTACCTCAGACTTAGGAGGCGAGGATTTACTTTTCATCTCGGGTTCATCTTGTTTGGAGTCAGATGCAGCTGTCTTTGTTGAAACATTTCTTTGGATAGAGGTAAGGGGCAGTCTGTGAATTAATTTGAAACTGTTAGCTTTTGTGAAACATACAAGAAATTAATTAAATATGCATATTTATATTCCATGTGACAATTAAATCAAGAATGCAGGAAGTTTATTTTGGAACACTTGGATTACCAGCACAATGTTTTATTGGAATACCTGGTCTAGGTAAGCACCACAAATGTACAACAGATCATGAATTGTTAAATATACAGTGAAACTTGTATATAGTGACCTCCTTACAGGGGTCAAAATTAATGAAAATTTCCACTTGTCCTGCAGGATAAGTAGTTTTTAAATCTATTTGTCCGAATGCAAAAATGAATTGTCCAAAAATTAAGTGTAACATTCAATGTATTATTTTTATGTTTAAACACGAAAAATCTTTTATCAAATTAATTTTTGTCTTCACTAATTTCAATTGTCATTTCGGACAAGTGAGAAGTAACATCTACACAAACACAAAAGTGGGCTTGTCTCGGACAACAGGACAAATCTTAATGCTGAACCCTACCTTAGGGACAGAAAAAAACTGTTCTATATAGGAAGGTGGTCTTCATATACATGTAGAGGTTGATTTCTACGGAAAAGGTACAACTGGGAACAGCAAAAAAATGGTCTTTGTGACCAGGTGGTCTTTATATACAGGTGGTCGCTAAAAAAAGTTTTACTGTACATGTGTATAGCAATGAAATAATATTTGTAAATTTCAATATGAATAAAAAATCAATTACAACTGTACACTAGTATTTCAATAACTTCAAAACAAGGGTTCATTAATTTTTAATAAGCTTTCATAGACAACTTTGATACCCGAGGCATCTTACTCTATGCTGAATACATGTACATGTATGTAAACGAATTGACAGTGTTGACAAGTTTATTATCAATTTTACAAGGTAGATGGAATACTGTATAAAATAAATATATGTAAATGTTTTACATTTGTTATCTACAATGGAAGTACATGTAAATACATTTATAGTCAGTTTGCTCCCCATTGAAACTGGGGTTTCGTTAAATTTCTTAAATTTCACTTAATCATCAAATAGAATTTTACAGCAATGTTTGTAATTTTACCATACATAACTGAATTTTGAATATGGAAATTTTTGATTTGTTAACAAAACTTTTACCCATTTACTGCAATACAAAATTTTGTAAAAGTTTGTGTGGGTAAATGCAGAGTTGATAAAACAGCACCCATAATTCTTTCTGTTTCATGCATAAGTATGCAAATCAGAAACTCTGGGCCATATGATGGTAGATTAGTAATAATTTTTTATGAACAGAAAAAAAAATTGAAATTATAAGTCTGCATCATTTTTAATATCAAGCACAAGTACATATTATTTTTTATAAAAAGCCAGAGCAAGCATTAGTACTTGGTACTTAATTTGCCCATTTAAAGCTTCAGTTCTGTTCATGGGTCTTCATCATTTACGACCATGCTCTGATGGGATTTTTACAACTTTCTTAAAACCAGGAGTATTGGTTCACAGAGTGGAAATCTTGTACATGTATGTCATTGGTCAGTTGTATGGCTTGCACATGTAAATCTTCAAATGTTGGCAAGTATGATAAAATTAATTTAAACCAAAACTCAAAATAGATTTAAAACATTAGTAAACATAGGTTCATAAAAGTAAAGTAATTTGAATCTATTCTGAGTATTGGTTTCATGACTACTTACTTGCCATTTGTCTTTTGAGGAAGGGATAATGATATAGATCTAGATAAAGTAGATTACACTGTAATCTGGAGATGTACATTCACCGTACATGTACAAATATAATTAATTCAATAATTGTTGTAAGTCAATAGGTGTACACTTGATTCATATTTTATTAAAAAATAACAAGTACAAAACCATTACTGTAACTAGCATGTGACAGGTTTTTAAGTGCCACCACACTAAGTAAGTACATGTATCAAGAAGAAATCAAATTGCACTTGTTCTCATCTTAGATCATTTACCCTCCATCTATCTAGGTATATATAATGAAGAGCTGTGTGAACAGGAGATGAAAACTCACCTTTGAAAATCTGGCATGATCAGGGATTGAACCAGGAACCTTCAAGTTGAAGATCAGGTGATCCTGTTGGCACAGCTCTACATACAACTTAGATGGAGGATAAATGGTCTAGGATGTGAAGTTTAAAACCTTCGCTGCTTGTTTAATCAAGCCAAAGCAAGAAAACATTCAAGAAAACAATACATTCTTAAACTTTGAACCCAGCTTAGCTTAAATCTAAAATATATGAAAAAACACCATCATTGAAGTAAATCAAACAGCAATCATTCAAAAAAATTATGGACAATGGGAATCGTGGTCATTTAGTCTCCCCCGTGGAAATTTTTAAATGTTGCCATGGAAGTGGGACCAAAATTGGACGTCTCTTGCAGATATTAGAGTGCTGGCAAGTATTTTAGTTATATTCTGTAACTAAGACTGGAAATGTCATATCAGTTGCCAAATACAGGTATACCACAGCTGTATGTGGTAAGTGAACTGATGGATATCAACCATGCATTTTATTCTATACTTGTCTTTAATAATATTGAACTTGTAGTTTATACAATGTAGCTGGAATGACATCAGGTTCTAAATTGCATATTAAACCACGTTCACACTAAGTTTTCTTGGTAAAAGATTTTGACGCAAGCTTTGATAAGTGAACGGTTACAGAAAACTTTCATCGAAGTCCATAAAAGAACCTTGATGGAATAGAAACTCATCCTATTTTTCTTCAAACTATGAAGGACTTTGATGGAATCCAACCAATCAAAGCAGATATTCATTATGATGTAATCAATGTTTATATGTTACAAGCACAAAGATTCACGGTTTTTCTTGTAAAACTAAGTCTCTCAAAAAACTTTGATAGTATAAATGGGTGACTTCATCAGATAGTTTAAATGGGTGACTTCATCAAAGAAAGCTTTCACCAGATTTTCTTTGACAGGCTTTGAAAAGAACTTTGATTATGTGATCAGGGCTTAACATAAATTTTTGTATTTGTTAAACATTATTGGGAAAAGTGGTGGCAGCCATATCGTTTTCAATTCATTGGAATTGCAGTATAAATTAATTCAGTATGGTAGCAATATTGTATAGTTGCTTTTATTTGCAGGTGTTGTCATTTCTCTATATTCCCAGTCAAAGAAAATGCCATGAAATTAAATATGGCAGATTTCACGAGCGCTAGCATTATATGGAAAAGAAATATGTCCTACAGAAATATTCACATCCATGCTTACATGTATGTTACACTAAGGCTATATGAAATAAAGAGGAAATCTGTTTTTACACTTGTGCTAGTGTAACTATTGCTGGATGGAAAATTTCAATGGGATATCATGACGTTTTGTACCAAAAAGTTTAACAAACACAGGGTATGAGTCGTATTTCAATTTTACATAAAATAAACTAGGATTTGTATGACTCAACATATTTGTATTGGATACGAAATGTTTTGGTATGAAACTTCTTGATACCCTGCGAAATCATATGTTTACATATGAAACTTCTTGATTCCCTACGTCTGCAGACAAAATTATATTAGTAGAACCTAGAGCTGTCTTTGATAGACTCGAAATGGATATATCAATACACAAATTGATTCGATATGATAATTGATACATTTCATTATGCATTTCACAGGATGTATTTCCTTTTACAATTTTCAAACTTTTCCATTTGTTTTACTTCATGTTATTGAAATATGTTATATTTTTGTTTCTAATTGTTCAATTTGTTCAAATAAATAATGTTTTCCTTGCAATGATTGCTTTTTTCATCTTCAGATGGTCAAATATACAATAAAACAACTAAATATTACAAGGAATCTATTTATTTTGAATGTATTCATAGACGTACCAAATTATTCAATTTATCGATACTTTTTACTTATCAATATATTCATTGATATACAATGTAGAATTTCTCATCAATGACAGCACTAGTAGAACCGCAGTTATCGTGAAAAGGTTTATACTGTAAACTGCATTTTTTCAGAATTGAAAACAAGACAACATTTATGTTATACTATTAAAAGCTACGGTATATTAATAATAACAAAAGTTGATAACGAAGATATGTTTATTATGTCAAACAAGGGATCAAAGTCACCAAATTTACTCAGTACACAAGCTCAACTAACTTTTCATGATTTTAAGGTAAAAAACACACAGAATTTATTCTGTAACTGGATATGTTTGTATAAAACTCCAGAAACATTTTTAAATTGTTTCAGTGTGAACTCAGATTTCGAGTACTGTACTGGTTAGCGACCAGTAGCCGACTATGGTGTGATTTCATCTTTATTATGTATCAAAACAATACTTTTTCTCTTCTGTTTGAGAAAATGTCCATCATCTCATAATTGATATATAAAAAAAAACTCACAAAATTGTGTTCTGCATAGCCAAAATAATGCAATAGCTGCTTACTGTTCCTAGCCAGTTACTGGTCTCTGACCAGTACTCAACATATTTATTCATTTTTTTTACAGGAAAATCATACCTGGTAAGTGTGACGCAAAATTTATATGTGAATGAAGAAAAATAATATGTTCCTAATCACTCAATGACAAATATTTTACAAATGATTATATTATTATATGGTAAACTCACTTGACCAGTGCCACATATTTTGAAAAAAAAAATTACTGGTCAATCAGACCAGTGAATAAAGGAATTTCACTGGTCAAAGAAATTTTTATTACTGGTCTGTATATATACACAATTGCAATGAAATGGAAAAAAATTGGTCATTTGGACCAGTTATCAGATAGATTTCAACAGACTTTTGTAAAATTTATCGGTTTTTCTGGTAAGACCAGTGAATTTAAAAAACTCTGCAGTGCTTGAACAAGAAAACACTATTTTTCGTAATTTACATCTCAGATAGTGCACTGATTAAAGTAAATAAATTTTGAGGTTATGACAGACACAAGTTGAGTATTTTCCGTAATGTGTGAACCACATGATCTTTCAAATGTATTTTGGCAGCTGATCACATGACACCACTGTAATGGTGGAAATTGGCATCAGACTCGAACAGTGCTTGAACACCACAATAAAAAATTGTATAATCTAGATGCCAATTTTTTTTGTAATTCAGTTGATACATAATATAAAATTTCTTCCTGTTTTAAGATGCAGTAATACTTATTTTCAGGTACATTGACAACTGTTACATGGTTAAAACACAAGTTTTCAACTCAAATTTTCAACAATTTTTGGTTCGATTTTTGCATGGATTGTCGACTGCACAAGTTAAAGTTATGTCATTTGTAGGGCTGTCATTGATGAGAAATTAGAAATCAATATATTAATAAGTAAAAAGTATTAATATATCGATAAATAGAATATGGTACTTCTATGAATAATGCATTAAAAATATATAGACTCATTATAATATTTAGGTGCTTTACTGTGTATTTTTCTATCTGATGATTAAAAATTAATCATTGCAAGGAAAACATTATTTATTCGAATAAATTGAACAGTTAAAATAAAATATAACATAGTTTAATAATATGAAGTAAAACAAATGGAAAATTTTGGAAATTGTAAAAGAAAGTACTGTGAAATGCATTATAAAATATATCGATACTAAAAAAATATATGGATTATCGTATTCAATCAATTTATATTAAGTCTATCAATGACAGCCCAAGTCATTTGAAATTAAAAAAATTCTCCTGCCTGGGAGGTAGATAAGTCAGACCATATCCCATAATTTTGTCACCCTTCGGTTGATAGAGGAAATGGTAAATTTGTGAAAAGTTCAAACACTGTTCCCATTCGAGCACTAGTCAAGTGAGTCTAGCCTAGTCAAAATAATGAAATAAAAGTCGAGCTTGAATATTGAGTCAGTTTGATGACCCAAAGCTCATCTGTGGGACTTGTGTATCAAAATAACATCATAAAAACTTCTTTAAACTAAAATACAATCACTTAATAAACTTTATTGTGGTACATAAGTCACAAGAGATTCAAATATCTATTGTATAAGTACCCAAATTGGCCAGTTTTGAAAGGTTTTTCATTTGCTGTAAAATTATTTGGTGTTTGTGATGACTGAGCTTTTCTTAACTTCTGATAGTGGAATCCTTCTTTAAATTGCTGGTACAGAATATATCAAGAGTTGCGAGATAAAAAAATAAAATGCTGCAAATATCACAATGAAAATGTGTCCGTTATTTCACACATTGCAAGTACCCATATTTTTCAGTACACAGGAAAGATTAGTGTACAAATGAATTAAATTTGATTTTTCAAATGCATTTGTCACAATGGTGGTTTGAATGTAGATATTGTGAAAGTATGTAAGTAATTATACAACATACACGATCAATTTTCTAGGAAATTTCTTGATATAAATTTTCACTATTCTTGATTATTTCACACATGTTGCACAGAGCTGAAACTGGTCACAATAGATGCCAACTGGTATATTGGGGAAAAAGACAGGAAAAGTTCAATATTTTATTTGAAACTACTCTGATCAGCGATATATAAAGCTAATAGGGATTGGTGACTCGGCGGTTTTATATAGAGCAACGCGCATATAGGCGATGTCACTAAGCGTCTCGGAGATCCTGCTTACTGTGTCAACTTATCGGGAAAATGCGCCATTTTCAATTTACGCTTGGAGTAGCATCACTTCAGAAATCATAGGACAATTAGCCATACAACAATCAGAACAGGTGAGCAGTTGTTATTGTGATAAAGTTTATATGTCTAGGTAACCAAATACACCGATTTAGCGATTTGAAGTAATTAAATATTTACATAATCAAGGCAGTTTAACTGAAGCAATAGGAGCTTGTTTTGAAGCGAATTACATCAATCGCCGAGAACCATACCATATTGAAGAGCTATAAGCATTGAAATTATTGAATCACTTCGGATGAGATGCTAATTATTTAATTGCGAGAATATAACTATTATGAAGTGAGCTATTCTAAAGCAGAAAGTTCGATGATTTTTATTTAAAAACCTGGATAGAAAATCACCCATAATATAAGCCTCATATGGTACGCTACTTTTAAAAATATTGTCCAAAATGTGGAAAAATCAAATGCAAAGTTCACTTATTTCACACTTGATCTTATCAAAGTACTCAGTAATTGTGAAGTACATATGCTTTTTCTGTTTATTGATTTGAAATTTACTATGATGTACCGATTTTAAAGTGATTAATCGAACATTTATTTAGAGCTACGACGAAGACGAAATGGCGGAATTATCCGCATGAGTTTTTATTGATATCAGTTTTAACATGGATGTTTAAAAAACTTTTTTGTTTTTGAATAAAATAAACCTATTGCTTGTCATTTGTGAAGTTGAAATATTAATATTTTGAAGTACGCGTTTATTTTTTTTATTAATTATTTTTCTTTTTTCTCTTTTATATTTTAAAATTTAGGGATTTTAACGTCCATTTTGAATTATTATCACCTCTGATTTTCTCAATTATCCTGAAAAATGAATTTCTTACAATTTTAAGTGAAAAATTTGCTTGATTATTGTGACATTAACTTTGTAAATAGGCATATTCATATTTAATTGCAGTTTACAAGGTTTAAACTTTAAGGAATTAACAGAAAATTGAAATAGGACTGGCAATGTCTGAATGGCAGATTTTTCTGTAAAAATGTAGGTCTTAAAACTATTTTGTTTCTGCATAAAATAAAATTATTGATTGTGAGTCGTGAATTTGATATATTAAAATTTTTTTAAGTATTCGGTTAATTTTTTAATCAATATTTTTATCCATTATTTTTTATATTTTTAAAGTTAAAGTATTTTACCGTCCATTTAAATGATTTTGAGACCAAATACTGACACTTCTGATTTTCTCAATTAGTCTGAAAAATAAAATTATTTACAATTCTAAGTGCAAAATGTAATTGATTATTGGAACACTAACTTAGTACAGAGGAATATTCATATTTGATTACAGTTTACAGGATTTTGAATTATTGAAAATAGTATTGTAAAAAAATCGGGATGGCAGAGTTTGCTGTAACGTTGTATTTTTATCTAGTTGTAAATTGTTGGCCTAAATGGTTTTTTTAATTCATGAAGTTACAATGTCAAAATTTTGCATTACATTTCTATTTGAATTTAATTTGTTTTTATTATTTTTTTTATTTTCAAATCAAGTAATTTTATTATCCAATCAGTGTGGAAGGCACTGAAAGAGACAAAAATTGTTGATTATGATTTTCTCAATTACTCTGAAGAATAAAATTATATACAATTTTTAGAGTGCAATGAAACGCTGACTTAGTTAGTTAGTATATAGGCATGTTCATATTTTATTGCAGTTTACAGGGTTTAAGCCTTAAAGGGATTAACAAAAAATTAAATAAGACTGAAAATGGCAGAGTTGGCTCCAATGTTATATTTTTATACAGTTGTAAAAAGGTTGGCCTAAAAACTATTTACTTTAATGTTTAGTTATAATCGAGAAAAACAGTTTTATGAGATTAGGGAATAAATGTGATGATACATTAAGTTAAAAAAATGAATATGACATGTAAATTCAATAAATTCTCTTTATTTAAAATTGTCATTGAAATACATGTACACTGGGTGTATTTGTTGTGTGTTTTATTTTTTCAGACAAGGGGAAAAAGTTATAATAAAAGGATAACTGGATGGCAGTGATGAATTTGTTGAGTTACAGTGACTATGTAACAATATTGTGGAACTACATGTATGCAATTCATTGCAGAAATTAATGTATCTTAAATGAAATAAAATCCAAGAAATTGATAAATTGTCTTTTCTTTCATGTGTGTGTTCTTCCATGAGGTCACTTTTTAAAGTGCAGTATTACTCAACAGGATTTCAGTATGCAAACATGTTTCTTTCATCCAAGCTCTGCACATAATTATACCTTTATTTGCAGAATAGAAAAAATTTAATCCGCTTGGAGTGATATCATCATAAATAAGTTTGCAAAATTTATTTTCACTATATATTCTTAGTAAATTCATGTTTTTTCCTCTAGAATTCATTGTTTTTTTCAATTTTAATAAAGTAAATTGATTCACATGAAGGTGAGGATTTGGTTCTTATGTGTTAGAAATCCCATTACAATCTGTGTTTTATTTTAGGATGGAATACACTAATTTTCATGTGAGTAAAATTCTAGTGACTTCATTTTGAAGTTTATTAATGGATAAATAATGTATTTTTAAGTAATTCATGGATGTAAACTAACAGAAATATCAAAATTAGGCCCACACTTCATGGGTTATACATGTATGTGTCATTTATTGATTTTCATTAATTTTGGGTATCTACCAAATTTGGAGGACAAATCACAGGATTGCAGGATTACTATGATTATATTGTGAAATTCATTTTTGCGAACTAATTTATGTCCAAATACTGTACATATTCATCATTTGCAAACAGCAAAAATCTGACATGGTGATGCAAGAATAATCCTTACTATTCAGTATTATGCACTTAATCCACAAATATAACAATTTAATTTTATAGTAATGAATCAAATTCAACCAAACATACACAGATTTATACTTGGAAAAACCTATCAGGGTCTTCACTTGTACAATAATGTCCATACTTCTTCATATTTTAAAATTAAGAACCCAGGATAATCAAATATTTTGTTATTCTGTCTAATGACAATAATTGTTGTTTAAATAGTGTAGAAATGTGCATAAATAATATTAACATCATATCAAAGTTACAATGATTTCATTTCAGATATAAGCTTAAATATTTTTCATTTTTCAACTGTCTGAATTGTTTAAATATTTCCAATATCAACTTATTTCCCCCAAATTTAAAAGAAATTGATTAACCTCTAATTGTCTAATAGATCTATTTAAATACTCAATTTTCTATTCTTCCTGCATGTTTGGAAATTATTTACCAAAAATACTTACCTGTGTAGACTTATTGTAAAAGTGGGAATTTTATTGTTTGCATAGAAGTATATACATGTAGTTATTATATCATGTGCTAAATTAACATATTTCAGAAATACCTTCTTTTGCACCCCACTCAAATGTTTATTTTTTAATCATGTGTAAATTTGAGTTTTTAGAAATAATAAATAAAAAACATATTTATTATGATTTTATAAGTATCTGGGTTGTGGTTTCAAAGGGGTGGAGAGCAAAAATATTCGAAAGATTGTTTATTACACCTACAAGGCTACATGCTTAACTCAGGAAGTGATCTGCAGTATTATTCCTCTGCGGGAGTTCAACACCCAAAACGAGTGTCCTTTATCAGTGTCTACTGCAAATACCATATACCATCGCTTTTATCAGAACAGATAAAGTTAATCCCCTTGATGTTTAAATAAATATAGGTGCCATGTATTTTCACACCTTAGTGCTGTAGGATTACGACATGTTCCTGATAGAACTGAAATTATACTCAAACGTAAAAAGATATTTTGCCGATTTACATCTCCGGATATGTTATACATTACATCTTTTAATGTTCGGTTTGAAAATTCTTTTTATTTGTTAATCTAATAAAATTGAGAGGGGTTTACGTAATTATCAAAAAGATTTTGATTCTAGACTAGTATTTACTTTAGTAGATCAAGAATCTAAAAATTAAAATTTGCTGACACATTTCTGATGTAATTTCTAATATTTTTCTACATTATTCATTTATTTTGAGTTGTTAAAATGGTACCTTATTCGGTTATTTTTTTCAAACTCGTGATTTGTGAAACATTTAATGTTTTAAAGTAGTAAACCTTTCCTTGCTCTCAAATTACCGAGTAACATTTTCACGATACACATACGAACGATCAATCTAGTTGCCGGTCTTTGCTGGTGCCAGCAGCTTCTCAACAATTACACGACCGACAACTCTGTATAAGAGATTTGTCTCGATAACGTCCCTTCTCACTGTTTGTGTGTTACTATCTGGTTTGCGCCTGCGCGGTGAGTGTCGATTTAAACTGGGTCACTCATTTGCATATCAAAAGGATACATCCGCTCATAACTGGAAGAGCGCGAGTCACCAATCCCTATTAGCTTTATATATCGCTGCTCTGATACAGAGAAATATTACTGTTAATGATATCAATAAAATAATATTACAGTTCTTGAAGTATTTACCGGTAACAGAAATATCTTGACGGTAAACAAGATTGGTCAATTTGGGTACTGTAACGATATATCTTGAATCTTCATTACTGACAGTACTGTAGTGTAGATCTATAAAAAAAGTTATTTACCTTTTTATCAGATTTGTATATTAAGTGTATTCGGTAATTTTTGGTGTTCTCGATATTTCTATGGACCCAAAGACGAATACACGTTTAATTTTGCAGACGAAATGAAGAGTTGGACATTGGACCTTGCAGTACCCATAAAAACTATTTATGTGTATTGTAAGCCTAGCCTTCTGCAGGGTCCAATGTCCAACTCTTTTAGTTTTGCACTTTGAAGACTTGTTATTACGTACGATGAATGAAAAATGTGTTAATTTTTTTTTTCATTTTAACAAACCCTTTGTTCGTAGCTGAAATGTAACTGCTGGCTCTTCTTGCGAGTCGAGACGGTAAACAAACTGAACGAAGCATTTCCTTTATAACCCCGAATCTCCGTAAAGCAGTGATGATCGGTGTCAAGTTCAACTTCTGTCGTTTCGTAATTAAACGTTATACGCATGCGCCAAAGTAAGGAAATGGGCAAGTATTTCGTCCGCATCGGACTAGAAACGGACTTGCTATATGTAGTCTAAGCATTACATTTAAAGTACTTTGGTTAGGGCACTAGGATAAATATATCGGAAATAAATGATAGTGTGTATATGATATAAAGTCAACTCATATAAATTGAAAATATTTCCAACTGTATTTATGATTTGCAATTTCTTCTTTTACTCCTATACATGTGAAGTAACTCAGCCATTCCGCCCATCGTCTAATGTTTATGAATATTTCTGCTGTAACTAATTATCATAAACATTCCTTATTTGTATGGAATAAATTTTTCTAAGGTTACCTTTCCTTGCACACACACCCACACACACACACACACACGTATATATATATATATATATATCCAATGCACTATTTATGCTGATGTAGCAGTTAGTATCGTGTTCTTACTTTTTGTTAAAAAAAATGAAAAAACAAACCCTACAAGTCAAAAAGTGATAACACAATAAATTGCTAATACGAAACTACAATAAAAGAAGGAGCAGAGTTGAAATGCAAGAATTCAGGAATTGTTGTTGAAGGTAATTGTATTTTAGAAAGCACTGAACTGAATTAGGCGAATAATGTCGTTGAAAGCAGTGTGCATCATTGTTTCACTCTGAACTCGACATTGAACCACGAGGTCGCCATAACAGTTACATTAACTTTGCATTGCCGTTCTTGTCTAAAGCTTCAATTGTCGAAAACACGTTTCCA
Source organism: Atrina japonica (assembly GCA_030159075.1). Taxonomy (NCBI): domain Eukaryota; kingdom Metazoa; phylum Mollusca; class Bivalvia; order Pterioida; family Pinnidae; genus Atrina; species Atrina japonica. Next base: position 517,021 of record BROG01000475.1, on the reverse strand, counting down.
TTCATGCCGTACCTGGTTAACTTTTCAATTTGTACCACAACAATTTTTCTATCGACCATATTTACTCAGTGGCATTTTTTTTTTTTTTGGTCTTTTTTTCACACAATTAGTTATTTGTTTTCAGTCAAGATCTAAGTCTTGTGTTAAAGTATATAATAGGCCTATGCTACGGTTGCTATGCATTTTTTCCTGGAACTGATAAAAAGGGTTATTCTACAGGGGGGGGGGGGGTTAGTGAATTTTTCAGCAATAATTAAACTGAAGTTTCTTTTGAACTTTCTAATTCACGGTTAACACATTCACCGCTATAGAAACATTTGGACTGGTCTGAGTCATTGATTTATAGAGGAGTCCATTGTTTTTCAGGGGTTGATGAGTTAAAGTACTGGGTCCATATTCCGATGACCCGAATCTGAAGAGGTTGATATTGCAGTTTCACATGCTAAATCATATGGAAACTTGCTCACATTACAAAACCAAGTTTATTGCCATAGTTTTTGCAATAAGCCTAGTTAAACAAATCTATAGTTTTCTCAGTGTCGATAAGATTTTGTTCTATATTCCAGGTTCATTAAAAGTTATATTTGCCACGGTTTCTTCTAGTTTGTACATTAAAAACTTCGCTTTGCCTGTGGATTTTCCCCATCGTTTTCCATTTCATTTTCATTTTCAACCGAATGTCATTATCAATATTGTCATGCAGGCTACAACTTCAGTATAAATTAATTATTATGATTTTTCTTAAAATAAAACACTCAAATGTTTACTTACATCAAATTATGATTCTGAACATCCTGGTTCATCTATGTTGTCATTAATTTCCGTTTGTCCTCACTGTATCGGCGATAAATCACAGACTCTGAGAATGAAAACAAACAAGTTGTCACCACCGTCACAACTTAAATTTTGTATCCACACCAGAATATGGAGAATAAATTTCTTTATCAATGTCACTTTTTACAGTTTTAACAGAGACATATTTAACAGTTATAGATCTATATGTCTCGTATTGTACAATGTAGTAGGCTATTCCATTTTCGTGCATTTCGTCTATTAACGCCTTTGATACTGCCTGGACGCAAAATTTCCGCCATCAGGTGCCGACATAAACATCATTATTAAATCTATATCACGTTCACCTCGTTAACTGTTTAATTTGCATAATGAATTTTAAACGTTATAGCAACACTAATCAATCACGTGTTCCGCCATTCGAAGGTATGGCCTCGAAATTTAACTCAAACCAATCGTAATGGTTTGCGCATAGGATAGCAGATTCGAAGAATACAGACCGAATCCGAGAAAAAAACAAATGTTTTTAAGGATAAGTAAACGAAGTTTTTAAAGTGGCATCATATGTTTTTTCTGCTTTTTTATGAAGAATTCTGCCATTTTCATTACTTAGATTGATATAAAATAACAAATAAGAGATATAAGCTACATTGGCACACAATTCTGCAATTCCTATGTATTCAAGTTGTGCAAATTCTGCCATTTTCATTACTTAGATTGATATAAAATAACAAATAAGAGATATAAGCTACATTGACACACAATTCTGCAATTCCTATGTATTCAAGTTGTGCAATTTTTTTGAAAAAGCGCTTGACAATTGATGAATTCAACCTTACTATTTGTAAATGAATACCACACTGGACCCGACTTTTCACAAAATATATAGGAATATAAGATATTTTTATGCCTGTGTATAGCTCTTATTTGTTATTGTAAATTAAGTACATGAAGTAAAAGTAGAAAAAAAATGAGATACTTTTTTTGTAAACACAGCTAATGCCCCTTTCACTTTAACAGTGATATATATATATATATATATATATATATATATATATATATATATATATATATATATATATATATATATATATATATATATATATATACATAGGCGTTGGAAGCAAATTGAAAGTGGGGGGGGGCTAAACCAACTTAAAACACACACACACGCCAGAAACGTCTGGGGGCTAAGCCCCAATTTTCTACACCTATGTCTATCTATGCAAAAAAAGGGGGGGGGGGGGGCCTAAGGCCCCCCCCCCCAACCCCACCGGTTCCGACGCCTATATATATATATACATATATATATATATATATATATATATATATATATATATATATATATATATATATATATAATGTATATGTAGTTAGTACTAAGAAAGAAACATTTGAACACAATTAATTTTAAATTTTGGATAATGTTTTACGCCACACTCAACAAATTCTTTCTGTGGACCGTTCGTATTCTATTCTAATATATACGGTGGCGGTCAATTTTCATAAGTTGAGGAGAGAACCCGGATGCCCGGGTAAAGAGCACCGGCCTTCAGTAATTGAACTGGCTAATTATCTCACAAAAATCGGTTTAGATTCCAGGTTGGCTTGAACCTGCGCTGACCACAATTGAGAGACTCCATGGTTCAAAGCGCGATGCTCTAACCACTGGGTCACGGAAGCAGGCTACATATTGATCTTTTCGGTGCCTTTTGCTCATAAGCCAACGAAAGACCGACGATTGATCAGTTTATATCTCCAGCAGATAATGTAGTCTACATGTATACAGCGATACATAAAGCCTAACAAAGGGGCATTAACTGTGCTTACCATTTTTTTTCTACCAATTTTATTTGATGTACAATAACAAAAAAGATCTATACACAGGCATAAAAATCTCATATTCCTATGTAGGCCTACTTGTATTTCGTGAAAATAAGGTCAAGTCCAGTGTGGTATGCATAGGCACTGAATTGATCAACTGCGAGTGAATAACATCCAAACTGGGTTTCTCAAGCAGTTTTCACAAAACATATAGGAATTTAATATATATCATCCCTGTGTATATCTATCTCTTTTTGTTATTTTACATCATCGATATCCAAGTAGTAGAATAGGAAAGAATTAAAAAAAAAAAAACAGCTCTCTCTCTTTGACGGAATGGTCATTACTGACCAGCCGTGGCACTCTTCACAAATCGACGCCATTGACTCCGGTTCTGCGCCATTCTGAACAGCTCGGCCATGCTGATTTCCGCGATGTCTTTCACGTTGTCTGACATTCTCGTTTTCGGTCTTCCACGCCCTCTTTTGCCGGGGGTGGTACCGAAGAGCAGATCTTATGTTAGACCATCTGTTCTGGCCACATGTCCCAAAAATCGTAATTTCTGTCATTGATGTTATCCAGCAATCTCCGGCATGGTCCAATCGTCTCCAGAACCCATTCGTTTGTACGTTAGTCCACCCAGCTTACAAGAAGAAGTCTACGGTAGCACCACAGTTCAAAAGACTCAATTTTCTTCCTGTCGACTATCTTCAAGACCCAACATTCTGCTCCGTATGTTGCTATTGGGAATACCAATGCTTGCAGAAGTCGTTTCTTGGTATGTTTTGAAATTGATCTATCTTTCCAAATATTGCTTAGCGAAATCATTGCTGTCTTTGCCACTGCAATGCGTCGTCTCACTTATATTGTGTCATCAACTCTCTTTGTAAATTCTTCTACTTCACTATCAGGGAGTCAAATATCCGACCAGTCGACCAACACGCACAGATGGACCAAGAAGATGAACCCCCACCATCATACTCAGAAGTTGAAAAAGCAATTAGAGACTTGAAGACGGGCAAATCTCCAGGAATAGATGATCTTCCAGCTGAACTCCAGGGCCCGAAGTCACCAAATTTACTCAGTACTCAAGCTCAACTAACTTTTAGCGATTTTAAGGTAAAAACATGCAAACTATATTCTGTAATTGGACATGTTTGTATACTGATGGCATACAATTGTAAGTAATGATAAAAAGTATTGCCCATTTGAAGAAAACTTCAGAAATATTAAAAAAATGTTTGAGTACGTACTCAAATCTTGAGTACCGTACTCAACGTATTTATTCGTTTTTTTAAAGGAAAATCATAAGTGTGACGCAAAAATTTATATGTAAATGCTTAAAAATGATAATATGTTTCCTAATCACTAACATCCAAAAGTTTTATAAACAATTTTATAGTCAAAATAATGAAATAAAAGTTGAGCTTGAGTATTGAGTAAATTTGGTGACTTCGGGCCCTGAAGAAAGGGGGCAACAACGTCATCCAATATTTTCACAAAATCTGCACAGCGATTTGGAAACCAAAAGAATGGCCATCAGACTGGAGAACATCAATATTTGTTACACTCCCGAAAAAAGACGACACTTTTGAGTGCAGCAACAACCGAACTATCACCTTGATTAGTCACAGTAGTAAAATCTTATTAAAAATGATAGCTAACCGGATGCATAACAAGTTAAATGCCGAAATAGCAGAGGAACAGGCTGGTTTCAGACCAGGGAAAGGAACTAGAGACCAAATACTGAACCTAAAAATGCTACTTGAGAAAAACCGGGAAGTAGGAACAGATGTTTATCTCTGTTTCATCGATTATAGAAAAGCTTTCGACACTGTGGTACAAGACGTCCTCTGGAACGTGATGGCAAATATGGGATTTCCCATTCACATGATTGATCTAATAAGAAACCTGTATATCTCTCAGAAAGCAGCAATAAGAACAACTCACGGAATTACAGACTTTTTTTTTTTAAATTGGTCAGGGTGTTCGGCAAGGATGCATATTGTCATCCCCACCTCTTTCACATATATGCCGAACAAGTAATGCGAGAAGCGCTCCAACATCACGTAGCATGAATCAAAATTGGTGGAAGAACAATCAGTAACCCGAGATACGCTGACGATGTAGTTCTGATTGCAACATGTATGCAGGAACTGCAAGACTTGATCAACAAGGTGAAAGATGCCAGCGAAGCAGCAGGACTCTTCCTCAACGTCAACAAAACAAAGGTAATGAAAGTAACACAGGCACCAAACAACGAAAAACACAGCTAATGCCCCTTTAATAAATAACTTTAACATTTCTATATTATATTTGTAATTGTGTTCAAATAAATGTATAATGAAATATTAGAGTTATATTATAAAGAAGAATTGAGGTCAAATTGATTTAAGGAGGCTTATCTAAAAAAGGACAACTTCTGCCCTAACAATTTTGATCAAAATTTGTGTCATAAAACTACTATTAACATTATTTGAAGGCAGGAAAAGATGCTGTTGACTTGCATTTTATTGTGGGGGGTCATCTCAAATGTAATGATTCCATTATAAAGGGACCCAATGGGGTTTTTAATGAATAATGAAGACTTTTTGATATTTCTGTCCTAGCTTTTTGAACATTCTTAATATATGTGAAAGCCTTGCTCAGATATAATTATATAAAGAAATAAAAGCAGGGGGTCCTTTTGCTTCTAGTTCGAAGGGGCCATCTCAAAATTTCATTTCTGCCATTCTGGTCTCTAAGTGGTTGATCCATTTCCAACTTCTCTCTGCAACTTCTGTGTGGATTTCAGTGAAACTTGACAGGAAGTAAGTACTCAAGGTCTTTTACTAGTATTGAATTTGAGGTGCAGATCCATTGAAAATTATTGCCGCTGTGGCCTCAATTTTACCACAATTGTGTGCATGCTGCAAAGTTATTTTTATGACCAACTGCATTGGCACATCATGTTTTGCAAAAAATGAAGAGAAAAAAAAAAACAATTATGTTAACATATTTCCAATAAACTATATTAACCCATTTCTACCTTGGTTCCTAAAATTTTATGGCACAATTGTTATGCAGAGGTTGACGTCATAATGTTGGAAGAAACGACTTTGCCTACATTCCATTTAGTCTACACTTCATGTGAATGATCTTGCATGAACAAAAATTGCAGAGCGTTTTTCATTTTTACTTTCATATTCATTATGGAAATGCAGTTCATATGCAATATTCACATCCAAATAGAAAAATTAATATCTATAATGCTACCACCCCTAAAATAGATAGATCGGAAAATGAGCAGTTAGACAGATTGATGGAAAAATGGACTTCATACCATGGGAGGCAACTCTGTATCTATTATCCTGTGTATGATTTATATTTGTACCTGTAATAATAATAATAACAGCATCGTTTTATAAGAGGGTAAATTAAACTTAATGTACAGCTTGCTGAGCAATGAAGACATATATATTCTACGACTACACGATTAATAAATGATTATAAAGAACCCAGGATTCTGAAGTTATTCCTAACAAAAAAAAGAATAACCCTGGTTATATTTTTATTGGATGCTAATTTGAATTTTGATTTTGAACAATTTTCATTTATATGATGATGGCCAGTTTTTAGTGGTGGGGGACAACCCGGTTACAATGTACCCTGGAAATGACCACCAACCTTCTGCACGTGAACTGGCAAACTTTCTCATAAAAATCAGCTTAGGTACCAGCGGGGCTCGAACCTATGCTGACCAAAAGTGAGAAACTTTGTGGTTCAAAGCATTTAATCTCAGCAACGAAGGCCCCTGGATACTGAACAATGGCCACATTAAACAGTAGCATTTTCCGTGCAACGAAACTAATTATTGACAGATTAAATAATCAAAAACTCCAAATGATACTTTTTTCTTCATATCAGTAAATTGTGATGACATTGTTAAATCCAAACAGGAATTTTATTCCATCTTCTGAAGAATTCCTAAATGGTGTCAATCATTACTGTGACTGGACTCAGTGGAAAACATATAAGTACACAACATCAAACATGACATAGAGAATATCCTGAGAAATAAAAGTAACGCCAAAGTTTCATTTTTTCTTTTATTATAGCCAACAAATAAATGTCTTTGACTGTGCTCAAGAATGATTATTTACTGGCTTGGATTTACATAAAGCATAATGTCTTCCTGTGAATTTTGTGAAAATAAATGAACAAGAATGCAGACACATGTTATCACATATTAACTTACTGACTGTAATTATCACAAATAGTAAATATACCGGTAGCCTAACAAAGCATGATGCTTGTGTAATTTGTATTTTTAAGTCCGGACCTCAGGTCATGACAGGTCTCTCAGATATCTGACCACAATATGGTTTTTCTTTGTTTCTCACAACTTAATACATAAGATCCCAAAGGATGCCAGGAGCAGGCTATCACAGAATGACTGAAACAAAACAGATGGACAATTGAATAATACATAAATCACAAGAATACTCTTGATGAAGTGTTCAAAACTATTATATATTCAATCATACGCAAGTAAACAAAACTACTGCCCGAACACTTCAGAATTTGCTCTGATAAATAATATACATATACAAATATCACAGTAATGGCATCACTTCAATAAAGAAACAGAATAAATTAATCTTAATAAAGTATTAATGTACTGTATTTTTCATCTAGATATATTTATGATATACAATAAACTTGAATAAGGGTATACTGTTTGTGGATGAGGTGTATTTGTAGCAACATTAAATGAACTCTTCATTCCCTGAAAATTCTTGATTTATGCTAAAAACTAACAGACAATTTTTTCTGTCAATTTTGGTAAAATGTCACTGGTGGTACGATTGGAAATTTTAATGTAAATTTGTGTCAAATTGGGAAAAATTGCTTGTACACATGAAAATCTAGATATAATAGAATCTCTTTTTTAAATGTGTTTCCCTTTACATTACTTTATTTTTTATTACTGTCATGGCCTCAACACCAAATTGGGAACTTTTTTTCATCAAATTCATGAATATTGTAGAAAAAAGCCTGAATAATCCCCAGTTGATAAACTTTAATTCATATAATGTAGTCATGTAAATTTGAAAATGAAAATATAATTGAATTTTTTCATCTAGATCTATGTAACATTTTCTATATCAATGGAAACATTTTAGACATTAAAACGTTTTAGACATTATCTAAAACAAGGCGCATTGCATAGAATTCATGTTGACTCTACATGTAGTTTTGAACATCACTTACATGTTTCAAAAACAATTTCTGAACAATGTTAAATAAAGACAGGTAAAGTGTCCTACCATCTGCCAATTGCTTTGACAAGTACAATACAATTATTTTATCAGATATATTTACAGCTACAAGATACAGGATTTACAATTGCATTGTACAACTATTATGCAACTGCAAAGGGAGACATTAACTGCATTTTCCAAAACAAAATTATTTCAGTTTTTACTACTAACAAATAGCAGATATAAAAAGGAATAAAGATTTGTATGTTCCTATATATTTTGTGAAAATAATGTCAGGTCCAGTGTCATATGCATATACAAATAGTAAGGTCAAATCAATCAATTGCAATGTAAATAATTGCATATACAAATAGTAAGGTCAAATCAATCAATTGCAATGTAAATAATTGCATATACAAATAGTAAGGTCAAATCAATCAATTGCAATGTAAATAATTGCATATACAAATAGTAAGGTCAAATCAATCAATTGCAATGTAAATAATTGCATATACAAATAGTAAGGTCAAATCAATCAATTGCCAGATTGGACTTATCAATCAATTTTCACGAGATATACAGGAATATAAGAAATTTTATGCCTGTGTATATCAATTTTATGCCTGTGTATATCACTTTTATGCCTGTGTATATCACTTTTATGCCTGTGTATATCACTTTTATGTTATTGTACATCAGTCTAAGTAATAAAAAAAAAAGAAAAATATTTGGAAACCAAGAGGCCCAAGAGGGCCACAATCGCTCACCTGAGAACCATCTACAAATGTGGCAAGAAAACCAAGAAGAATATATACATGCACAAAAACATGTCTTCAACTATATATAAGTAAAACACATTAATGTATCATTGCGAATGCAAGGGGAGATAATTGGGAAAATCATGCAGAAATGAATGAAAATGAAAAAGTCTGAAAAGACCTCAAAAACGTGTCAAAATTCATTCTTCAAAATCCCTTCCATGGTTTTGAAATAAAAGCTGATAGTGTGAAAAATGCACCCTTTGATCCTTTGGCTCCGGTGAGGTAAAACACAGCTAATGCCCCTTTAAGTAACAATCACATAAATGAAATACAACTTTAAGTGCTGCCATACTCATATCCGAGTACCAATGATTTTAATATGTGCTACTATACTCATATCTGAGTACAAATGATTTTAATCTGTGCTACCATACTCATATCTGAGAACCAATGATTTTAATCTGTGCTACCATACTCATATCTGAGTACCAATGATTTTAATCTGTGCTACCATACTCATATCTGAGTACCAATGATTTTAATCTGTGCTACCATACTCATATCTGAGTACCAATGATTTTTAAAGGTTATGAAGTACAGACCTGTGTTCTTTAAGAACTTTCTCAACTTTTCCACTTTTAATATTCCAAATGTAAATTCCTCCATCATGAGAGCCAGCTAATGTGTAAGTACCATCAGGACTACAAAAGACAAAAGTGATACAGTTATTTGTGAGGCTATAATACTACGGTATTTGGTGATATAATGAACTAGCAGTGTATTGCACTTCAAAATCTATGAGTCTATAATAATATACTTTGATATTTAATGATATAATACACTGATGCGATAATTGCATTTTATAATCTATGAGTCTATAATATTATACAACAATATTCATATAACAAACTAGTGCGATGTATTGCATTTCATAACCAAAACTGATATTGTAAATTTTCAATCTTTACCATCTTCAACATGATAAACTGAGACATAGATATATAATGGATTCAATAACAAACGAAACAACAAAATCATGAAAGCAAACTTTAGTCCTCAACCTGCTTAAATTATCAGGGAGCTGAAAATAATGTCTAACTATTCAATAAAGAAAGGTAAATGAAGAATATTCCTATACAAAATTACCATTCAAATATGACCTCACATGTTTAGTACCAGTTTATTATACATGTTATAAGGTCTAACATTATTTTGCACAGACAGACAATATTTACCATAATATGTCCATCAGAGATGAGATTCTTATGAAAATAAAAACTTAACACACAGCAAATTTTGTTGACTTTATAATTGATTTCTATAGTAAACTGGAATACTTTTGATACAAAATAAAATCATAAAATTTTAAGAAACAACAAGTGTGTTACCTGAATACAGCTCTGGACCAATCACATCCTACTTTAAAATCTTCAGCACTAAAATGATTGAAAATAAACATGCATGTTAGTTTAAAATGTACATTTATAATGAAGTAAAGACCTTGTATAAAATCCACAGTATGATTAATTTCAGGCCAAATTTAAATAACTTCATTTTATATCCAAAGGTAAATTTATTGACAGAAAATAATTTTGGTTTTAAACCTGGCTGGAAACTAGATCTGCAGCTATGCAAAGAATGGCAGGTTTGAATTTTCAAAATGGCTGACATATTGGTACTGCCTGTAGATTCCTCAATAAACAGAGTTTTCAAGTTTAGTGTATATACTGTTGTGTTTTACCTTATTTCTATTGAAACATAGTTTCATTACTTTCCTGATAAAGCAAAGTAGAATTTATCTTACAGCATTTCATTCACCTGTATAATTACTGCATTATTGTTTACAATTAATTGTCACCTGCATATTGGTATGTAGCAACAAGAAATCTTTTGGATTTGGAATGGAGGTTAAGTATACAAAAGTCAGTGATTTTGGTATTATGAAGGTCGTATGTATTTGATTGTCATTTCAAATCCACCTTAAACTTCCAAATTGTCTATTACTGATAATGGTTGAGCATTGTTATAAAGATTCATCATTAACAGAAGGGGATTCCATTCCATAATTCTCCAGACAGAGTGTAAAGACAGTATACATTTCATTGATTTTTATTGTAGATGGCCAGGATCAATCCATGATTCTGCGGCTTTGAGAAATTTGTCAGTTTTTCCAAGCACAGGTGAATATGGGGAGCAAGGGACAAATGCTGCATCCTTGTCGCCATCTTTGCAAGATTTGGACATTTGTATAAACCACTGAAACTACCCCTAGAAATTGTTTTGTTGTCTTCCCAAATTGGTTTTAAACTATTAGTGATGAATCAGAAAACCCAAGGAAGTTTAAAACCAGAACCTGTTTATAAACTGTAAACTTGTCTTGACTATCCCAAGCCAAATATGAAGTCATTCACAGTACATCTAGATTGTCATATTTTTGCATTAATTTTTGCATAGGGGTGAACATGATCAGATATTTGTAGGTAAATCAGAGCGCTGAAATACATCAAACTAGATTCCAATGCGAGTTTTTAATAGTATCAAATGGAAAACAACAATACTTTTATCTACATGTACAATATAATCAACACTTTATTGCTTATTACATGTATAAGTAAAATCCTGATTTTCCATTTTTTAAAATTGTGAACAGTTTAGATGTGGCATTGGGCATTTATCAAACAGAAAATCTCACTAAAGTTTTCAGTTCAGATGAGCTAAAATACATGAACATAATGTTTTCATCAATTTTTTTACAGTTTCAGAACTAAAGAACATATTCACCAGATACCAGACTTTACCAATAAACATGCAATAAGAGTAAGCTATGGAATTTGAATATCAATGTAACACAGAGAAATGCTTACCACAGTGTGTTGGAAATTTGGTTCATTCTGAGGTCAAGTATCTTGACTGTGTCATCTCGGGTACAACATAGTAATTTGCTTCTGTCTGAAAACAAGAATTTATATATATATATATATTTTATATATTTTACGGAACACGATACAAAGCATAACATTATAATGATTAAAAAAAATATTGAAATTAAAAATCATTAAAGTGAAACATATGTTTGTATCTTATTTTATTTTCCATTGTTTATTGTTACGTCATAATCAATTGTTTCTATGACATTATATACTGAAATGACTCAGGATGCGATAGACGCAAATATATTTAGGAATGTAGAAACATCATTATCACCAGGAAATGTTGAACTGCTTTTAGAAAATGATTCAAAGTAGACCTATGTAGCAAGAGTTTTGTCCACACAGAGGAATTCATTACGCGTTTCGGTCATACACTCATGCTGAAATAAACGATTGGTGGGAAGATGGACACAGATGGTCCACTGAAGGTAGTGCTAAACTTCCCAGAAAGAAGCTGTATTATTGTGCAAAACAAGAAAGGAGTATGAAGGGCATTTGACTGGAGTCAAAGTGGAGTCACCCATTTGCAGAATACATATTACTGAAAGATCTCCAGCAATGAAAGAGGTACCCATTGACACAATATTGCTGTCATTCCGGATGCTTCAGAAATATTTTGCCCACAAAATCAGTCATGAGAGAGCAGGAGTTGGAAACCACATGTTGTTACCAACATTAAATTCTGCAAAATTAGAACTTGATGATATTACTGTTTCTCCAGAGGAAATTGTGGTACCATTGCAACAATCTGAGGAACAAGTACTAACAGACACAGAAGAAACCACTGATACCGCTGCAATTCCTGTATATATCAAGTGGGGTGGAAGTTCAAAACTCTCCTGAGCAGACAAAATGATGAGGAATGAGAGAATTGGTTACAACTGAAAAATAGGAACTTTCACAATGTTAGACATGAGCGGCAATCCACATGTGTAAGGATGTTTCCAAAGGAAAAATCCATGTCCTGCATCTCCTAATTCTTTGGATACTACAGCAATTAAACATAGTTTGAAAATAGATGTTGAGGTCAGTACAAAACCAGTTTTAAATCTAACACAATTGCTCCAGAATGCAAGGGAAGAAAGAAAACAACCAGGCAGATAAATTCCCAGACCCAGAGATTATGAAGTACATACTGCACCAGATGTTGATGACAGTGCAGATACAACACTATATAGTTGATATCGTGCCGATACAGCAAGCTGTGAATCATTGGCTCTTGCAGTGCAGTTGGACTTCAAAATACATAGTTTACATTTTATTCAGATCCTCAACCGATCACACTGGCTGTCAGTTACAAACATTGACTGTTAAGAAAGAGAGAATTAGCAGTGTGCGATTCTGCTTTCAGTGACATTTCAAGTGTTGAAACTATGATCCATGTCCTGCATCTCCTAATTCTTTGGATACTACAGCAATTAAACATAGTTTGAAAATAGATGTTGAGGTCAGTACAAAACCAGTTTTAAATCTAACACAATTGCTCCGGAATGCAAGGGAAGAAAGAAAACAACCAGGCAGATAAATTCCAAGACCCAGAGATTATGAAGTACATACTGCACCAGATGTTGATGACAGTGCAGATACAACACTATATAGTTGATATCGTGCCGATACAGCAAGCTGTGAATCATTGGCTCTTGCAGTGCAGTTGGACTTCAAAATACATAGTTTACATTTTATTCAGATCCTCAACCGATCACACTGGCTGTCAGTTACAAACATTGACTGTTAAGAGAGAGAGAATTAGCAGTGTGCGATTCTGCTTTCAGTGACATTTCAAGTGTTGAAACTATGACATTATGTGGTTTGATACATCCAGGGGGTAGACAAATATGTGTGGAAATGTTTAACGTGTTCCCACAGAACAATGGGAATGATTGTGGTCTCCATGCAATTGCTAATATGGTGTTGCTTGCTTTCAGACTAAATGTGATGAAACAGCAATATATCAGAAAGAAGATGCATTCCCATTTATATAGCTGCATGAAAAAACAATTCAGTCCATTTCTATCACTGCATCCTTAAAATGTTGGAAAGTTGTACAGAAACTTGAAATACAATTTATTAAATCGTTTTTGACACTAACTTACTGTTGTCGCTTATTAGTGAGACCGGAATATGCTAAAGAATACACCTTAAACTGTCTTAACCATGCTCTTGATTGCGGTTGAGATTTTCTTAAACTATTCCATCACACAGTTTAAATCACACCATTAAAAATGCTTAACCACAAAAATGTTTTAAACCAGGTTAATTGTTATGAATAAAAAACAGGCCTATAGTGGAGGTCAGTTCTTAATGGAGGAGAAAAGAAGTTGATTATAATGTTCCCGGCAAGAGACTACCGGCATTCTGCAAGAAAACTGGCGAATTTTCTCACAAAATCAAATTTAGTTCCAGCTGGCCTCGAAACTGTGCTGATAAAAGGTGAGACTTACTGGTTTAAAGTGTGATACTCTAACCACTCAGCCATAAAGCTCCCCTCTAAATAATTGATATTAATCTCTAATATAACATAAAAAATTACATGAGCACTAAGGTTTTTAAATCCTCAGTATGAGTCTATGCACTTACGTCATGTAAATATTAACTGTGATAAGCCTTCCTTGCCTGTCTCATCAAGGACTTTACAGAATAATTCTCAATAATATTTGTCACATCATTAAAAAATCAAATGTATGGGCCATTGTAAGCATAAGATCAAGGATAATAATTTACCTGGTGACAGATCAAGCGATGATATTCTACCCTGCAATAGTATTTCATTGGTATTACTGTCTGACCTACTGTCCCAAAATCTGACTCGCTTATCAAAGTGACCACTGATGATATTTGTTCCATGTAGAGTTACCAGATCATTGCAACTGGATCCAGCAAAAATAGTTTTGATACCTATAAAATATAAAAAATAAACTGATACAGTTATAATGACACAACACATCACTCTGTTATTTCAATGTTGCAAATGTCCTGTATAAGAAATCTGTCTATAGTTGAGGCCAATAATACTATTGCTTGACATGATCCAACCAACTGCTAATAAGTCCCATTTTTAAGTGTTGAACGTTTTAATGAAAAATTTAATTTAAATGTTGATTTCCTTACCTATGCAAGCATTATTAGACAAATAAAATGTTTCATGAAAAATAATACTGAAACTAATCAGGAGTACAATTTTGTTCAAAGGCCTATAATTCCAAAATACCTAAAAATCATTTTGTCAAAGACTAAAGGTTGCCAAAATATATATAATCACTTTATTTCTGTAGAAAAAGAAAAACCAAAACATGAAACTAAATGGGAAAATATTTTGAACCTAAATGTAGACTGTAATTGGTGGAAAAACACTTATATTATTCCATTTAAAGTGACTAAGGATTCAAAATTACATTGGTTACAATATCGATTAATAAACAGAATACTAGCAACCAACTCATACTTAAATAAAATTAAATATATTGAATCAGATTTGTGTACTTTCTGCAGGCAAGAAAAAGAAACTATTTTACATCTTTTTGGAGGTTGTAGATTTT
The DNA here is from genome assembly GCA_030159075.1 of Atrina japonica. Taxonomy (NCBI): domain Eukaryota; kingdom Metazoa; phylum Mollusca; class Bivalvia; order Pterioida; family Pinnidae; genus Atrina; species Atrina japonica. The sequence continues at coordinate 501,935 of BROG01000475.1, read as the reverse complement.
CAAGTAACCTCTGGTTGAATTTGAGAGAGTGGATGAGTGAGAAGTCGCAACAAATTCCAATTATTACTCACAGAGACATTATCTTTGGCAATGTTAATATATCTAATTTACAGAACCTCATTATCATTCTTCTAAAATCTTATATATATCAACAACGTATAAAGAAGAGCATTCCAAATTTCAGTGGATTTATTCAATATTTGAAATACTACCAAAAAGTAGAAAAACAGATTTTTGTTAATAAGGGAAAAATAGATGACTTCGAAGTAAGATGGAGTTCCTTAACTCTTATTTGAATAAGGTGTGAATACGTTATTGTCTTATATATACAAACCAGTCAGTGTGCAAGAGTGCGAATGATAGAGTGTATGTGTTTTGCTGATTGTATATATGTTAAAAGCCATGAAACATATGTTGTGATAAATGAAATTATTGTTAAAAATATGGCAATAAAATACATATAAAAAAAAAAAAAAAAAAAAAAAAAAAAAAAGTCCCATCCAAAAAAAATTTCAGCAGTTTTGTCCAATTTTTTTCCTTGTATAAAATTAGAAATTTTGTCCAATTTACAGAAAAAAATTTAAAAACATTTGCCTACTGACTGCATAACAAACATTTTCTTAATGATGGTCTGGAGATGCTATCAATTGAATGGCAATAACAGCATTACATACAGACTTCAGCTAATGCTGTAAAGTTAACCTGTCATGACAACAATGACACTGAACCATTGGTGCAACTACAATGACTACCCATAACCTTATGTGGCCTAGATATTGACAAACCAAAGTTCACACAAATTTTTATCATAACTGAATAGAACTGAAGACTTAACCATTACTGAATAGTATTGAAGATTTTTACCATAACTGAAAAGTATTGAAGATTTAAAAAGAAAAGAATAGAATAGAAGATTTAACCATTATAACAGTGTAGTGATGAAGATTTAATCATTATTACTGAATATAACTGAAGATTTAACCATTATAACTGAATAGAATTGAAAATTTAACCATTATAATTGAATAGAATTGAAGATTTAACCATTATAACTGAATATAACTAAAGATTTAACCATTATAACTGAATGTAACTGAAGATTTAACCATTATAACTGAGTAGTAATAAAGATTTAACCATTATAACAGAATATAACTGAAGATTTAATCATTATAATTGAATAGAATTGAAGATTTAAAAACAACTGAACAGTAGTGAAGATTTAATTATAACTGAATAGTAATGAAGATTTAACTATAACTGAATAGTAATGAATATTTAACCATAACTGAATACATGTAATTCCAATAAAATTCAATGTCCTCCAAAGGAAGTATTTTTATTCGAAAAAAAACAGTAAAACACTCAATATTCACAAATTATCGGCCCCTTGGCCTTTATCAAGCAAAGGACAACAATATCTATATTTGTTACAGAGTATCATATCCTCATAATAAACAGCTTCATTGCCAATGTTTATCAATGATAAAGGGCCAAAAGTTTGAGAATATTGAGTGTTTTACTGGGTTTTTTTCACATAACTAAATAGTATTGAAGACTTAAAACAAAATGTGTTTGTGAAGCATAAATGCCACAGGTTACATCAAATTCTTGCAGTGTCCTACATTTTTATCCTACCCCACCCCCAGGGGCATGTTATCTCAGAGAAGTGTGAGCAACATTTAGATGAACTTACAGTCTAAGTTTGGTTAGTGTATCACAACCCAAACATATACAGAAATATTGCACTTTTTATGTAAGCAAAGACAAAATTACGGACAAACATACAGCATAACATACAGACAAACACTATATGCCCAGGCCGGGGCATAAAAAACTAGAAAAAACAGAACTGAAGATTTAACAATTATAACTCAATTGCACTGAAGATTTAAAATAAACTGAATAGTATTGAAGATTTAACCATTATAACTGAATAGTACTGCAGATTTAAAAACAACTGAATAGTATTGAAGATTTAAAAACAACTGAAGAGTATTGAAGATTTAAAAACAACTGAAGAGTATTCAAGATTTAAAAACAACTGAATAGTATTGAAGATTTAAAAACAACTGAAGAGTATTGAAGATTTAAAAACAACTGAATAGTATGGAAGATTTAAAAACAACTGAATAGTATGGAAGATTTAAAAACAACTGAAGAGTATTGAAGATTTAAAAACAACTTAATAGTATGGAAGATTTTTACCATAACTGAATAGTATTGACAATTTAACCAAGCAAAAATTCTGGTAAGTGAAACAAGATTTGCTTAAGAAATACTATGCCTCTAAGAGCAATTCCAGTCATAAAAATTTTAAAGTCACAGAATCCTGGAAAATATTGCTGAATGTTTGCCATAAACAGACCCATCTTGATTCACTGAAATCAATCATCATTCAAATCACAGAGAGAAACTCCATTTATTTGACAGAGTGCTGCAAACAAGCCCAACAAGCCCCAAATCTTTGGTCTCAGGGGTTTACAATGGTATTCAAGGTTCCGTATACAGACATGTTACATACGTAAAAGAACAGATTAGAAGACTTAATGAACTTCAGAAACCCTTACATGCTCTGCTGTGGAGGTCCCATATTTTCAGTGTCCGGTCATGACTGCCTGAAACCACCTTGTTAGCATCACCCAGAAATTTGGCTGCTAAAACTTTGCCACTGTGACCTGTTAGAGTATGCTAAAAAAGAATAATGTACAATGGAGATCCTGATTTATCTACCATAGACATTTCTTAATAAAATGGTAATGATACAGTTTCGTACTACAATTGTATAATATCATAAGCCCAGACCCAACACAACTTTGCCAATGGTACCATGTTCATAATTACAAATCATTAAGCAGTTACTACCAAATCCTGGGCCTTAAACTATAAAAATGAAGATTTCATTTTAAATTTCATTCATTTTTTATAATTTATATTTATCAATATACATGTATATAAATTCAATTTTTGTCCAGAACCATGAATTGTCTTCTGTATAATTTAGACAAATATCACATGTTATGTTGGTTCAAAAGCTATATAAACAGTAAATTGTGAACAGAAAGAGACAATAATACACCACCAGATCATACAGTTCTCAGATCTTGGAACATCAAAAATCATTCCACAAGATCATATTTATCAGATCTTGGAACATAAAAAATCATACCACCAGATAATACAGTTCTCAGACCTTGGGACATCAAAAATCATACCACCAGATATACAGTTCTCAGACCTTGGGACATCAAAAATCATACCACCAGCTTTGATTATGGCACAGAATCATACTACACTATAGGCTAGGGGTGGGACAGTTCATCAAAAACCATTCAACAAGATCATACTGTTCTCAGATCTTGGAATATCAAACTTTACACCACAAGAACATACAGTCCTCAGATCTTGGAATATCAAAAATCACAAACCACATAATACAGTTCTCATATCTTTGAACATAAAAAATCATGCCACCAGATAATACAGTTCTCAGATCTTGGAACATCAAAAATCATACCACCAGAGCATAAAGTTTTCAGACCATGGAACATCAAAATTCATACCACAAATTTATACAGTTCTCAGATCTCTCAGATCAGACATAAAAAATCACACAACCAGAACATACAGTTCTCAGATCTTGGAACAAAAAGATCATTCCACAATATCATACAGGTCTCAGATCTTGGGACATCAAAAATCATACCACCAACTTTGAACATAGCACAAAATCATACTACACTATAGGCTAGAGGTGGAAGAGTTCAGGATTTATTTAGTTCTGCCTGGATTCACAGTGGGTGGGTTTGTAGTCCGAGAAAAATTAATCCCTTCCGACTGTGTATAAAGCTACATATGATTTCTGATGTCTGAATGAATTTATAATAAGCAGCGATATTTTACATTTCATGTAAAGCGATAAATTAATAAAATGGTATATAAATAAATAAATAAATGAATAAATACTGACTGATGATAGATTAAATGTTCATAATAAATATGGTTGATGAAAATTGTTATTTTTGATTCATAAATTAATTGTATGCATATCTATTTTGATTTTGTTTTAACTAATAAAATACTATAAATATTATTTGAGCCATAAACATGTATCTCAGATGGAATAAAAAATAGAAGAAAAAAAGAATAAAAAATTAAACCTCCGTGTGTTGCTTTGTTTGCAAATTATCAGAGCGTGAAAGTATAACGCAGCTTCCATTTGGGACCCAACTAAAATTTTATATTTCTGAGATAATTAGGTGTAGTCTCGTAGGTGTTTGGCAAAACTCTCCTTTGTATATCACATGTAACCGGAAAATGTTATTTTTTTTAGAAAATTGATAATATTGTAAAATACACTTTACATGTATAAATATTGCATTTATTTTTTCATATAGTAAGACTACTAATATGTTTAATTTAATTCATAATATTAGGTTTCCGTACGGTATTTCAAAAGTGACAAAGTTCTTTATATAACTGACACTTAATCTTTAACCAACGGTGAATAAAAACAGGACCCTACGGAAAAAATCATTGTTGTTTATTTGTTTGTTCTTTATTAGACCTGTATCTTCTTTAAATTTCCATTCTTACTACAGTTGATGTTGCTCTCAATTTCAATTATATATGTACTTTATTTGCTCTGCCAATAGCACAATGCGATATTTACGGCAGTTGTTTTTTCAAAATGACATACAATTTACGTCAACATCTACGATATCAGTTATTCAAAAAAATTAAAAATAGTAATTCAATTATTTTGTTTTTACAATTTAATTCCGCAAAGTTTACATTTGAATTATTATTTTGTTCTCCATGAATGACAATTATGCTATTTTACTCAGAGAGGTAAGCAAAGATTCATAAAATCAAATAACGAAAAAAAAGCTAGATTTCTTTATGTAGAATATCGATGCCTAACACGAAAAATTAACCTTGTTTTATTGATCAGTCAAAAATTCCCAAACAAAAATCATGACTGCAACAATTAAATACAATTATTCCTGCATAATTGTACACAAAAATATATTCACTCAATAACCCAGCAAGTGTATCAATTGCCGTCCACACCTGAGGCAGCACTGATACTAAGCCTATAGTGAAGAATGTACTTCGCAACCGGAGTCCGCGTTGTGATGTCACACGAAGCTCTGCATCTTTCTGGCTACTTGAGCCATCCATAAAGGTGAGGTTTGCAGTTCATCGCTAATATCTTGAAAAAGTGTGCACCGATTCTGATCGAGTTTTCAATGATGTTCTTAGTATAATGAGTTATAAAAATACAGAAATTTTAATTTTTCACTAAGGGTGTTCTTTAAGATTTAGAAGCAAGAGGCCCATGGGTCACATTATTCACCTGAACTGTATTGGTATCTTACAAATAGAGAGGAACATTGCCTATTGGCCACTGTTTTTAGGAAGCCACATAACATTTAAGACCATAAAAATTCACCCGCTTCAATTTTTAGACCACCTTGCAAACAACAACAATTTAGTCCGTCAGTTAGGTGGACTTAATAGTAACATGAGTAAGGTTCCACTCTAAATAGTTTTAAGATATGAATATCAATTTTCAAATTATTATAACATTCCTTAAGAATGGATGTGAGCTAAAAATAAATGAAAGTGACAAAGTCTGAGATCTTTGAAAATAACTTGAATGATACATTTATATATAACACTCAAATGCAATTATTTTTCCAATCCATGCAGTGGTTCTAAAGGAGGAGATTTTCAAACAAGGTTACACTCTGTGACCTATTTTGCCCATCCTGGGTTTCAGATGAACTGAAAGAAACCACACAAATAAATTCACTATTTCTCACTAGAATTCAATTTGGCCATGTTTCGTCAAGATAAAGACTTACGCGTAGTCTCTGGTCTCCCAGGGTCCACACTCTACTTGCAAAATCATTTGATGCTCCGAGTATCAAACTTTCCTGAAAATAATAATGATTCAATCATCCAACTAAACATTTATTAATATTCAAACAGGTGGAAGATTCATGAAAATGAGCTCTCAGTACAGGTGTGATTCATGAGAATGGTTTCTCAGTATAGATAGGGTTCATGACAATAGTCTCAGTACAGGTGTGATTCATGAGAATGGTTTCTCAGTACAGCTAGGGTTCATGACAGTGGTCTCTCAGTACAGTTAAGGTTCACGAAAATACACGAAAGTACAGCTAGGGTTCATGAGAATGGTTTCTCAGTACAGTATTGGGGTTCATGAGTATAGTCTACAAGTACAGCTAGGGTTCATGAGATTAGTCTCTCAGAACAGCTAGGGATCATGAGATTGGTCTCCGAGTATAGCTAAAGTTCATGAGATTGGTCTCTGTCAGCCAGGGTTCATGTAAATGGCCTTCCAGCAGTTAATAAGAATGGTTTCTCGGAACAGGTAGGGTTATTTCATGACAATGGTCTCTCTTACAGATGGAGTTCATGAGAATGGTCCCTCATGACAGGCGCAGGTTTAGGTGTCTAAAGACATGTAGGAAGATTTCTTTGAATAGTTGTACAGTAAAACTCGAAGTTCAAGGGACCATCTAGAAAATTTTGAAACATCAGGACTTCGACTCATGAATGGTAACCTAGAATAAAACGTTTTTGGTTTCACAGGTTCTGTAAGGTGTATATGACTACTTAGTGCTAAATTCAATTTAAATTTCATGAAAGTTGAGTGTTTATAAGAATGAAAATAATTATCATTGGACTATTTTAAACATATAAATAATGACTTCAAATTATATGCAGGAATGTTCATTGTTTTCATAGAAATGGGCCCAAAATTTAATTCGAAACATTGAGAAATTCGACTCGTAAAAGTTGGAATTAAAAAATGTTTATAAGTAACGCTAAATAACAAAATTATTCAAGACTTTGTGAATACTTCGAAACATCAAGAAATTTGATTCATTGAAGTGTGACTCATAGAAGTTCTTCTGTATATATATATATATCTCAAGTCCAAGTAGGCAAGTACATACAGATATTACAGTGGGGTAAGAGAAAAGTTTACCTGTAAAAGAACATACATTACACACTGAACGTTGAAATTAAGTAGATATAGATTTGAGAAATAAGATGGTTGAGAATATTCATTTATTACCTCCAGATCAAAGTCTACAGCCATGATACCAGCATTGCTTCCTGTTAATATGCCTTTACATTCACATTTTCCTGCAAGTAAAAACAAAATCACCGCATCATATTGAGTACTAGAGCTTTTAAATGACCTAATGAAACTTTATACATGCACTTCTAATTGCATACTCTACATCTTGGTGTGACTATCAATTTATCCATCCAAGGGTACTGCAAACATGGAAATTTACGTGCAGGTGTAATTTACACTAAATATGTGAAGAAGAGGTTTTGGTGTAAATAAATATTTCTTACATACAACATATTGGTCTTCTAGTTACTAATGTTAATAAATGTTACATATAAAATGCTTCTTGTATATTGATAAAAGACAAATTAATCCAATTGTAGCCCCATCTTCAGTGCAATGTTAGACATCATATAAATTAAAAGGGAAAAATGGTGCAGTGATACAAATTTTTACCATAACCCAGTGGGACACAGGAAGTAGGTCATATCTGTATTTAATGTTTATGTGATTCTATATACCCATATGAATGCTGGTACTTTTCTTAAACAGTTATGAAAAGAAACTAAAGTGGAATTTTGTTATCTCAAATTTTATAGGTCCACCCCTATTAATTTGAGATGTCCTGAATAATAATAACAGAAATTGTAAATTAATATACTTTTACTTTTTTATACAACATTCTGGCTCCAAAAAACAGATTATGACAACTGCCTATTTTTTTAGTGCCAAAAATTCTTCAACCTGCGCAGGACTATTCAAGACTTTCTCAATATCATAACACCTATGTACATTTGTTTGAATGATGTTTTACGCTACACTCAACAATTTTTCTGTTATATGGTTGCGGCCATATTTTAACATTGGAGGAAAGAACCCAGTTACAATGAACCTGGGAAAAAATTGCCTGCCTACCACAAGGAAACTGGAAAACTTTCTCCTAAATTCAGCATAGGTTCAAGCTCAAAACTGAATCTGACTAGATATCAGAGACTTAATGATTTAAAATGTGATGCTCTGACCACTTGGTCCTAGAGGACCAACATCTCAATTTAAGGTAATGAACAAAACAATTGGAGTTTATAATACTAAATGATCACATACCAACTCTTATTAAGATATAGTATCAACTGAATTAAAGCTATCAATAATTACCACTTGATGTGTTATTAGAAATTAATTGTCCATAATTTTGCAGATTTACAGGTAACTGCTAAACCCCTGCTTACAAGAAGTCAGCCTTCAACCATGAAAGGTAATTTCACAATAATATGTTTTTTTATATAATATGTTCATACTTCCAACCGCAAACTTTCTCATCCAATTTTGACATAACAAGACTCCACTGAACTTGTAAATTCTTATAACTAATCCATAGTAATGATTACAGTAAAAGAAGAATTCATTCAAATTACCATTAATAACTTCCCATAATTTTATTTTTCTGTCGGCACCACCTGTAGCAAACAATGATCCTGATGGACTCCACCGTATTGCATTTACATCACTGTCATGTGAATCCTACAAAAGGAATCAAAATGTCAATTTTTTTTTCATGAAATGTTCTATTTATACTTTCTGCAAGTTCCGGATTTTCCCTGTTTACATTGTGAACAGGATCTATTAATAGTAACAAAAGTCTTAGACTTGTATAGTGTCAATTTAATACTCATTGAAACCTTGTCCTTGCAACTGCTAATTTCAAATCCTGACAGAATTCCTTTGTCATTCCACAAATTAAAATGCAGAGCAATAAAAGATATTTCAAATTATATAAGACTTATCCAATATCTAAAGCATAGCATATGCTAAGAATCATATGAAGTTTTGTTTTGCTTCCAACTAAAATGTGGCGATTTGATTGGGTATATAGTTACGTGACTGCCTTCATGATTCTATGGATGGTCAGCAGCAAAAAACAGACAGCAATGGTGGATGATCTGATACACGATTCTGTGTACAGTGGCAAGTGAAGACATTTCCTAAATGTGAATATGGTCCTGGACAAAATAATAGTTACTAAGTTTTTTACAGACCGTCCATGAGAATATGTCTACATCAACTTGCCTTCCATTGACTTGATTTACCAGACATATTCCCAGAGACGATCAGTAACAAACTAGTAATATTTCATGGACAATTAGCTGATGTACATGCATGGGCAGTAGAAGCAGGATACTGATGCATGACAATAAATTAAGTTCTAAATGTTATAAACTATATGTGTTTAAATCACACTGTCAGTGTCATTCTTTAAATTGACATGAAACTGAAATTACTTACAAATTTGTATTGTACTTTGGTTGGTAACGAAGCACTTAAACATACCGGAACAGTCCCAGGAACAAATATACCTACTTTACTGTTACAGAAAAGATAAAAAACATGTGAAAATGTACATCTTCATATTAAGCACATGAAATTGTACATCCTCATATAAAACACATACAAATGTTTATTCTCATATGAACCACAAGGAAATGTACAACTCCAGATTTGACACATGAAAATGTACATCCTCATTTGACACATGAAAATGTACATCCTCATTTTACACATGAAAATGTACATCCTCATATTAAACACATGAAAATGTTTATACTTATATTGACCACATGAAAATGTACAACTTTAGATTAAACACATGAAAAAGTACATCCTCATATTAAACACATGAAAATGTACAACTTTAGATTAAACACAGAAAAATGTACATTTTCAAATCAAACACATGGAAATGTACATCCTCATATTAAACACAGAAAAATGTACATCCTCATACACAGAAAAATGTACATCCTCATATTAAACACATGAAAATGTACAACTTTAGATTAAACACAGAAAAATGTACATCTTCATATCAAACACATGGAAATGTACATCCTCATATTAACCACATGGAAATCTTTAGCCTCATATTAAACACATGAAAAATTTATCCTCATATTAAACACATAAAATGTATATCCTGAAATTAAACACATGAAAAAGTTTATCCTCATATCAAACAAATGAAAACAAACATTCCCATATAGACATATGTCTTTGCTATGTTATATATTTGTTACACTATATTGTATAACAAAAATTAATATGAATACAGGTGTCTAATTATCTATAGAATGGAAGTACTTTGATTATACATCCATTTATTACAACATGGTTGAAGCATTTTTGAGAAAAATACTTTCATATTTTTATGATGTATGAGCAAGAATCATTTCTACAAGTTATTTAACTTTAGAGAATATATTAACATAAACTATATCTACAAGATTTTACTTGTAAAGAGATTACTTATATCAATGCAAACTATATCTACAACACTTACATGTAAGGTGATTATTTATAACAATGTAAACTATATCTACAAAACTTTACTTGTTAGAAGATTACTTATAACGATGTAAACTAAATCTACAAAACTTTACTTGTAGGATGATAACTTATAACATGTAAACTATATCTAAAACACTTTACATGTAAGATGATTACTTATAACATGTAAACTATATCTACAAGACTTTACTTGCAGGAAGATTACTTATAACAATGTAAACTACATGTATATCTACAAGCCTTTACTTGTAGAATGATTACTTATAACGATGTAAACTATATCTACAAAACTTTACTTTTAGGATGATTTCTTATAATGTGTAAACTATATCTAAAACACTTTACATGTAAGATGATTACTTATAACATGTAAACTATATCTACAAGACTTTACTTGCAGGAAGATTACTTATAACAATATAAACTACATGTATATCTACAAGCCTTTACATGTAAGGTGATTACTTATAACGATGTAATCTAAATCTACAAGACCTTACAAGCAAACAGATAACTTATAACAATATAAACTATATCTACAAGACTTTACTTGTCTCATAGATATATTGTTGCCAATGTTATCTTGAGAGAAAATAACTTACTTATAAACCACTCTTATTGCATGATAAGATAACTTCTATAAACCATCCCTATCTTGTGAGAAAATTACTTATACAAACTACCCCTATCTTGTGAGAAAATTACTAATACAAACTACCCCTATCTTGTGAGAAAATTACTAATACAAACTACCCCTATCTTGTGACAAAATTACTAATACAAACTACCCCTATCTTGTGAGAAAATTACTAATACAAACCACCCCTATCTTGTGAGAAAATTACTAATACAAACTACCCCTATCTTGTGAGAAAATTACTAATACAAACTACCCCTATCTTGTGAGAAAATTACTAATACAAACTACCCCTATCTTGTGAGAAAATTACTAATACAAACTACCCCTATCTTGTGAGAAAATTACTAATACAAACTACCCCTATCTTGTGAGAAAATTACTAATACAAACTACCCCTATCTTGTGAGAAAATTACTAATACAAACCACCCCTATCTTGTGAGAAAATTACTAATACAAACCACCCCTATCTTGTGAGAAAATTACTAATACAAACTACCCCTATCTTGTGAGAAAATTACTAATACAAACCACCCCTATCTTGTGAGAAAAGTACTAATAACAAACCACTCCTATCTTATGACAAAATTACTCATAGAAACCACCCCTATCTTGTGAGAAAATTACTTATATAAACCACTCCTATCTTGTGAGGAGATAAGTTAACATATAAACCACTCTTATCCTGTGAGAAAATTACTTATATGAAATTATTTTTGAGATTTTACCTCTGGGGTAAAATATTGACATTTTCTTTTGCTGCCTCTGCTAAATCTTGTTTCAATTTATCTTGCTGCCGTCTGTAAAGAAAATTATTATCATAATAAAAACATGATACAAATAAAATTTATTTTTACAACAATAAATAAACAAGCTATACTTCTTATCTAAATGTCTCTTGCTGGCTAGAATGTTGGCTTGAGTGGGTGCTTATTGTGAGAGGAAATAGGTATGAGTGCCTGGAGAATAACCCATGTGTCCCACCTGGCAACCACCATATTACTCACATACTTCTCCATACAATCCAAATATCAATTGAGGTTGCATTGGTGAGAAGTGGATACACTAAACACTGGGCTACTTAGACATCCATGTTATCATCTACTACTCATGGCAAAACCACATACAGAATATCCAAAAAACAAGTAATAGGTTGTTAAGAAATTAATCAGAAAACATATGGTCTACTGAAACACTGAGAAGTGAAAAACATTCAGTTTTCACAATTGTTTCTTTTTATCAAAATAAATATATACATAGTAATCAGAATCTCAAAACGCCATAATGGTTACCCCAGCCTTAATCTCAAAACGCCACAATGGTTACCCCAGCCTAAATCTCAAAACGCCATCATGGTTACCCCAGCCTTAATCTCAAAATGCCATAATGGTTACCCCAGCCTCATCATTGTTTCCCCCTAGTCAGTCATTTTACATTTACAATAATAATGTTCCATCACTCACATATGCTCATTACCAAATTTGAATAATCTGCCAATAACTTTTTAAGTAGCGGTCATCTATATGAAAAGTATAAGGATAATGCCCTATGACTAAAGGACAAAGGGTTAAAGGCTAAGGGTCATAATGAGCTTTTGAAGCAGGTGAACTGGAATCTGTTAAACAAAAATGACTCTATTCTTGAAATTACAGTCTTAAATGTTTATATGAAGATCCCCATACCTCATAAAGAAGTCATTTTCTGCATTTAATTTATCTGCCATCTTGGACTTTTGCTCCATCCATCTTTCTAGGAGTTCCTGGTTATCCTGTTTGGCCTTTATGTATTTTTCTTCTAATCCTGTAAATGCTAGCTGTAATGCCTGATGTTCATCTTTTAACATCTGAATTGAAAGATTACAGAAGTCAAAATTTTGGACATTTTTTTTTTATCTGAGGAACTTTAAACACTCTCAAATTTATAAATGTATAGACAAACCATTCACCTCTGAGGAAATACTGAAAAGTATTATATCACTTAAGTCACCTGGTGGCAATTTTATTTTGAGTGAGTACATTATATCAACATCTGATATTATGCTGCCTTTGTATAGCAAATTATTTAATTTTCATTTGAAAGACCACCTGTCTTTTGAGACCACATTTTGAAATCTACTCAGTTAAACATCACAGTAAATAAAACCTCTCAAATGTACTACAAAACCAAGCAGGATTCAGGAAAAATAATGGTACAGTAGATCATATTTGCATTTTATATTTACTGGATGTTTTCTTAGTGCCCTTGAACTTATTATATAATCATATTTTGTCTTCTATTTCTGATTTATATAAAGTAATATATTCACCTGATTTGTTGCCTCCAGTTCCATTATTGTGGCCTCCAAATTTTTTATTTCAGATTTCAGTGCTAACTCATTTGCAAGGGAATCATTAAGCCTAAAACGCATTTAAGATACATACATAAATCAAGCATTTCAAGTGGTATTACATGTATTTAGACAAGTATACACAACATAATAGATATTAAATCATGCATCCATATTTCAGAGTTGTAATGAAACTGACCAATGACTAATGACCTTGAAAATAAATTATCTATATTTATAAACTTTCTTTTTCGTCTATAAAAATAAACAGATATAGGGGTTTTACTAAGAATTTGATGACACTATCACTTTGTAAAACAAAATTCCTTTTTGATTTTTTTCTCTGAATTTTCTCATTTTCTTTGTTCCTTTATCTCATCATCAACATCATCATCATCATCATCATCTTTATTATCATTTAGATGGAATAATTCATCCCTTTTTGACTCTAAGTTATACACATGTAATCCTTTGAAATACAAAATTCTGGCAGCTGTTAGGTAAAATTTAAAAAATGCTGTATCTCTGGCATTGTTGCCATCCATCAAAGACAAAACTTTAACCTGGCCTATATCTTTATAACCGTATAGGACAGGGCTTTGATACTTCACATATAGATTCCTTATGACCAGAGATTTCCCTTGGTACCTTGACTTTTGACCTAGTGACCTTGGACTTTGACAACTTTTCAAAAACTTAAACCTTGGCTATATCTTTCAAACCATGAAGGATAAGACTTTGCTATTTCACATACAGATTTTTTATGACCAAAGCTTTCATTTTACCTTAATACCTGACAGTTGTGGGTTAGTTACCTACTTTGAACAATTTTGCCCATTTACAGTGAGCTTTGTTGTCTTCTGACAACTCATGTTTACTGTTTTATAACATAAACATGATAAAGCAAACCAAATAATCCCTTAGAACATTATGTGCATATCTCATCATTATTTCATTAATTATGAAAATTTTATGTTTTCTCACCTTGTCTTTGTTGTACATGTTCAGTAAAAGAAGTTTAAAGTTATTTGAAAATATGGAGCTTTGTAACCAGCTTCTGGAGCTGCTAGATTGTGCAAGCATATGAAAGCTATATAAGACATTTTGTGAATATGGAGCTCTGTAATCAGCTTCTGGAGCTGCTAGATTACGTAAGCATGTAAAAGCTATAGACATTTTGTGAATGTGGATATCTGTTACCAACTTCTGGAGTTGCTAGATTATGTAAGCATGTAAAAGCTATAGAAATTTTGTGAATGTAGATATTTGTTACCAACTTCTGGAGTTGCTAGATTATGTAAGCATGTAAAAGCTATAGAAATTTTGTGAATGTAGATATTTGTTACCAACTTCTGGAGATACTCACCGAGAATCTTTTGCTTGAAGTTCTTTTTCTTTTTCTTGTAAAACTGCATTCAAATTTATGATTTGTTGAGTGTTCTACAAGGAAAGAAAAATTAAGATTCTAAAAACCATGCTATAGATATTTGTCTGCATATGAAATAACATTGCGTTGTACCAAAGACTTTAAAATTGGTAGTGAATGTTCCTTAACCAAGCAATCGGCATATGAAGTGAAGTTACAGTTCTTTTGATTGATACTTGAAACTGAGCTCCCCATTCAAAAAGGTGTGGCACATAAAACATTCACTGCATTGGTGCCAGTCCATAGCAGAGGCCAAAATTTGTAGCACTTTATTTAAAGCTTGTGACATCTCTGTAAAAGTGAAAAATTCTTGATGGGATGTAATCAACAATCAAACAAAAAACTGTAGTGAGGATTCCTGATCTTTTTTTTAGTTGTTCACTGATGATTAAAACTGTGATTTATGTTGTGATTTAAAGAGTCTACATCTCTGTATGGTTAGAATCTAGTTCTTTTGTTGGATGGAGAACTCTCAGTCAAAAGGTTTTAAGTTTTCAATCTAGTGGGAGGTCTGATACAATGTAATAAGTACAAATGATGATATTTCCTTTATTTCTGTGCAAACCATGTACATAATTCAAAGGAGGACATGGCAGCACATGACATCCTAGAGCTGATGTACCTCAATGTGAGAAAAGGAAATGTCTAGCTAGTATAAGTAGGGGAAACTTGGATACGGCAGAACTTTTCCTACCTCATACAATCTGGATCTAGGGCTGAAAAATTGGCAGGGGTTGATAGACGCTTTTTGGAACAGGGTCCTGTACCCTTCCAATTGGGAATTTTATGTCACAATTGGCAAAATTGCAAAAAAACTATGGTCATTTAAGTCATAAGAATAAAGCACAAAACTTGTGATTCATTTTATAGCTTCTCTTATTTAACTGACAACATGAATTTCATCTGAAGACTTCAAAGTGCAGTTCATGCATGCACTAAATTCTCTTTTTTATTGTTTTATAATGAATGTGAATGACAAGGTGAACATAACTGGGAAATTTTTGCTCAAAACTGGGGAAAAAAATAATAAATTTTGTATTGGGAATGGGTCCTGTAAAAGGACCCGCATGTTGATGATATTAATCCCTGATTGGGGAAATATCAATTTATAATCAATTTATAATTTTAACTAAAACAAAAAACTTTATTTGAGACATTTGTTTGAAAATAATTTGTTCTTTATTTTAAAATTCCAAATTGGGAATTTTTGCATATTTTGGGGGATTACACAAGCCTTGTTTTGTATCTTGGAATGGGTCCTGTAACTGGACCCCAACATAGTCAAGGAAAACTCCTGTATAATAAGGGTATGTACCTCTCCTCTTTTCCTGTGTAGTTCTGTCAACTCCTCTTGTAACTTGAACAATTTTTGTTCCACAGCTGGATTACTTACTCCTCCACCTCCACCCCCATCACTGAAAATATTAAAATGTAACATTAGAATGTATGTATCATCCACATACTGTATTATATGTTACCTAAACATCCACCTTCATACATTTATATGTAATTAAAAACTCATTTTGAAAGATCAATAAAAATTGTATAAAAATAAATAAAATCATCATTTAGAATATTACCAGTCTTTTATTCTAGTTTCCATGAAACCAGAATGCCAAAGTGTTGAGGCCACTACCATAACGAAGAATAAATGAATAGAAGGTGAAATGCATTTTAATACCAGAGATCCCAGAGGGATAATGGCACCCACCATGAAATGTTCTATGTCTGATCTATGACACACTGTTCTATTTTTTTTTTTTTTTTTGGTGTCTCAACATTGAACTTCAATCCACATTACTGTGAAATACTTTTTTCACAAGATTATAGTGAAACTGAACTTGAACTGAACATATTACATTTTCAGAGAGAATGGAATTCAACATGGTTGACAAATGTCCATCTTGGATTTTGATCTCTCTGAAAATGTAATACATGTATGCACATCTAGAACTGGGGGAGGGGGAGAAGAACTCGAACTTCAAAGGCAACCCTCATGTCAAATTTCAGTGAGATCCCTACAGTACTTTTTGAGAAATATAAATGGTAACAAACTTCCTTTGGTCAAAATTCAAAATGGCAGCTTGTCAGCCATGTTGGACTCTGATTTCTCTGAAAATGTAATATGCACAACTGGACTTCAAAGAGAAACTTCATGTCAAATTTAAACAAGATCCCTTCATCACTTACTGAGAAATAGGGGTAATAAACTTTAATTGGCAAAATCCAAGATGGCTGCCTGTCAGCCTTGTTGGAATCCAATCTCTCTGAAATGTCATAAGCACAACTAGACCTCATGGGGAACCTTCATGTCAAATTTCAAGTTAAGGAGATCCCTTCAGCCCTTTCTGAGTAATAGTAATAAATACTTCCTATGGTCAAAATCCAAGACGGTCCCTTGTTGGCCATATTGGATTCTGATCTGCCTGAACATGCAATATGCACAACTAGACCTCAAGGGGAACCTTGATGCCAAAGTTATGTTGATGGTGTGCTAAAAAAAGATTCCATTACATTAAGATTTCCATGCATGCAAACAATTTTTCACAATTGACACAAATTAATATTAGAATTTACAATTATGTCACCAATGGCATATTCACAAAACTGACAGAAAAGGGCCTGAATAAACAGAATACAGGATATATTAGACATATATAGGCTTTTTTACATCATGAAGCATTTTAACCAAGCTAATGCATTTGTAAAACACAAAAGTCCCATGTCACGTACATGTTGTCAAATTCAATATGGATCTGTGAGTTGACCTGTGTACATATCCTAATTATATCAGGTTGATCCTGATGTATTTAACCTTCGTTCAAATTTTTAATTAAATTTTTACATTTGTCAAGATATTCAAATCATGCATTATATTCAGAGACTGATATATTTGGTTCCAAACTTTCAAGGAAGATTAACAGATTTCAAATGGATAAACTTACATTTTTGGGCTAACCAATGGGAAGATTAACAGATTTCAAATGGATAAATTAACATTTTTGGAGCTAACTGGAAGGAAGATTAAAAGATTTCAAATGGATAAATTTAAATAACGCGAAGGAAGATTAACAGAGTTCAATTGGATAAACTTACATTTTTGGAGCTAAACGGTTTTCTTCTCTTAACTTCTGTGTCTCCACTGTCAGCTGAACATTTTTGGATTTCAATGATGCAGCACTTTCAAATAATCTACAATCTGAAAAGTTAAAAAATTATAATTTTTTTTACAGGAAATACATTGTACAAAAATGACAGTAATTGAATATAGCTAGCAAAGACATTACTATCACATTCAGCTTGCACTTTCACCAAATTAGGTGACATTTTATTTACATTTATACTTGATATTTTTTTTATCACAGAATGTTTCTATCATCTGAAGCATAAACATTCATTGCATTGTTTTATAAATTGCATCCTGGGACCCCAATTAAGATGCACAGGAGTGAAAATAGTTATGATATACCATCTTAAATGTTTTGTGATTTTCCTATTTAAATCCAGTATATAAAACACAAACAGAAAAAATAACAATATAAAAGCATTTTAGCATTCTATATCATTTAATGTTGATGGGAATATGCTGAAGGCACAAATAAATGTCAGAACTACATGAACTTCAACCTGATGCTCAACCAGTCATCCTTCACATTAACATAATCAAAACATATGTTTTGAAGACTACTTTCTGCTCAATATTTGTATGGAAGTGCTCAATAATGACATCATAATAAAAATTTGACATCATTTCAAGGGGAAGGTGTTGGTCCCAAAGAATGCTCATGCTTTTCCCCACATTTGTAAAACAGTAGCTGCACTCACTTTCAAGGCATTCATATAAATAATGAGACACAGGTGATGCCTATGGAGAAGGTGAAATGGAAAGCATTCATCAGTAATTTTACATGTTGCTTTAACACAGAAATGTTGGAGCACAAGTGTAATTTAATCATTTATCAATCATGACTTAAATGCAACATTATTTTTTCATTACTCTATCTCAGGGTATCCAACAATTTGTGCAGTTCAAATTTTCTTGAAAAATGATGTGTTTTGTGATTGAGTTTGCTGTACAACACTAGTTATTCACAAAAATAGCCTAAGGTCAAAAATGCTTTTCAAAATAGTAGTCAGGGTTCGTCTCAATGCACGTTTGTTACTTTGATTATATTCTTGTCATTATCTGCAAAACGTTAGCTAGTACAGAAATTAATTACTTCACTGGCAATGCATTTTAGGTAATGACTTTGCAATTCCAACATTTCATTAATGCCATGTGCAAATTCTTGGTGTGAGCAGATTTTTTTTCCTGCTACTAGTAGTAGTATCTATGAGGGTTTAAATACATTTTGCCTTCTATTGTCATTTTATCTAAAGCATATAACATTGACATGTAAAAATGCTGATGAAGGCTTTTGCCCTCTTCGTGTAGAGTAACTATATCTTATCATTCTATGTACTCAATATTGTGGAGTTGGCAGTAGTCAACAACTGATAGCTATAGACGAAAAATATATTTTAGGTCAAAAAGTCGAAGTCAAGTTATTTCAGCATCAAGTAATATCGACATCAAGTAATTTCAACACTTGTACAAGTAACCTTAGCACTTATTTTTTCAGCTTCAGGTATTTTCGAAACTTGTACAAGTAATATTGGGAACTAATATTAATTCATTAATATAAATCAATTAGTACAAAATTACAGAGGTTCAAAATTATTTTAGACACTCAAGTCCGGGACTTGGAGAGTAAATTTTGGACAATTCCAGTTGAGAAATTTTAAAGGCCATGCTGAATTTTGTTAATAAGGAATACAGTAAAATTAAAAGAATGTAGATGAGGCAAGTCCCTCAGACTTTGGGTATTTCTAAATGCCAAGTCCAAACCCACATTATCCAAGTCCAAGACTTCAGACTTGGGGAATTTTGAACCCTGCATATGTATGTCATGATGAATATTAATTTCTAAAAATCAAGATAAAAACAGGCATTTTTAAAAGACCAAAAGTACTTGCTTACAAGTGTCAAAATTATTTGGTGCCAAATTTACTGGACACTGAAAAGAACCTCAGGTATTCTTTTGAATCACTGCATTCAAAACACTGACAAATGATTCCTGCAAACCTGTGAAGCAAATATCAGAGAGCCCAGCTCAACCAGCAGAAGGCTGTTTATGAAGCAAATTTATTGATTAGAAATTACCCCAAATGCAATGCTATTCTATAGTAGGACTGTCATTGATAGACTCAATATTGATATACAAATTGATTCAATATGATAATTGATACATTTTTTTTAGAATTGATACATTTCATAATGCATTTCACAGAATGTACTTTCTTTGACAATTTCCAAAATTTTCCATTTGTTTTACTTCATATTTTTGAACTATATTATATTTTATTCTAACTGTTCAGTTTGTTCAAATAAACAATGTTTTCCTTGCAATGATTTTTTAAACATCAGATAGTAAAATACACATTAAAGCACCTAGATAATGAGTCTATATATTTTGAATGCATTATTCATAGAAGTATCATATTATTCGATTTATCGATACTTTATTGATACTTTTTACTTATCGATATATATCAATATCTAATTTCTCACCAATGACAGCCCTATACTATACGATTTCTAGTCAATCTGTCCCCAGTACTAGCCGTTCCCAGTCAATCAGTCTCCAAGTCAATCCGGCCACCGTTAGTTAAACATATATAAACATAATCGCTGTTTTCGTAAATGACATATTTTTACTTAAGATCAAAGTTGTACGACAAGAATAAGGATTTAGAATTTCAGATTCTTATTTTGAATTCTTAATATTTACAAATTCAAGTACAAATGAGTATGAATAAATATTGTAGTAAAAGGTTTATGATATTAATACTGTGAATGTACCAGTAGGCTATATTGCAATATTTAAAAAGATGTGTATCATGATAGGCCTACTTGTTCTTTTACGCAGGGTTATGCAATATGCATCGGTGAAAATATGGTATACATTGAAAAAAAAATCAGCTCTATAACGACTTGTATATTTGTAGACTACATTTTGATGCAGGCGTATTTCAGTAGTATGACCCTACCTAATATTAATATTTTGCTCTAAAAACAATATTTTGTCAATCTAATAGTAATACCTTGACAATTGAGAAATAACTGAGAAAACTAATTTGGATACATAATATGGTAGTATAATGTTGCATTATACGGGGCCGGATTAACTGGGGCCAAATCAACTTGGGGACGGTACTACCTGGGGACGGATCGACATGCTACCATACTATAGTCTCATTTAGTTTCTCCTTAAACACTAAAAAAGTCATCTTCTAAATTGGTTTGACAACAAAGAATTTAAAACTTCTGCACTAGGAAACATTTTTCAGATTGAGTTCACGGTACCACCGGAACTACAAATTGTGTTTGAAATATTTGATGTCATAATTTAACTGTTGCATCATTTTGCAGGAAAGGTGTTGCCATAATGTCCCAAGATTGGATACATTCTTGATGAACGTTTTATAAAACAAAGAGCTGCGCTCTCTTTCAATGCATTGCCTTAGTTCATATTACCCCATATCAGAATATAAGATATTGGTATACTGGGGGATTGCATGAAAGAAATGTCAGTGCTCCAAAACAAATCTAGTTTTCTTTCCAACAAAATGTTTGCACTACTTGACAAGGACATTTTGCATTTGTATCGTCCTTATATTATTCCTGTTCTTTTTTTCATTTTAGCATGCATACGATTCGTTAACTGACAAATGTAACAATGTGAATGTCATAATCGCAAATCATCACGTTTTACGGGCCTATAAAATGTAATGATTGACTGTAAGAATACCGATCGACTGTCTGATGGCATAAGTTTTCATACGATGCAGAGTAACAGACTACTGCAGTACAATATTTTTCTTCATTCATTGATTAAATTTCAACATAGACATGTATGCAAAATGACTAACGCGATTGTATAAGATTTTCAAAAGGCTGTCTCTCTCTTCTGTTCCGACTTTTCAGTCGCTCCAATAAGAGTCTTTTCCAGTTTTCCGTCATTTCCACTGTTTGGGGAGTGAGAATAAATGAACGACCGAAGTCTCTTACGGAAGTTGACAAGAAACCGGATGTATAAAACAGGGTCACACTAATGTCCTGTGAAGAGGGTTTCGTTTCTAATTAAAGAGCACCCTAACGACCTAAGTGAACAATTTAATTTTCTTGATTTATAGAACTCAAAATTTTAAGAACAAAATCGCTAACTTCATCAAAATTTGTGCACGCGTTTTCGAGATATTAGCGAGGAACTGCAAAACTCACCTTTACAAACGGCTCAAGTAGGCAGAAACAAAAAGTAACGAATGTTCTGGATAAAACATGCTCATTTTATTACTGAGGAAAATATTTTGTAATTTGTCAGTCATGTTTATGTTCGACATCCACTTCTGTATCAATGACAAAACGTGGTTATTACCGGCCAGGTCCTTGTGAATGGTAAGCATCCCAGGTATCAGCGGTGCCTTAGGCTTGTTGATAGACCCTTTAGTAGTAACTGCGGTCCTATGATTTTGCAGGTCTTCCGGTTGGCAAAATCATAGAGATACCAGCGAGAACATAGACGTCGTTACAGTAACTGGTTGTTTCTTGATGTCACTTTCCTGGAATATGTATCATTTTGCCAATCGGAAGACTGAGTGAAAATATCTTTGTGTACAATAATATATGATATAGGAATAATTGTTTTTAACCGTCGCAGCCGTGATTCTTGTTTTGAAAATTTTAATTGATCAATAAAACGAGATTAAGTTGTACCATTTTCCTTGTTAGGCAGCGATATTCTACTCTTTATGAAACAATGCTTACCTCTCTGTGTAAAATAGCATAATTGCCATCCACGGAGAACAAATAATTAAAATATAAACTTTGCGGAATTAAATTGTTAAAACAAAATACATATAATTCAATTACTATTTTATTTTTTATATATAAACTGATATCGTATTAGTAAGCGAAAATAACACATTTCCGAGTTCGTGCGGAACTTTTTCTTTCGAATACTACGAACGACTTTGTACTCCCCATCAACTTCCGGTTTCATTGGAAACGGTGACCTGCCCTGTAATTTACCCTTTCAATTGTATCTTGTCCTATAATCCATCGTTTCAGTTCTTTCTTGATAGGTATATGAGAAGTAATATAGTTCAGGATACACACATTATGTAAAGTTCCCGAGTTGAAGTTTTTCTTAAATCAAAGAGGTATCTCCTGTTCATATACCTATATATTTGAAAAGATAACTGCCATAAATATCGCATTGTGTTATATTGACAGAGCAAATAAAGTACATATATAATGGAAATTGAGAGCAACATCAACTGTAATGAAAATGAGTATTTAAGGAAAATACGATTCTAACAACAATGATTCCCCCAGGGTCATGTTTTTATTGACCGCTGGTTATAGATTACGTGTCAAAATTATAAAGAACTTTGTCACTCTTACAAATACTGTAAGGAATAAATATTTAATCAAATTTAACGTATTATTCGTCTTACTATAAGAAAAAATAACTTATAACGCAGTATTTATACACGTAAGTTCCCTGGCACGCATTTGAATTTTGGCCGCTAGTTGACGCCATCAGTGGCTCTGTTGATGACGATAACAATCCTGGCTTCTGATTGCGAATATTCAAATGCGGTTTACGGAGCCGCCTGTGACATCATATCCGGAAGTGATGTCATTCCATGACGACTGAAAGAAAGAGCCAGTCGTTGAGCTCGGGGGCGTATCCATGGCCGGAAGCGGAAGGTTGTGGGCGGCTATCTTGGATAATGAGCCAATAAGAGCCTTCGTTACAAGAGGTCGGGTCCACCAGAGGTCAGATACTAAAAATGGAAATTTGGTTTTTCCAGTTTTGAGTTGAGAGTGAATCTATTTTTAGAACTGAGTTTGTGTTTTTCCAGTTTTGGGTTTGAAGAGAGATGAGTAGTAGGTTCGCGAGATGAGAGTTTACGAGAGGTGTAATGCTAACTGGAGTTGGTTTTTCCAGATTTGGTGTCTAAAGTGTTATCAATGGATCTGCAGCAATTCTGGGTTTCCCTGCTTCTATTTTAGATCAGAGCGGTCTGACGGGATACGTTGAGAATAAGCATGTCGATCCCGTTTTAAGAGCGCAAGCTCGAGAAGCAATAGGCTGAGCTCGTAAAAACCGCGAGTCAAGCTTGAATATGTTATCATTGTACTAAGAGAGATGACTCTGTACAGCGTATGGGTATGTACAAAGGGAGATCACAGTGTATAGACTCTATGGTTGGAACAAAGGGGAGATCACTCTGTGTAGACTATGGTTAGAACAAAAGTAGATCACACTATATAGATTGTATGGTTGGGACAAAGGGAGATTACCCTGTACAGACTCTATAGATTGTACCAAAAAAGGAAGGGTGAGTAATGAAACTGGAATTACAGGAAGGATCGCTATCTTGGATATGGAATCATCGTGGAAAGACAGGGAATCCAATCTAATGGGGATACTTCATTTTAACGGAAAGACAGACTGACAAATCTCACGGCAAGAGAGATACATAGGACATGTCAATAGTATGACGTTTGTAACGTTCTCAAAAGTGGTGAAGTTTGTAATGTTCTCATGTTTCAAAGTTTGCAACTGTCTAACTTTCAAAGTGATGAAGTTTGTAATGTTCTAAGTTTCAATGTTGTAAAGTGTGCAAACGTTCTAAGTTATGAAGTCTCAAAGTGACAAAGTACAAACTTGTGGATTATGAAGTTGTACACCTTTCTAACTTTCACAAAAATCAGAAAGTGATAAGATATGTGTAATATTTGATATCGTTTAAGATATTTGTTCTTCTCTATATATAATAAAAATTCAAACACCCACCAAGAGGATTTTTTCTAACAACGTTGACTCTGTTAGCTTCGGATACAAAATTTGCTCTCAGAGGTGTAACCGAACAGATTCTCCAGTGTTTAAAGTTACTATATTTAGACTTTGCAAAACAGTTTGGATTTCTATCTAATAAAAGTCTTTTTATCGATCAAGTAAAAGAACTAGTGAATGTTAACCTAGAAAATTAGCCTACCATATTTTAGACTACAGTATGACACAAAATAACACGCAAAAAACTGCATACTTTCAGTTAAGGTTTCTTTTCTAATAAGATGGGTGGCCTTAAAAGGGCCGTCGATTAGTGGGTTTTAAAAAACCTTACAGGCACCGTTAGGAAGCCGTCTTCTTCTTCACTGCACGGGCCTCAGCGACTCTACACCATCTCTCCAACCCAGCCTTTTGTCGTTCAAAATATTCTCATTCCTGCGCGGCTCCCTCCAGTGTCTCCAGTATTTACTGGGGTTTAATTGACCAAAACAGTTCGCCGTTGTATTCTCGGTGAAGAGAAAGTCTATTGTCCGTCCAGCAAACGTCGCAAGCGACTGACTTCCATCTCTTTCTCCTCTATCAACCGTCTGATTTCCGCCCCACGCAGACTCAAATCTTGAGCCATAGCATACTGCAACTCAGGCATCGTGGGCACCAATGGTACAGCTCTTGGCGGAGGAGGCCTAGGTGGTGATGTTGGCGCATGGCTTGTAAATGTGGGTCTACGTGATGTAGCCCGCACAACTGTCACTTTTCTCTTCGGCGTCGAACACCGATGGATTCCTCTACGGAAATCACTTTCTGAAGGGATATCTTCAAAGCTTTCCATGATGAACTGATACCGAGTACGATACGGTAGAGGTGATTTAACGTGCGGCGTGACTACTCAAAGCCCTTGCCACACGCTTGAGTTACCATAGAGTTTGTTACCCGTGTGATACCGAGTAATAGAAATGTCTGGTTTATATAGAGACTATGAACCCGTGCGCATGCAAAGTATGACGCCAGAGACCTATTCGGAGTATGAGTTGTTTCATGACGCCAACTACTGGTACTCGGAACGTTTTCATTATTTATCTTAGATGATTTATACATACACTACGATGCATAAAGTTACCATGTATATAATACTGCATCATTCAGTTTCATTACTAGTATCCCGATACGATTCAATTAAAACATGAATTTACCATGGCAGGACCTACCAAATCTGGGAAAACTGAATTTGTAAAACAATTGATAGAATGGAATGATCAATGGATTCACCCCCTCCCAAGAAAAAAATACCTAAAGCCACCAGGTGACCACTTAAATAAAATTACAGTTGGAGAAAGATCCCGTAAGACGTCAAGAACTGTTAGAATTAGGTTGAGACGCTTTATTGAAATGGTTTGGTATGGGGCTAAAAACCTTTTGTCTGGTACTATTCCATTGACAAACCTAGAGCAATGTTAATACAGATAAAAGCTGATCATTTAAACATCATTGCTGACCCAAAAGCTGATGAAGAAGCTAAGAAAACTGCTATCTTAAAACGGGGAGGGGCAGGGTTCTAAGGTGGGGTAATCATTCGATCCCTCATTATAGTGGGCTGGTCGTCTCAAGAACACTGTGCCTGAAAAGAAAAAAAAACCCACCCCTCCTCCTAAGAAGAAAAAGAAGACCCCTAAGAAGAAGAACCCGCCATTGATTGTAAAACCTGAATCTGAAACAGATTCATGAAGCTGACGCATGGAATCAGGCTTCTCCACCGGCAACCATCAGCCCTGTAGCAGGAACTTCTGCTACGGCAACATCTATCTTTGGACAACCTATACTATACGAGTAGCTACAAATGTGCATGGTGTAAGGCTCTTTTTAATACGAGTAAAGAACTTCAAGATCATAAACGACTTCAGCATCCTATGTTGATATAGGTTTATAAAACTACCTCAGATCATGTGCAGAGTGATTCTTATATAATACTTAGTTGTAGTTACATCACGACACCAAAAAAAAGTAAGCATGAGCTTGAATCTTATGCCGCTTTGATTAAAGTTTTAGGACAAAAACAGTATTATATTAAGTTTTAAAAGATAATCTTACGGTACGCCCCTGATGACACAATCATGAAAATTTGTGAAGTAGTGTATAACATCTTAAATGGAGTGATACCTCTAACAAAACGTCAGAAACATCACTTTGGTTCAAAGAAACAGGTCTTAAGAAAACTAGTTCATCCTCAATCGACTATCCCTCAACCACTTCGTATTCTAACGAATCAGCAGGGTGGTGTTTTACCTATATTACCCTTATTAGAGCCATTACTAGGGACCATAGCTTCTCCTATCTTAAAATCTATTCTATAACCATGACCACACGAAAAATGACCTTAGTTCCTGAGAGGACCATGGTGGAACTCGAACAATGGAGAGAAAGAAGTTTGCAACCTTTGCCTTATACACCGAAAGTAACATCTTCGGTACGTTAAGGTAATGAATTAAATGTGATTGTAGATGATTTGCCTCATGAAGCTTAAGTAGCCAAGTATGGTCAAGAACTTCATCGATATCCTACGTATCTACAACAGGCTCGTAATCCTGAAGAACAGATACCGTGGTCTCAGAAAACAGAAAAAGTAAAAGAGGTCAAATATGATATTAAGACTGAAATGTCTCCTGAAGATCAAGATCTTATGACAGCTATTACATCCAGTGTCACTGCTCCATTAAAACCAAAAGTCCCTTTGTTATTTAAACATCCCAAGAAACATTCTGATATACTAACATGGGAAAAAGACCAAAATTGCAATACAAAGAGAAGACTGTACTTGGGACAAATATGGTCGATCTCGTAACTGATGCCTTACGAACACAACCTAGAAAAGGGTATCAGCCCCCGGGACTTGATATTTTTGTAAAAGGGTTAGTGGAATCGAATGTCCCTCGTGATTGGATACGTAACACTGATTATATCAAAGTGATGAATCAACCTACGGTAAAACCAAAGGCTATGAGTACCCCATAACATCTGGATGATGAGAATGATGAAGATGGCACAGGGTTCTATGACGCTATGTCTACTCTTCCTTCTACTGACATAAAAGATTCTGTTAAGACACCCCTTAGTCAGAATATTGTTAAGGATTGGCAAAGATTGACTCTTACGGCCTGGTCTACCATTAAAAAATCCAAAAAGAGTTCTCGTCTTCCAGAATGGATCAAAACTCAAATTATTTGCAAAATGCCAAATCAGCATCCATCTATTATGATCCCTCTAATCGGGATAGTTATGCAGGTATACAACCTCTCTATCGAGAAGTGAAATGTCGAAAATATCCCATTTCTCTAAATGAGGTCAAACAATGGTTGAAATAACAAGACGTATACGCTTCATAAATCTATTAAAAGAAAGTTTCCTCGTAACCAAACGAGAGTGACCGATATGGATGAACAATGACAATTAGATTTAGCGGATATATCCAGCATTAAGACACACCATGATGGGTATATATCAATAAAGTAAAACGTACATTTGATTAGGGGTACGTACCTAACTGGACCACAGAACTGTTCAAGGTCGAAAAACGAGTACCTGATCGTTATTCTTATGTGTATTACATCCAGGGTGAACATCAAGAACGATTGGAAAGTACGTTTTACGAATCTGAATTACAACCCGTTGTGAAAACAGATGATGTCTGTGAGGTCGATGACATTCTCGATCGTTTACTTTGTGGATAACCACTCGCAGTCGTCTAGTGGTAGAGCGCTCAACCAGCGAGTGGAATGTCCTTCGTTCAATTTCCAGTAACTCGTCATACCAAATACTTTAAAGAATGGTAGTAATTGTCGCTTCGCCAAACGCTTGACCCTTGATCCCACTTCTGTATTTTCAGAGGTTCCTGTTTTTCCCAATAAACACCAGATTTGCATATCAGTCCCGTGGAAATCGTGAAGATTTCATATGGAGACATCCACTGTGGTATCTGTGAATTTTATATTGAATGAAACTTTCTTTGTAAAGGATATTTTGTTCATATTTCTAACAGTTGTCTAAAAGTCGGACAACATAACACCATTCTACGCATTCAAATACAAAGCATTCTCAATAATTATTATTTCGGAATTTTGTGTAATAATTACTTTTCAACAAACTAGCAAGTTTCATGTTGATAAGAATTATTTCTTTCAACGAAGTGGTTAGAATTACAGATAGGCATCTCCGACTTTAGGAACAGGATGAAAGTGATCCTTTTTTAAAGTAAACAAATTACTGGCTTTAGTATTACATCTTTAATATTTATAAACACTAGATCGTCGCCACTGCTTGTGGACCGTTTGAAGAAAACAGTGTTATAACAGATGCTCACTTTAGATTTAAGCCGGGGTTGTCAACTATAGACGCTATCTTTGCTTTACAAACCATAATAAGTAAATCATTAAGAAAACAAAAACACCTATATTGTTGTTTTATTGATTATAGTAAAGCGTTTGATCTGGTAGATAGAAGTAAACTGTGGTGTAAGTTAATTACTAAAGGAATACGAGGTAAAATGTTAAAATTGATTAAATCCCTTGACAAAAATGTTAAGTCATGTGTAAAATATAAAGAATATTGTTCTAATAAGATTGGTTTGTTTCAAGGCGAGGTACTTCCGCCGATTTTGTACAGTATTTATGTAATTGATTGTGAAATGCAATATATAAGAGAAAATTGTCCTTATTTTGAATTAGGATTAATTATTGTATTTTTACTTATGTACGCCGACAACACAGTTCTGATGGCCGAATCGTCGAAAGGATTACAATCCATGTCGGACACACTCTTATCATATAATAATGAATGGAAGTTAACACTTAATGTTAGTAAAACTAAAATTGTTGTTTTTCGTAATAGTGGTTGGATTTGTGAAAATGAAAAATGGTTTTATTATGGTAATGAAATCGAAACGGTCGATGAATTTAATTACCATGGACTGCTTTTTAACTATAACGGCTAATTTAATAAAACTCAAAAACGCATCGATGATCAAGGACGGAAGGCCAATTTTGCACTTACTGCTAAATTAAGGAATCATTGTTTTAATATTGAAACCCAATGTAAAGTATTTGACACTTATGTAAATGGTGTTTTAAATTATGAGTCAGAGGTATGGGGTCTGCATAAGGCGCCCGATGTTGAAAAAGTTCATTCCACTTTTTGTAAAAATTTACTTGGAGTGAAAATATCTACTAATAATGATTTTGTATACTTCTAACTTGGTCGATTTCCATCGTACATTTCACGTAAATTACGAATGATAAAATATTGGTTAAATTGAGAAAAACAGAAAATTGTATACTTAAAGCATGTTTAGAACAAAGAATTGTAGACAACGACGATTGGATAGTTAATATTAAGACTAAGCTTAACAATGTTGGTTTGATGTATTTATTTGAAAGCTACTGTGTCAATGAAAATAATGTTTTCTTTATAATCAAGAACAGATTGAATGATGTTTATCGACAAAATATATTGTCTAAGATACAGAACACTCTAGCGGTGAATTGTATAAGCATTTAGTTGATAACTTTACTCTTTAATTTTACTTACAAAAACCTTTAAATTCTTTATATAGAAAAGATTTATCTCGTTTTAGAATGTCATCTCATTCCTTGAATATCGAGAAAGGTCGTTTTACTAATACCACCAGGAGAAATAGCACTTGTATTTTATGTAATAATACTGATATTGAAGATGAATTTCATTTCATTCTTAAGTGTCCAGTTTATTTTGATTTAAGACTAAATTATATGAAACCGTACTATTATAGAAGACCTAGCGTGTTTAAGGTTGTACAATTACTGATTGCTTATAATGTTAAAACAATTTTTAACCTTGGTAAATATTTATATTTAGC
Organism: Atrina japonica; assembly: GCA_030159075.1. Classification (NCBI taxonomy): domain Eukaryota; kingdom Metazoa; phylum Mollusca; class Bivalvia; order Pterioida; family Pinnidae; genus Atrina; species Atrina japonica. The sequence continues at coordinate 471,299 of BROG01000475.1, read as the reverse complement.
GTCTAAAAGACGTCAAATGCTAACATAAATTTAATTTAACGAATCTGAATCTGAATCTTAACTGGTATTTCGGTACCAGCTGATAATGTTACACTAAACTAAGAAATATCTTGCATTGATAACATCATTTAAATTCTTCAAAAGCTAAGATAGTAATCTTTTTACAGTAGTTCCTCTTAGACGGATTTTGCTGTACATTTTGATTTATTCTTTGTCCTTGTATGATACCACTTTCTTTTAACATTAGAGCTCAACTGATGAAGTCAGAAACGATCGTCTTGAACATTACACCTTTGGTACTACAACATATCTGTAACCCTGGGATTTATTTTAGATGTGCTTATTCGATGAACAGTCGCTGTTAATTATATGAACAAGTATGAACCTGTTACTACATTGCTACTTGAAACCTTTTTGAGATTGCGTTTCGTATTTTGATAGAGTTAAAATAGTATTTCCAGCATTGATAAGTTTGAACTTTTGAAAACAATTTTCAATTGCAAAACGTAACCATAGTCTCTTTTATAAATGTTCGAGAATGTATCTGGCAAGCAACAGAACACTAACTACAATAGACGACAGTCCATTACACAGGTCGCACTGTTGGAGTGAATAAACAAAAATTTATCAAAACATTGAAATAAGACAGAGTAATTAATAAAAAAGACAACAAAGAAGATTTTATAATAATGCTTGGTTTATTTCTTTATTTGTTTCTTTGTTAAAATTGCAAATGATTAATTAAAACAATTATAAATGAGGCAATGTATTGTATGCTTGTATTATTGCACAACGAGAAAACTGCCATTTGTTATAAAACAGTCTAAAACACAGCAATTCGCTCTCTCTCTCTCTCTCTCTCTCTCACACACACACAACACGAATTTCAAATGACAATATATACATGTATATTCTCTCTCTCTCTCTCTCTCTCTCTCTCTCTCTCTCTCTCTCTCTCTCTCTCTCTCTCTCTCTCTCTCTCTTTCTTTAACGTGCCGACACCTACTGCTAAACGGGACCTCGATTTTTACTTTTTCATCCGAATGACAGTAAACAAACCTGCCGCCGACTGGACTCGAACTCGCGACCTCACTACCGACTGAGCCAGGCCGGCTCAAGTACACAAAAGTATTTTTCTTTGAATTATCACAAAATGTCTTAAACAACATATAAAAACACATACACAGAAGGATACAAAAATAAATGAAAAGAAGAATATAAAGAATTAAATAACCATCTATATGAAAATAAATGAAAAATAAATAGACAACAAGAATAGCAATTATCACCGGTTTGTCATCGTAATCTCATGATATGTTCAATCATTCACCTTATAAGAAACATATGGACTGTCCTAAATCATTGATTTATGGAAGGATACATTAATTATCGGAGTTGATGAATTAGATATATTTTGTTATATTGTCTGCTTTTTGTTTGAATTTAGGACTGTATTATTTAGAAATCTTCTACAATAATTTCACGTACAATTGAACTTGTTCACACCTGAATTATGACAGCAGACCGTATATTTATTGATATGGGCGAGTCTATATATGATCACAGGGTTAAATGAGTAATAATAGTCCAATAGTCTATACTGTTATTTTTTTGCATATATTTTATGGGGTGATAGTATAAATGAGGAGCCCACAAATGTCTTGGGAGTATATAGCTATTTTACCTTTCTACGTCTTAAATGAGGGTACAATCTCAGTAATAATTCAGTAGACAAAAACATTGTATGGTAAAAAAAATGATACAATTTCATGAAATCGCACGAAAAAGCATCTTAATGGAATTGATAAGAAAATATATCTAAAGTTACTATTATATTGCTTCTCTTTAAAGTAAATATTATGGAGTAAATTTTATAATTATTTGCTAAATGCAAATAGTATGGAGTAAATTTTATAATGATTTGCTATAGGAATACCTCTAATAGAAGAATAGGTCATTAATTACAAACCTAAGTACTATATCACACACACACACACACACACACACACACACACACACACACACACACACACACACACACACACACACACACACACATATATATATATATATATATATATATATATATATATATATATATATATATATGTAATGTCAGATATAAACATGGTAAAATGGTAAATATATGAAAATAGGCCTTCATCACAAAATTTGACCAATTTTCGTTTTAACTGATTTTGGATTCTAAAAAGTCAACTCTTTGTTTATACCAAAGCTATGGTTTTACCATTTTGGAGTACATCTGCGTTGATGGTATGGATAAAACGTTTACTGTGCAAGATTAAAAAAAATCCTAGACTACCAACAATCAGTAAAGAGGAAAAAACTTTGGCCTATTTTGACTAGTGAGGTCCTTATTTTGATTACTCAGCTCTATTTACATTTTTATGCTTTTACTTGAAGTTTTGGATCTTTAATATCGAAATTACAAGAATAAATCACCGATATATCTAATGTAATATAGTTTTTGATAGATACTGACTCAAAATTACAACAAATCATTGTTCTTTGAATATTCATTTTAATGGTGTTAAATACTTCCACTCACACCCATATCCTACTTGTTAGTTAATTATCTTGAAATTAATTTGAAGGATAAATACAATGACATTCCAGTACCTATGTGTAAATTCTCCATCAGTTTTACAATCTCCCCCAAAATGTGAAAATTCTTTATAGTGATCATATTGTTAAATGTGTACACAAAGTATATTTGGAAATTTCTGAAAATTTCTTAAGATGAGCAATAATTTTTATAATTATATAAGTATACATAACTATATGCAGTGTATACATATAAAAAATCGAGCTGTAGTATAAACATTCAATATTTTAGTATTTAATTCAGTGTTACCTGGCTATAAATCCTTTAGTGTTGGTGAATAACCATGCAATAGTCAATATGAACAACCATGGATCCGCATATGTGTGTGCACGGAACAAATATAATATACAATTTCCAAAAATCACAGTCTATTTGTCATTGATAATGGTAAATTGTCCACGGGTCGAGGTACTGGTATGTAATACATACTAGCATCTGGATTAAGTAATTTCCAACTACATGTCCTTGAAATTTCAACAATAAACATTCGCATTACAAGTTTTGCATATTCTATACCTAAACACATTCTACCACCTGATCCAAATGGCGTATATTCGTATCTATGTGTGTTTTTTATGTCACATCTCTCTGGATCTTGTAACGTTTCCCATCGACTTGGATCAAAATTCAATGGTTCTGTAAATATTGGGGATGTTGTGGTTGTGTCTCGAATACCATATGCGATTGTCCATCCTTTTGGAATTCTATATCCCTGTGTATGAAGAAAAATGATATTAAATAAAAGTTCTCTGTAAAATCATGATCATGTTTAAGTTTCTTTATCTATCTAAATTAAACACATATTATTTAAAGAAATATAAAACACATGCAGTTGCCTAAATGTTGATGATAACGTCGAATATAAGTCCAATAGAATACGACAAATTAAATATACATATAGTCTCAACACGAGGAAGAACTACCAATGAATTCAACCAAGTGTTTGCGGTCTCTTCAATCAGGACTATCTAGTACACATATTTACTAAAGGGATCAAAAAATAAAATTTAGTTAATTTTTATCACTTATTCGATTCCAGGAGGCGCGAAACACATAAAATGTTTATTGTCAAAGGTCGGTTGTATTAATGACATGGTAAAGCCCCCACTTAATCCCACTACCGTATTTCTTAAGGATATCATGAAAATGTTAAGTTATCATCCATATGGGTTTGAGTTCAAGGTGAAATCTATATACAATTTTTATAATGTAGGTCATGTTCAGAAAATGTACAATACCAAGCATGCCAGAATATCGCCAACATTATCATTATCTTTCTTGGACATGAAACCGGATGTTTACAAACAACGTTCTAGTGCGCAAGTCAACGGAGGAGTCAATTCACGTGCAGGGGTGTTTCGTCAATAATTTCAATTTAGTGTCTATGGTGACTTACGAGTGGTGAGTTGTATATAGAAGTAGAAAATGTGTAAATGTAAACCACGCACAACGGACGACGACAGACAAAAGACGATCGCAATAGGTCACTCTGAGCCTTTGGCTCTGGTAACCTAAAACACTTTCCAGGCTCTCCACGGGGAGACTAGGAAATATGTCAGGTAAGTCATTGACACCCAAGTGTATCTTCAAGCTGTTAATGACTATACTTACGGACTAAAACAAACAGGATTAACCGATGACGTATAACCATGGTACATTACCCGCGCTGATAAAATAGGGATGTGATTTTGTATGATACAATTCTCAATCTTTTAACAAGCCTGGGAAATATGTACATGAATATATCAGTAGTGGTAGGTAGACATTGCAATTCAGAAAACGAAATCTAAATATAACCACCCTTAATGATCAATAGAATCCAACCCTACTTTGAGGGTATGACAAAGGAATCTCAATCCGAGGGTAAGATTCTTGAATGACAAACCCGAGTCTTGTCGATGGTTTGTCAATCAAGAAAATTATCTCGATAATTGAGATTCCTTTGTCATACCCTCAAGGTAGATGTTGATTATGTTTCATCCATGTGTTAGATACATGTCTATTTAGATATACGCGTAATGTACATGTCTATGTAGATCTACACAGATCTATGCCTAGTCTGACATAACTATGTACTGCATTCTAGGAGTCGCATACTTTCTACGTCACAAATTATACTGTGACATCATATCGCGTGTCGCTTGTCCCTAGGGGTCGACAAGGAAATCATTCCCCATAAAAAAGAGGGGAAAATCTGTGATCCATGGGATAAATTAATGTCATTCCCGATGCGTCATATACTACATATAGTTAAACACGATATAAAATACAAAAATAATGTGACATATCGTTACAATTGTTTCTCGTATTTAACTGCTATATACTGGCGTAATCCTAACAAATTACGCCAAGTAGTGATTTGTTTACATATTCTGATTCATTTCAGTAACTTTAGATAAATATGACTACAGGAATTACTTCAACTATTAGAATAACTTGCATTAACTAAGGAAAAAGTAGGTTTAACTAATTTTTGTGATGTTGGCGCAGTTTGACTTATATTTTCTCAATTAAATATTTCGAGTATCGAATCATTATACTTACCACATATTTTGTGGTATACAGTTCACTGTCTTTTTAAAGTTAGCATTTACCCTATCATCAAAGCACTTTTATGCTTCATTCAAAATACTAAACTGAAAGAAATTGTCTATACAATATACTAAACTGAAAATAATCATCATTTGATCAATATCTAAAAAAAAGAGCGTTTACTGAAAAGAAAAAAAAGCTACACACCCCAGTTTCAAATGTCCTTAGTACTTTGCGGTACCCTGCACCAACAACAGGACATAACCGAAGAACCTCTTTTATAACATAGTTTATAAAATTGAGGTTATTCAACATTTGTAATGTAAATGTACTACTGTCACTATCACTGTTTAGCATGTCCGCCTGATCGAGTTCAACTCTAATTCTGTGTTGTACATGTGGGGACTTCCCAAGGAACATCAGTATTGAACACAAGGAGCTTGACAACGTATCGTGCGAGGTGAATAATAGATCCTGGAGGGCCTCTCCAAGTTCTTCTTTCTTGTACATTCCTTCCTCCTTTTCTTCAATCATGAAATGAATGACACTTTTAAATGACTGCTCACTACCTTCTTCCTCAATTTTATCGATGCATTTTTCCAGCTCTGAAATCAGTTGTCGTTTAGCACTTAACGCCTGAAAATATTTTCAAAAGTTTAATTACATGTCTATTTTTAGACAATATACATGTGGCGATTTAACAAACATAGTAAAATTTGACAAACACGGATGCAAATACATATACCTGAAAATACTTGATTTAAAATGGTAAAAGGCACAATTGTTCAAATATAGTATTGCTCTTTACGAGATGACCATTCACTGTATTCACTTCCAATGTCGACATAGCGACCTTAATTACGATTTATTCCTCCAATTACTACCTGTCTATAACCGTGTAAAAAGGGGAAAACGATTATGTCTGTGACGTAGCGTACTGGTATCTGACAGGTGTAACTGCATTACTCAAAATTCAACGATCATAATTAAGGACCTACTACGTTACAAATGTCAATGTACAAATGTGGTTAAATGTACAAATTGTTATGTAACCAAGTATACAAAACAAAATACACGAAACCACAACAATCAACATTTGAATTAAGTTCAGTGCAGTCTCGTGTTCTAGTGCCCTCCTTGCCGTCTGGCTTACTCCCAAACTCTAACACTTGTTATTCACTATTATCTCTTTTTATATTACGTAATCAGAAGGTTTGAATGTAGGAAAGACTCTTAACTACACCACGTTATATTTATTTAGTATCGTTCGAGTTCCCAGCGCTTTGATCATCATCATCACCATTTTTAAAACATCTGACCTTTTCGAATATGCTTATCACATGTATCCATCCATTTACTTCTATTTGGACACAATCATTCCAAGACATGTTTTTGGCAACACCTATGGATAAATCTTCGATCAATATGACTCTGTTTGAAGGGCTTCAAATTTTGGTGTATGCTCGGCCCTTACGGCCATTGACCAGTGAGGGTTCTTTAACGTGCCGACACTTACTGTGACACGGGACGTCGGTTTTTACTGTCCGAAAGACAGGAAACCAACCTGTCGCCGGCTGGACTCGAACTCACGACCACACGATCAAGAGTCGAGCGCGCTACTGACTGAGCCAGGCCGGCTCTCATATCCATAGTAAACATGGGTAGTGCACATAATTTTGACTTAAAATTTACTCCCATATAGTAAAATGTGTACTTCTAAATCATACTGTACAGCAATTATGGACATCTTGATTAACAGGTCGGTCCTGCAGTCCAAATTTCAACTATGTCAGCTTTTTATAAGATAACGTCACTATAATACTATGATATCTCGAATTCTAATCTAGGTCACAATTTTCATTTTGTAGAGAAATGTGAAGTATATCGATCATATAAAATTAAATAGATGCAAAAGGTTTGTGATAAAGAAATCCAAAAAACTGAAACAATGTGAATAATTACAGATATAGTTTGTATTATACCTTACTTGTATATACTCTGGACATACACAGGGAAACATGCATGCATTAATGATAATGTTTTAATTTCTAACTAAAACTTCAACAATAATTTGGTCGTCAAACTACTATTATTATTAATTTAACATACAACTTTATCATTCACATATTATACAAAGAACATATAAATGTAGATAAGGATGAAAAATAACATTACAGATTGCGCTTTTAAGCATAACAGCATGCCGCGTATAAATACAAGAGGTGAATGGCGATTCACTTATTGGAATAAAAATCTCAGGAAAAAAATCGGATCGGAAACCCTCTAACTGCGTCACGAACTACATTATATTCTTAAGTTTAGAACCCTTTATGTAGCAGGTATTTCTAATTAACCTATTTTAGAAGACGTAAGAGCGGGAACGATTTCTTGGAGACAGAAAATAATAAACACGTGTATGTGACATTCTATGCTATCTTAATGATTTTGTATTGATTTTCTCTTTCTACATAATGATTCGTACAACATCAGTTATAAACTTTCTTCTTTCGGTCTCGGAGGGTACTCAAATTTCAGTATTACTACTCCGGCGCATTGCAGGCAAATAGCTTGATATTTCAGTATTTACAATTTGAGAACAAAAGTTCAGTATTTATATGGTGCTAATAAGACAAGGCTTGCTGATAGTAAGTATTCCATGTCTGCAGGAGACTCGAGTACCACTGAGTTCCAGTTGATAGTTCTTGTTAGGAAGGAAACGTTTAGGCATCTACCCTTGTGCTGATGTTATTGACGATAGATCCTCTTGTACTGGCTGGATTAGTACTATTGAATGATCGTATATCGCATTGGCACTATGCATCTGGCTCTGCGATCATCAAGGGTGTACCATTCTAGATGATGTAACATGATGGTGACACATCCTGGCTCTCTGCTGGAATAATCACCAGTGACAAACCTTGTTCTTGTCGGTGGACAGTTCTAGGGACTAAATCTTTTGTTGTGTTAGGGTCCCATACCGAGAATGCGTATTCAAGCACCGTTCTTACAAACGTTTTGTAGATCAGGGCTTTGGCATTTCTATGGCACCCCCGTAGGTTCTCAAATCTGGCGAAATAATCATCCAAGTACGGAAAGTACTGATACACTTTGATTTGATTTGATTTGATTTTTTGTTTTACGCCATACTCAACAATCTTTCAGTCATATGATGGCGTCCAGTTTTTATTGGTGGGGGAGAAACCCCGGTTACCCGGGTAAAGACCACCGACCTTCCGCAAGTAAACTGGCAAAGTTTCCAACATAATTCGAAAGACCCTAGCAGGATTCGAACCAGAGGTGATAGGCCTTGTGATTTAAAGCGCAATGCTCTAACCACTCGGCCACGAATACTGAATACTTTTTTTAATTCGGTACAATTAGGTTTTATAAAAAAAGTAACTAAAAATCGGGTCAGACAATTGGCCTAACTTGATTATTGATGGCTTATTTATTATGCAATAAACTACATAAATCAGCGAAATCTTGTGCTTATGAACATTGTTTCATCGATATTAAATTTCTATGGAAAAGGGCAGTATTATACCCTTACGCTATACTTCCTATCAGTAGCCTTAAATCTCTAGGTCAGAACGTGTACATGTAAAAAAATTTCTCAACTTAAAAGACTGCCGCTAGTTTCTCGTCATTTAAGATCACGTAAACGTCCAACTTCACCGACAGATTTTGCCAATACATAAAAAGGGAAACTTGACCAAACTCGTTTGAATATTAATCGTGCCCAAAAATTGTTAACAGACCAGTCTATCGCTTTTAATGTCAATTCTATCAAAAGAGTATAGTGGTAAAAATAATTGTGAAGTAATATTCTAATGCAAATTTATAATTTCTTAAAATTCACAAAGGACGTCGAACTGACCTTTTATAGCATAAATTTCAACAGGTCTTGTAGACCTATATTTTCAGCGAATTGTTACTATTTTTTCGTCATTTTAAAAAGCAAAAATATATGAATAAAATTGATTTGGAAATTCAATCTTGAAGATGAGTTTATGTTGCTAAAATGCACATACATGTGTAAATTTCCGTCAAAATAATGTGCTATTAACTCTACAACATGCTTTGACTTGTTCTCCATAAACAACTTAGCATAACACAACTGCGTTGATGTTCCATCAACTCGTAAACACAAGGTGTCAAGCAACGTTGGCTGTCGACTTCTTATTGTGGTCCCGCCATGATATGACTGAAAGATTGTTGAAAGTGGCGCAAAACAAAAACTAACTAACTAACTAACTAACTAACTAACTAACTAACTCACTAACTGAATGTGGTCATTTCTACAGACGAAGACACCAAGGTAATTACTTCCTGTGACGCTCTCTAATGTATGACCATGAAGCTGATACCCTTTTTGGAGTAGCTCTCTCTTCAAAATGTGGATCGAATTACATTTCTCATCACGAAATATCATGTGTAAGTTCATTCTACAGTACAGTGCCGTCTGCCTTCCCGTTGATTGTTCGATTGATGAGGCAGTCATCCACAAAAAGTCGAACTGGGAACTGAACTACTTTTGAGAGGAGGTCGGTAATAAAGACCAGGAACAATAAAAGCCCTAATATTGTCCTCTGAGGTACTCCAAATCAATCTCAGCTTCAGTAGATTGCTTGCCTTCCACCAAAATCATCTGTTTTGTGAAGAAGGTGTTCGTGGGTACCTTATCGGAGGTCTTAGAAAAGTTCAAGAGAATGGCAACGATGAGCTGAGACTCGCAAGATCGCTCACTCCAAAATCCGTGCGGGTCCTGATCTGGATGGTATGCTTTTTGGAGGGTAATATTGATGCTGTGTAGGGTGTATTCCGTTACTTTTGAGTATATAGATGTGGGAGATACTGGACGATCGATTGGTGCCTTTCTATTGTCGCCCTTCTTAAATATGGGTACAATTTGAGCTGTTTTCCAGTCCTCTACAGTACTCACAAAGACACGTCGTAAGTGTAAGTAATTTTTTGTGATATAGATGTACTGTTAGAGTTGTACAAATGTATTTAGTGTAATTCTTAGACTTAACGGGTCCGTTTTACGAAAGGTCATATGTCCTAAATCCTAACTTTTAGTCCCAACTACTATGGCAACGCATCGCTGATTGGTCAGTTCCATGACAGTTAAGACTAAGACTTAGGCTTTCGGACTTAAGACTTTTGTAAAACGAGCCCAAGATTCTTTGTGAATAGGACTACTGGAACCTCCCTGTATCTAGCGATGTCTGATATATGCAAATGAGGACTGGTTGTTCTAAGCATTTTGAGGCTTGAGGAGTTTTACTATCCCGTTCACCGTGATTTTGATAGGTTCCACGGAACTGAGCGGGCTGTAGACACTCTCAGGCATACCACCAAAGCCTCCTTAGTGAAGAATACTGACTTAAACTGAGTATTGAGGATGTCTGTGTTGGCTCCCATTTCCCGCTCTTAATGAATGATCAGAACTTCTTGTGCAATCATTGTGTAGCCCATGGGCTGATAATATATTGCATATAGTTGCTGTGGGCTTGCTCTTTCAGTTTGTGGTAGCGTCATTAGTCCCTAGCACTCCTTGAGAATCTGGCTTTTGTGAAATCTCAGTTCTTTTGCTTAGCTTATATCTGTGTATCTGTATCCACCAATGGCTATGTGAAAGGAGACCTGGCATGATTGTGTGGCACATGCTTTTCAAGAAGGATACCATCTAGGAATGAAACCCACATAAAGATAATGGAAGTGAATTGACTGGAGTCGAAAATGAGGCGCAAGATGACACATCTTCCTTACGTTCTTCCATATTGGCTTTGTCCCATAGACAGATACTCCAACGGGTAGGTTTAATATTAATATGTCTTGGTTTAATGACCATGTAAATCGGGATTGCATCGCAGTCACCGACACCGGGTAGCAGTTTACAGCGGTCGACGAAAGCCGGATTACTAGTCCAGAACATGTCTATTGTCTTGTCCATTGTTGATGTGTTGTTTGGGTGTGAGCTAAAGCTACTAAAGATGTTATCATCGGTATGAATTGAGTCGAATAGTTATGAGTAATTTGGCGCATTAAAGATTTTGCATAGCCGTGCTGTAGAAGTGTTATCCAAGCGGTGACAGTCCTATGAGATCTTTGTCTTACAAGCCTCATGTCACCACTGATCGCAGTTGTTACAGGCAAGGGCCCGATCACCCCACTAGATTGCTTTAGTTCAGATCTGACACGGGAGTTCAGATTTTTATGGCCATGAGTCGAGTTCTACTTGACCTACAATTTATAGTAAGGGTAGATGCACGATATGCACTGTATGCTAGCTAAATACCTTGCTGGGGGTTTGGTATGGGGCATGATGTCATATAACCAGAAGTAAAACGGGTCAGATGCTGTGATGCCAAGGTTGACCATTAAACTAATATACACACAATATGTGTTGGGCATTGGGCAACAGTAGGGGGATGTAAACAACAAACCAACATGACAGCCTTCGTTTTTCGGGCTGTATCTACAAAGTTAGAACGCATGGATAAAAGTAAACAAATAAAAGAAATTATGACTTGGGCATTAGCCATATATTGTATCAAATCTAAGTGTATTGAAGGTGCATTTCTGAACCAGTGAGATATGATTTGTAGGATTTGGCATATTCAAGAAAATTGAGAGATTCTGCATCACATTCATTGCGTTAATCGGACTGACTAAACGATGCTGATTTCGCCACTTTTTAAAAACAGAAAACATCTATCTTTTTCATTCTATAGATTACATAATGACAATCCATTGAGTTTTTGAATTGAAAATATCAAATGAATACATTCTGATCCATGGATTGAAAAGCATCAATGTATTTAGTTTTTATATTTAGAAACATAAATTATAGAATTAAATTTTATTGATTAGGAAAAGAAAATCTAAGGATGAACAAAGACAGTAAAATATTAATATTGTGCGTTTCAAAAATAACAATGTTTGACTTTCAACGACCAGGACACGAGTTTTATACACGGTGAAACATCGATTTATTGAATTTCAAAGATTATGAAAAGTCTTTTTGTTCAATTTGTGATTAATTGTAAAAGTGTGGTTCAAACAAAGTAAGAAAACTCACCTTTCTAAGACCAGACCCGGGTAAATCGTACGGCAAGGAAAACATATTAGTCGTCAATACTTGAAATATTGAACTCATCTTTGACACATAATTTTCACTAAAGTCTGCACCACAAAGAAGTCTACTGGCTAAGGCAAATGACAATTCTTTACAAGAATTATATCCCAATATACTTTCCTGTGATTTCCATTGAAGTAAATAATGCCGTATTATTTTTTGCATATCTGGAATGTAATTTTCCAGTGCTTTAGGAGAGAATGCTTTATATAAAAGTCTTTTGCGCCATTTATGTTCATCACCACTGGCCATCGATAAAGAACCTTTACCAAGTACAATCCTAAAACTGGTCGGCCAACTCCCAGTCACAAGTGTATTTTCTGCCATTAGAACTTTCTTCAAATTATCTGCTCCGCTAATTCTGATAGTAGGTTTCCCCATGACGTGTGTCTTGAACACATTCCCATACTTTATTTGTCTCTCTGTGTAGAATGAGGCGTTTTTGAACTGAAAAAGCAAGTTGAATTATCATCTAACTTTCCCAACTTCATTTTCTTTGGGTTGTAAGCTATGCATCTTTAATATTCAATATTATTGTAAAAACCCGTTAATGTACTCAAATTTCACAGCATTATTTATTTTTTAGATTTAGTATGGCATTGCTGAATATGCAAAATACGAAGACATGTTGTTTACAAAAAATCCCATATCTGAAAACAAAACAAACGAGTGAATTTTCTCATAAAGAGTCACCAGACAGGTCAACCAAACATATATTTGTGTGAAGTTGGCAAAGCAATCGACAATCGACTTTCAATGTATAGCTAGTCAATCAATATTCATCTCGACATTCGAAGAAAGGAATATATGTCATGCATATTAATTAAACATTCCAAATATCTAGCTAGACTATCAAAATTCATCTCGACATTCGATTATACGAATATATGGCAATCATAATAACGAAAAATTCCGAATGTCTAGATACAAAATCGACATTCATCTCGACATTCGAAGATAAGAATAAATGGCAAGCATAATAATTAAACATTCCAAATGTCTAGATAGACGATCAGCATTCATCTAAAAATTCGATGATAGAACTATATGGCAACAGGCAAGCATAATAATGAAATATTCCGAATGTCTAGCTAGACAATCAATATTCATTTCGACATAAGAAGATAGGAATATATGGCAAGCATAATAATTAAACATTCCAAATGTCTAGCTAGACAATCAACATTCATCTCGACGTTCGATGTAAGGACTATATGGCAAGCATAATAATGAAATATGTCGAATGTCTAGCTAGACAATCAACGATCATCTCAACGTTCGATGTAAGGACTATATGGCAAGCATAATAATGAAATATTCCGAATGTCTAGCTAGACAGTACGGACTATATGGCAAGCATAATAATAAAATATTCCGAATGTCTAGCTAGACAATCAACGTTCATCTCGACGTTCGATGTAAGGACTATATGGCAAGCATTATAATGAAATATTCCGAATGTCTATCTAGACAATTAACGTCCATCTCGACGTTCGATGTAAGGACTATATGGCAAGCATAATAATGAAATATTCCGAATGTCTAGCTAGACATTCAACGTTCATCTCGACGTTCGATGTAAGGACTATATGGCAAGCATAATAATGAAATATTCCGAATGTCTAGCTAGACAATCATTGTTCATCTCGACGTTCGATGTAAGGACTATATGGCAAGCATAATAATGAAATATTCCGAATGTCTAGCTAGACATATAACGTTCATCTCGACGTTCGATGTAAGGACTATATGGCAAGAATGATAATGAAATATTCCGAATGTCTAGCTAGACAATGAACGTTCATCTCGACGTTCGATGTAAGGACTATATGGCAAGCATAATAATGAAATATTCCGAATGTCTAGCTAGACAATCAACATTCATCTCGATATTCTAATATAAGAACATATGGCAAGCATAATAATGAAAAATTCCGAATGTCAAGCTAGAGAATCAACATTCATCTAGACATTCGAGGCATAATACCTAAAAATTCCGAATGTCTAGAACAATCAACATTTATCTCGACATTCGAAGATAGGAATATATGGAAAGCATAAAAAGTAATAATTTCGAATGTCAAGCAAGACAATCAACGTTTATCTCGACATTCGATGTAAGTACTATATGGCAAGCATTATAATGAAATATTCCGAATGTCTAGCTACACAATTAACGTTCATCTCGACGTTCGACGTAAGGACTATATGGCAAGCATAATAATGAAATATTCCGAATGTCTAGCAAGACAATCAACGTTCATCTCGACGTTCGATGTAAGGACTATATGGCAAGCATAATAATGAAATATTCCGAATGTCAAGCTAGAGAATCAACATTCATCTAGACATTCGAGGCATAATACCTAAAAATGCCGAATGTCTAGAACAATTTATCTCGACATTCGAAGATAGGAATATATGAAAAGCATAAAAAGTAATAATTTCGAATATCTAGCTAGACAATCAACATTCATCTTGACGTTCGATGTTAGGAATATATGGCAAAAATAATAATGAATAATTCCTAATTTCTAGCTAGACAATAAAAATTCGTCTCAACATTCGAATAAAGGGAGATATGCCAAGGATAATACTTAAAAATTTCGAACGTCAAGCTAGACAATCAAAGTTCATCTCGACATTCGATGTAAGGACTATATGACAAGCATGATAATGAAAAATTGCGAATGTCTAGCTAGACAATCAACATTCCTCTCGACATTCGAAGATAGGAAGATATGGCAAGGATAATAATGAATGCTTCCGAATGTGTAGCTAGGCAATCTGCATTCATCTAGACATTCGATTTTAGGAATATATGGCAAGCATAAAAGAAGCGCAAGGTGTAAATATACCGATTTACGTGTTGATAAATGCAAATGTCACTAGTATTTGTCGTAAGAGAAAAACCATAATCTAATGCTCGTATATAAATTCAAATCGCATATTTAGTACCATTATTTTATCGATTGTGGAGTGTACGATCAGGGCTCACAATTAGCAGTGGTCGGCTGGCCAATGGTCAGTGAATAATGCATTGGCCCACAGTAAACGTCCTGCCTGAACTGTCCGTGAGGCCTAGTAGACATTTAGAAAGGAATAACCTATCTGTATGCTTAAATTATGAAAGAGTTCTGTCGTTCAAACTGTAAATTGTTTATTATTTTTTTTATCGCATTACTGCTTACTGCTTAGTGGTATTGGTGAAACTGACAATAATTTTATCTCAATTACAGTACGGGTAACATTATCTTGCGTATAATAAGTAAAGGATAAATCATATCCGCCGTGTATTACGTTATATAGTAAACGAGGCGGAGTCGAGTTTACTATGTGGCGTAATACACGGTGGATATGATCGAACATGCTTAGCTCATTTAATCATGTATAGGTACTATGGTAAATATTAAATGGCGCAGCTCAAAATCTGATTGGATACAGACTATACGATAGGAGTTGATATCTCATTGCGTTTTTTATTTATTCACACGTTTCTCAGGGGTAGCGATTTGGGTATCAGCAAACAGAGACCACATATGCAAGTATATGAGTCGCGTTTGAAGTAAACGTTTCATAAATTTTATGGTCGATATAGTGACCTTGTTTGCAATTACGATGTTTCAAATATGAAATGTTGACTTTCTTTTCCTTTTCTTGGATGGTGGTTTTTGATCGCAATATGAATTCCGATTGTAATGAGAATTCAATCCTCACTCGATATTATCTAAAATGACTGTGGACTCACGGCAAAGTGTGACGATCGTCAAGAGATATTTATTCCTCCGTGAAACATGATCCCACTTCTTGTTCTCCAGGAAGTCCGTATTTGAATGTTAACAAATGTTTTTATTGTATTTATATAACCTGACGATTAATAATATTGTATTTATATAACCTGGCAATTTTATAGTTGTCTTAGGTAAAGGAAACTGAATTCATTTTTGCATCCATTTTATAGCATGGATGGATGGTGTTCTTATAAGCCGATTTTTTTATATACTGAGTCTTTACCCGGAAGGATCGGAAAGCTTAAACAAGCAGTGTGTTTTCATTGCTTGGTTTGCTAGTGAAAGTTATGGAATGTGCCGGGCAGGGTTGTTAGGTTTATCAAAGTTGTAACAAAATAAATAAATAAATGTGAATATTATATAAATCTGCTAGATATGCTTATGTTTCACCTCTTTATGCAATCTCTTTCTTTTTGTCAATACTTTACATCTGCTTGTTCTATCGCTAACCCAATATATCAGCGGTTAATGGACCTTTTTTGGGACAGGGTCCTGTACCCTTCCAATTGGGAATTTTATGTCGCAATTGGACAAATTGGGGGAAAAAGTAACTATGGTCATTATACTCATAAGAGTAAAATAAAATTGTGATTGTACGTGCTTACGGGTAGTCTGGGTGCTAGAAATTCCGCAAGAAGGCCGTTCGAGGCCTATGCCTTCCTTGGCGTTTTTTACTGTGCATATCCCGTACGGCCAGTTGTGATTGAGGCTTTAGTTTACACTAAATTATCTTATTTGGGAGGTTTAATACCAAATTTGAATAACATGGCGAACACAGGTGGGACATTTTTGGTCAAAATTGGGTGAAAATAGCAGATTTTGCATTTGTAATGGCACCCTTTACAAGACCCGCATGTATTTTTTTATATCTGTTGTGGCGAGACCTTCCATGAGTTGTCATAACATGAGCTCAATTCAATTGCAATATTAAAAGAAAGAAAAAAAACCAAAACAATATATGTTTAAACTAGGGTCAACTTAGCAGTGGCAGAAATCCTTTTGATCGAACACCAGTTCTGACTAGCCTATGTAACGTAACTTTCATGTTCTTATTTCAAATTGCTAGGCCTATTAGCGCGTATACAGAGAGAGAGAGAGAGAGAGAGAGAGAGAGAGAGAGAGAGAGAGAGAGAGAGAGAGAGAGAGAGAGAGAGAGAGAGAGAGAGAGAGAGAGAGAGAGAGAGATTCTGTTCTGCAATATACGTGACGTATATTTATTGCATATAGCTACAAACCTTTTTAATAAATTCCAATGTTTCGCCCACGAGAGGGTAGCCCATAGTTCCCGGTGGTAGAGGCAGAGTAGTCCCTTCGCTGTCAGCATTGTTTGTTACGTAATAGTACCACAATCGTTTCACCAAATAAGGTACAAATATCCATGTTAGAATAATGATAATCATCCATCGTAGATAATCTTTGTATAATTCAAATATATTTTGTAACATCGTTCCTTAAGATCATTGATCAACATAACAACTCGTGTGCTTTCTACCTATCTCAGTACAGACGCACCAAGTGAATGTTGCGTGCACCAAATGTAATATACACATTACCATATAGAACCAACATAGGCCTACTTTTCAGCTATCTAAATTCACAGCAGTTCTAAAGATAACTTGGTGTGGAGGCCACGAGTACGGAAGTCATTATGTGACACACACAGTTTTTCACCCGTGGCAACGTTTTGATCACTGAAAACAAGAATTTGAACAATGTAAATGAATAGATCTAGCCAAATTCTATTATATCGTAGTCGTACGAACAAAGCAAGTAATATTATTCCCGCTGTTAAAACATACCTATATAGCTTTAATCAAGTTGTAACCTAAATATGCGTGAAATTTGACGTATTGGCTAAAGTGACTATGCCATACCATAGTTCCCCTATATATGCACTAACCTCAGATAGGAACAGGTAACGTTAACAGTCAAGGTCATTGAACGATATACTGACACGTGCAAGCTATGTCAAATGACTAGACAGTTTTCATTTAAAAATAAGAAATGAAAATGGTCTTATTTTGACCTCTAACTGAGAAGTTCTTTAATTCCACATTGGAACGTGACCCTAGCTCCATGATCATAAACTTTTCACTCTTGGTCCACTGTAGAATGAACCCAACGTAAACTGTTAAAATCTACAAAGTGTCTTAGATCTAGATCTAGTTGTGGTTGGCGAATATTAAAAGATGAACTTCAGTTTATCCACCTTCGTAATCACAAATATTTGTATAGCACATTTAATAGCATGGAGCTCGGATATATAGCCTACATGTAATATAAAGCCTAACATGTAAGCAGCGATATATAAAGCTCACACACACACACAACACACACACACACATATATATATATATATATATAGGCGTCGGAACCGGGGGGCTAGGGGAGTTTAGCCCCCCTCCACTTTTTTTGCAAAGATAGAAATAGGTGTTGAAAATTGGGGCTTAGGCCCCAGACGTTTCTGGCGTGTGTGTGTTTTAAGTTGGTTTAGCCCCCCCCCCGCACTTTCAATTTGCTTCCAACGCCTATATATATATATATATATATATAATATATATATATATATATATATATATATATATATATATATATATATATATATATATATATCTGTGTGTGTGTGTGGCTGATGTAAGCCCTATATAGCTGGCATGGGTGT
Organism: Atrina japonica; assembly: GCA_030159075.1. Lineage (NCBI taxonomy): Eukaryota > Metazoa > Mollusca > Bivalvia > Pterioida > Pinnidae > Atrina > Atrina japonica. The sequence goes on along the minus strand of BROG01000475.1, from coordinate 452,547 downwards.
TGTTACATTATTAATACTCACATTAGCTTTGACAGTACCTTATATACTGTAATTTAAGTTAGATCTGCTAGGTGTAATTTTTGTAAATTCACATAGCAAATATAACATTATAATTGTAATTACACGACTTTTGTCAATGAAAACTGTTGGGTCTGTAAAACAAGCGGTTAATAAGCTAACACTTTTAAGTAGCGATGACACAAAATGTTTGCCGATCTAATTTGCAGAAGGATAAATCTGTCGCTGAAAGGGGACCTGTGGTCCCTCGAAAATAGTACAGACGAATGCGTAGTAATTTATACATACATACAACCTCTTCTGTTTGGAGGTAATAATTATAGGGGACCAGAGGTAACCCAATGTCATTTCTATAGGTATGTGTCTATAGGGGACCAGAGGTAACCCAATGTCATATCTATAGGTATATATCTATAGGGGACCAGAGGTAACCCAATGTTATATCTATAGAGGACCAGAGGTAACCCAATGTCATTTCTATAGGTATGTGTCTATAGGGGACCAGAGGTAACCCAATGTCATATCTATAGTTATGTATCTATAGGGGACCAAAGGTAAGCCAATGTTATATCTATAGGTATATATCTATAGGGGACCAGAGGTAACCCAATGTCATTTCTATAGGTATGTGTCTATAGGGGACCAGAGGTAACCCAATGTCATATCTATAGGGGACCAGAGGTAACCCAATGTTATATCTATAGGGGACCAGAGGTAACCCAATGTCATATCTATAATATGTATCTATAGGGGACCAGAGGTAAGCCAATGTTATATCTATAGGTATATATCTATAGGGGACCAGAGGTAACCCAATGTCATATCTATAGGGGACCAGAGGTAACCCAATGTCATTTCTATAGGTATGTGTCTATAGGGGACCAGAGGTAACCCAATGTCATTTCTATAGGTATGTGTCTATAGGGGACCAGAGGTAACCCAATGTCATATCTATAGGGGACCAGAGGTAACCCAATGTTATATCTATAGGGGACCAGAGGTAACCAAATGTCATATCTATAATATGTATCTATAGGGGACCAGAGGTAAGCCAATGTTATATCTATAGGTATATATCTATAGGGGACCAGAGGTAACCCAATGTTATATCTATAGTGGACCAGAGGTAACCCAATTATGTTCGATAGGAGACCAGGAGTAACCCAATGTTCAAATCTCCCGCTTCTCGATTGTGTGTAACCTTTCCCTCTATTTTACTTCCCTGATAACAAATATAATTTGACTGTTCATTTAGTAACATGATCCTTTCATTGTATAGATTATATAATAAGTACCAACGTCTTTAATAAATTATTATAACTATCTTTTCAAAACATTAATATTATATTTAACCTTACTTTCATTTTATGGTTTCCGGAAGTGTTGAGCGTAGACGAACGACATTTGTGTGTGATATCAGGGGGACCAGAGGTCCCCATTGAGCGACAGAATTATCCTTGTGCATCTAATTTTGAAATTTTCGGTTCCTTTTTGTTGTTTAACATTCTGCATGACTACAAAATCATTGTGAATAAACAGGACCGTTCTGGATTATCCTATAAAAATCAGCGATATATAAAGCGTAACAAGCTTTATAAACATTGTCCGATTAACTTTATATACAAAATATATAATATGCCTATGGTGGTAAAATTTTCTAGAGAATCATATATTCTTATCATGATCTCTGTTTTTGGCTTCCCAAGGATTTATCATGATATTCTTTATGGGTTTGCGAAAAATTAAAAGACTTGGTGCAATTCCGACAGGTTTTAAAAAAATGTTTGTTAAAACTGTTAATTTTTTCAAGTCGTTCCATCCCGTCACAATAATATGCAAGTTTTAGAGGAAAAAAAAAAATAGGAAAGCATGACTTGTCACTTCCGATGAACAGAGTTCTAAAATATCACTACTGAACAGTGTTTTTATTATTTTATTAGTGTTTTACGCCACATTCAATTATATGGTAACGGCTACTTTTTAATGGCGGGGGAGAGAACCCGGACACAATGTACCCGGAAAGAGATCACCGGCTTTCCCCAAGTAAATTGACAAAATTTCTCACAAAAATCAGTTTAGGTTCGAGCGGGACTCAAACCTGCGCTGACCAAATGTGAGGGACTCCATGGTTCAAAACGCGATAATCTGACCATTCCGCCCATAGAACAGTGCTGTCGACCACTCTTCCTTTCCATCCTTAAGGTAAATTAAGTCTATAGTAGGCCTACAGCATCTTTTTCGCAAGTTTCCATGTTGTCTGCAAATTAGGGATATTCTTGTGAAACCATGTTGAATAAAATAAATTGGATACTTTTTTAAGGGCAGAAAAAATTGCCACATTGATAGATTGAATAACTCTAAAAACCTAAATTTAGCTAACATAACATTATCCAAAAGTCAACAAAACATTACCACATAACTTTACATTAGATGTTACTTTAATTTTCAACAAATCAATCATTTTCTCCCAAAATTAATCTATTTGAAATATATATATTTAGTTATATGTGGAAATAATAAATGATATATTTGCTTGATTCTATTTCGAAGAAGACTTTATACGATTATCCAAACGTAACTCCTAGATTTTCATTTATAGTTAGATTTAAATTTACTATTATTCAATATTCAATGGGAATACTATTTCATTCAATATAACCCTATTGTAATTTTTAGGACTTTGTGGTATGCTAACCAGAGCGTATAACTAACATAAAAATCATACACACTTGAACATTTTACCATTAAATAAAATATATCTATCTTATGTGCTTGAGTATTTGCTTTTTTTTTTGTTCAGTTTTCGGGCTTTCGTCTTTTCGGTCAATGGTAAATCAGAATAATTGTCATTTTTAGTCACATGAATCGTGAGGAAACGGGTTTTTATTTGTTTACTGTTCTACATATTTTAGTAACAATTAGAACAGAACGAGCATTACTCTAGGATTGGCTTGCAGTTCAGTAGTTTACCCGAATGACCTATGACAGTACACCGAAGTGACCTAAAATTCTTTACTTAGGTAATCTTAGTCAATAAACGGCGTAGTGGCTGAGCATATATTACATTAATATTACGGCATATTTACACAGAGAGAGAGAGAGAGAGAGAGAGAGAGAGAGAGAGAGAGAGAGAGAGAGAGAGAGAGAGAGAGAGAGAGAGTATAGATACATAGCATTGTAAAAAGTAAGATTTATCTGTAAATCAATTATACGCCTTCGCCATCGTGTTGTGGTAGATAGTTCTCTAATAAGAAAGAAATGTTCTGCCGTCTTACTCCGATTTCATATGGGAAAACTGGGAACTTGTAATATTTAGCTACATACATGTACATGATTTAATACCCTTATGCATATTCAGAATCATGTTAAATATTTTTCCATTCATACTAATATAGCAGTAATTTCTGCGATAAACCAGTACGTCACACAATGTCAAATGCCTAAAACATTATTTCACGTTTTTTTTGGATAATGAACTAAAAATCAAAGATACCAAAGTGACAATCACCAGGATGTTTCGGAGACTATATACAAATCTGTTGAACAGTGAACAAACACGGACCTGTGGAAATCCAGAGGTAGGATCAGCTGCCATGTAGATGTAAGCATCCCCTGTTGACTGGTCACAATAGCTGCAAGTCCTCAGTCAAACTTTAATGTTATGAGTGAGTGATAAATCTTCACAATTGGTACATGCGGACAGATAACTTTTAAACATCTTATTTATTGAAACATAGTATTTGCAAACAATGTCAATATAAAATTTGCGGAACATTGACATCAAACACGATTCCTGAAATCGTTGTGACAACAACTTATCAGTGAGTATTTTGCTTCTGTAAATGAAATGTTCATGTATTGAACATGACCTGGCATATTGAATCATCTGAGAGATATTAACTCCATTTGCAGGTGATAGTGGTAATACTACTTAAATGTGACAATGTTGATGATTGGCAGCCGAAATAATCACGTTATACTGACGCTTTGGTTTCGGGAGATTTGTAGTCTCCGCTGTAGATATCGAGGTTACATATAGTACCATTAACAATGCAGTCTATTCCACCAAATGGACACTCGAAATTTGTTGTCAGTTACATCCAAAAAGCAATACTTTTCTACAAAACTTAGTTGAGCCTGCAAACCGAACTGCAAAATTTCCTATATATAAGAAAAATATAAAATTTCATATACCAAACTATAAACTTCAGGATGTCCAGGATACATATACAAATCTGTTGAATATTGAACAAACACAGATCGTGTCATTGGGGAGTATCTCCTGTTTGACCAATCACACCCGCCGTGAGTGCGCATGCTAATGAAATTAAATAAGTGAGGAATATATTTCTCGTCACAATTGGTGGGCACGAACCAACAACCGCTATCGAACAGGTAACTCAACAGTTCATTTATTGAAACGGAGTAATCGCAAACAAGGATAAACCGACCGTAAATTTAGCGGAATGTTGGCATCAAACGGGATTTTCGGTATCCCTGTAACGATAACTTGTCAGTAAGTAGTTAACCGTTGTATATGAAATGTTGAAAAGATCATGAACATTTTCAGAGTTCTACATGGTGTGATATCCGGGCAGTAAATGGAACAGTTAATTTTTCTCAATGTTTATTAAGAAACAAGTTGCAAATTAACACAGATAACAAAAATGTAAATAACATAGTTAGAAACAGATTTGCAAGTTTTGGTGTTTGTGAACTGAAACACATTATACTATGAAAATAATGTGTCTATAATAATACAATGGATACCGAAAGATAAAAATAAAATTACAGATATTCTCAATAGATATTCTGATTGTGATGAATGTAGTATAAAACTGTCATTTTGAAAATGTAGATAGATTATTGGGGGAATTATAAGATAGATTATTGGGGGAATTATAAGATACGTAGATTTGCACAAACAGCAACAATGATTGTATAAGATTTGATTCTCAATTTGGTGTAATGGTACGGAAGCAGTAGGTGCTTTTAATAAAAATTGAAAAGGCGAATACAGTATGGTCAGTCTGCTTCAAAATGTTGTATGTAAAATTATTAGAAACTATTGTAATTAGATAAATCCACATAAGGTGTGCCACTTTTCAAGTCGCCACCTTTTTGGTGTTACTGTTTTGAATTAAACGGGGAATTCAAAGCGCTTTATATACAACAAAACATTTGACTGATGGAAGTTCCAAGATAGAAATCCAAAACAAAATTAGTTATGATTGCATTTGAAATAATGTTGGATAGATTTGTTTTCTATATGGTCACACATGTATATAAAATATTAATATGTTGAACACATCTTGGTTCATTTGTGATCTAGTTTCTAAAATATTTGTTAGTTCATGTAGTATGTTTAAATTTTCTTATAATACCACAGTTATAAGATGTGGTTAGTGTAGTGCATTTTACGCTTAAGTGAATTGAGGCAATTGAAATGCACCATTAAAGAAAGTTATGTGGTTATAAAATTAGTTATTACTATTCAAGAATGAATACTTTTCCAGCAAAACCAATATATTGTGCGTTTCAGGATGAAAGAGTGTATTGACTAAATGTTCTATAGAGTTGTTTTACATTCCCTAGCTCTTCTCAAATCAATAATATTTTTGTCGTTGTCAGAATTCATAACCATTGTATCACTTTCAGAATCAATATGAAATTACTGCGTTGTAGAGTGTTTATACCATTGGACATATCAAAAACTTGTCATCTTCTAAATTAAACCTAGAATTTTTCTCGAAGGTACCCCATATCTTTTTGATGGAAAATTCAAATCGTCAAACTACAAATTGATAGTTCACAAGATTTTATAATAAAATTGTTTCTTCTGATTTAATGACTCAAATTTCAAAAGTCGAACCAGTAATTTAGTGATAGTTAAATATTGTAAATAAAACTATTATGAATTTGATAATGAGGACTCCAATTCAGGATGTTTTGAGGTCCATTGACGCTAAGTGTATTTAATTCGAACGGCACCGAGCTTGACCTTGAACAGCATTAATCTGATAACCTATACACCGAGCTTGATCTTTTCATGGAAATCGAAAGGTTTCAATGAAACATTGCGATAAATGTGGCGTGCTAACAAGGGACGCTGACTCCTTCTGAACACCTGGTCCCATCCTCTTTAGGATTCGCAATTGTTTTTCTTGTTGAAACCGTTGTTATTTCTAATTTGTCGTATACTTATTGTCTTGGTGTTTCGAATCTCCATCAGTACATCTTCATTATACTTTCAACATAAACGTATTTGCAAATTCCCATTTATACATTTAGAATGTGGGAAATGCGAATATTTATGTATATAAAACTCCGTTCAACCTTTTCAAAGATCTCTTGTTTTCTAATGTTCACCAGATTTGTAATTTGTCTCATAGGCATCCTAAGGATTGATAAGTGGTATCTGTAGTTTTGTGTTGTTACATTTTGACATGGAATTCTACAAGTAGTCCACCGTGGACGGCGACCTATAAATAACTATTCTATGTATTGACGAAAGTTGTGACAAGATGACAAGAGTTGGTTGAGGTAGTCCACCGTGGACGGCGACCTATAAATAACTATTCTATGTATTGACGAAAGTTGTGACAAGATGACAAGAGTTGGTTGAGGTAGTCCACCGTGGACAGCGTCCTATAAAGAACTATTCTATGGATTGACAAAGGTTGTGACAAGATGACAAGGGCTGGTTGAAGTAGATCACCGTGTAAAGAGACCTATAAAGAACTACTCTATGGATTGACGAAGGTTGTTACAAGGTGACATGAGTTGCTTCAAGTAGTCGACCGTGGACAGCGAACTATAAAGAACTATTCTGATAATCCTGATGTACATAGTTATGTTTCATCATATTTGTTAATTATCTTACGATTATCGATACTCTTAATAAAGTCTGATGATGTATATATTACAAAAGTATGACGTTAGTTTTGTAAATTTTACATGCAAAACTTTTTGCAAGGGACAAATTGTTTTGTAAATAGGGGACGTTTCTGATGGAAAATGTTATATAATGAGGAACAATGTCCCCATAACAGACAGCAAACTGGCTACATTGAAAAAAATATAATGGGAATAGAAAAGAGAAGCAACAACAGAATACTGACACGCCATGACCTGTCTTTAGTAACTGCTGAGGTAAAGGAATTCTAAAATATTTATGAAGTCGTATAAGGATTGGGTTTTCAAACATAAATGTTGAAGAAATGTAAAGAATACTCTTATTTTAGCCTTAAAATATTTAAATGCATCAATTAAAACCATTAATTTTACTGGAGAGAGACATTAAGTCATTTATTACGTAGCATGTGTTATGCAGAAAGTTTATTTTTAATTTGTTTCTACCATAACTTTTTTTATACCTCTCTCAAGAGGTTGTATAAACGAACCTCAAGCTGCACTTAGTTAAACATAATTATATAAATAACTAACAGGGCTGCACAAATCTCATTGACCCAGCCGGCTTTATTTATATAATGATATGTTAGTACATGAAGTTGCATTAGACCAGTTGTTTATTATATGGATTGACAAATGTTGTGACAAGATGACAAGGCCTTGTTAAAGTAGTTCACCGTGTAAAGAGACCTATAAAGAACTACTGTATAGATTGACGAAGGTTGTTTCAAGGTGATATGAGTTGCTTCAATTAGTCGACCGTGGACAGCGAACTATAAAAAACTATTTTGTGGATTGAAAAAGGCTATTGCAAAGCGATATGGGTTGCGTCAACTAATCCACCGTGAATCCTGATGTACATAGTTATATTTACATACCGACTGCAATTCCCTTCATTGCAAGTATATAGAGCGATGTATTGGATTTGTCTGCATTTGCAGTCACGTGATCCGAGTGTTAACCACTTTACATTTTGGCGTAGGGATGCAAAGATGATTTATAGATAATAGAATATCACATATTTACTCCTTAATTATTTAATCCTAAAAACCATATATTACCACAAAACAAAAACAAAAATCGCAGAAAGAAATCAGAAACACAAGAATAACTCTACATCCATAGCACACTGTACAGCCTATAGGCTCATATCGCCATATATCTAGGCCATGTTATAATGTTATGATCAGAACCACAGACCACAAAAATGAAAGTTCAACAGAAAAAAGAGTTAGGTCTAGTGCAGCTTTGTAAAAAATCTCTGATAAAGAGGTCGATTTGTTTGCCTCTATCGGGAATTCCTATCAGAAACAATTAGCTGTATCCCTTCTCGTCACACTCAGACTTTCTATGGTATATCCCATTAATAATATACCAGAATTCAAAAGCGAATTCGTTGTAAATACATTATACAGCATAGTCATGGGCGCGGCCATTTGCATTTTCAATTCTCTTCTGACACAGTTAACCTTCCGGTACCAAGCAGACGAATATTTTAAAATAACTTCAAAACAAATCTGACACTCATTCAAAAATTTCCATATCACTAATTTCTTTCAAAATGATAGGAAAATAAACCTTAATTCTATTTAGTATTTCCGGACAGAAAAGGGGAACCATTCTCGTCTCACACAGCTGTTTAGCTGTTACGTCATATGAAAAAACTCCCACCGCAAAACCAATTATATAGAATAACCAGTTGACAAGGGATTCACAGAAAATGGTAATATACATACATACATACATACATACATACATGCATACATACACACACAGATATATATATATATATATATGCATGCATGCATGCATACATTCATTCATTCATACATACATACATACATGCATGCATACATACACACACAGATATATATATATATATATATATATATATATATATATATATATATATATATATATATATATATATATATATATATTTATTTATTTATTTATTTATATATATTGTTTGATCTATAATGAGAGAGAGAGAGAGAGAGAGAGAGAGAGAGAGAGAGAGAGAGAGAGAGAGAGAGAGAGAGAGAGAGAGAGAGAGAGAGAGAGAGAGAGAGAGAGAGAGAGAGAGAGAGAGAGAATAATCATAGATATAAATGCCAAAGGTTTTGTTTCACATAAGTCTAAATATGCTTCATTACTTTGGAGGATGGATGATTTTAATTTGAGTACTTAAGGATTGTTTTTCATTTTTAGGAGAGCATTGAGTATAAATGCAATGGATTATGAAAAAAAAATGTTCCATTATCTATTGCATTTATACTACTGTTTTGGCTACATTGAAAATAGGAATAGAATAGAGAAGCTACAACAAAATTCTGACACGCCATGACTTGAATTTAGTTTGTTTTTGTTTGTTTATTGTTGTTTAACGTCCCACTCGAGAATCTGTCACTCACATGGAGACGTCACAAAATGCCGGCGAAGGGCTTTAAATTTTGGCCTATGCTCAACAATTACGGTCATTGAGCAGTGAGGGTTCTTTAATGTGCCGACACCTAGTGTGATACGAGACCTCGGTTTTTACTGTCTCATCCGAAGGACAGGAAACCGACCTGACGCCGGCTGGACTCGAACTTACGACCTCGCGATCAAGAGTCGAGAGCGCTACCGCCAGCGCCAGGCCGGCTCACTTGAATTTAGTAACTGCTGAGATAAATGAATTATACAATATTCATGAAATCATAAAAGGATTGGGTTTTCAAACATAAACGTTGAAGAAATGTAAAGAATATTTTTATTTTAGCTTTAAAATATTTAAATGCATCAATTAAAACCATTAATTTTACTGGAGAGAGACATTAAAACAGTTATTACGTAACATGTCTTACATGTGTTATGCATTTTTGATTATTTATATACACCGAAGTTGATATAAAAAAACAATGATAATGAAAATAATGAAAATAATGAAAATATCAATTAATTTAAAATATAAGTTTTTAAAATCCTTATTTTTCACTATAAAATTTAATAAATTAATATTCACATACCCACTGCAATTTCCTGTATTGCAAGTATATAGAGCGATGTAATGCATATGTCAGTAATTGTAGTCATGTGACCGGACTGTTAACCGCTTTAGTTTTTGGCGTAGGAATGCATGAACGAATCAATAAATAATAGAATATCACATATTTATTTCTTATTTACTAAATCATACATTTCTACAAAACAAGAAAAAATCAGAGAAAGAAATAAGAGACACAAGACTACATCTACATTGTACAGCCTAAAGGTCCATATTGCGATATGCCTAGGTCATGTTATGACCAGAACATCAGACCACAGAAATGAAAGTTCGCACCGTAGTTACAAGTGTAACTAGTCTGTTAAACAGTAAAAGAGATTTAGGTCTAGTGCAACTTTGTCTAGCATCTCTGATAAACAGGTCGATTTGTTTGCCTCCACCGGATATTCCTGTCAGAAACAATTCGTCACTCTGTGAAATCAGGCCGTGTGCAGTATTAACCTAAGTTACGTACGAATCAGTCATCATGGTTCTCAGCTAAATGGTAAAAAATGTCAAATAAAATGGCTACTTCCAGTCGCCATGAACGAATATTAGCTGTCTCCCTTCTCGTAAGTCATACTCAAACTTTCTTTGGTGTATTCCACTATTAATATATCAGAATTCAAACGCAAATCTGTTGTAAATACAGCATAGCTATGTGCGCGGCCAATTGCGTTTTCAATTCTCTTCTAACACAGTCAGCCTTCCTTCACCAAGCAGTCGAATATTTTAAAATAAACTCGAACTAGCTCTGACAATAAGTATTAAAACTTTTCTATAGCACTAGTTTCTTTCAAAATGATATGAACATAAGAAAATAAACCGTAATTTTATTTAGTATTTCCGGGCAGAGAAGGGGAACTACTTCTCGTCTCACACAGCTATTTAGCTGTAACGTCATTGTTACAAACGATGACTGTTCAGACTAGAAACGTCTTTTCCTAAAACTTAAAGTTACAAATAAAGGTATAGACGCTTTAAATGTTGGCAATGTTCTAAATCACAATAAAATTCAGTCCTGTGTTCCGCCATATTTTAAATTGAAGACCACGCCTTACATTTCATTTAAGGATTGTTTTTCATTTTTTGAACATCATCGGGGTATAAAAGCAATTGCTCATGTAAAAAATTCTGTGCAGCACGAAGTGCCGTGAACTGTGAAGAGGTGACGAATTTGTAATTAGACCTATATCAGTATATAGGCTAGCCCACTAGCAAATACTTCAAATCAAGGAAACAAGACAAATGCAGATTATGTTGTGAAATAACAAACTTTTATTGTTCTGTTTAAAAGATAATTATCGACACGTTCATTATGGAAAATCCGTGTAGGCCTATAAATTATAATAGATCCATGTGTCAATTCAGACTTCAGTTTTTACCAGCTGATCATATAGAGTATCCCGTCAATTTACTGAGAAACCTATGAACACTATTTATGCTCGACATTAACATTACAGGTTGTGAAAAACAAGATTGGCCTAGCAATATATAGGATTTGAGGTGAACTGAGAGTCGATTTCACGCGATGCGAGTGACAAATTGTTTCTGACAGGAATAGCCTATATGGTGACGGAAAAGCAAGTTGTTTATCAGAGATGCAGGACAAAATTGCACTAGACCTGACTCCCTTTTCAACTTACTTACAAGCAACGTAACTACGAAGCAAATTTTCATTCCTGTGGCCTGTGTTTCTTTTCATAACATGACCTAGATCTATCGCAATAGGCCTATGATATGGACATCTACAGTGTGCTACAGATGCAGGCCTAGTCTTGTGTTTTCGATTTCTTTCTGGAATGAATGTGTGTTATTTTATTCTTTATTGATTCACTCATATGTACAGAGAATACTTGTCCGAAAAATCGCTGCCGATTCATGGTCATGGAAAGGGTTTCTTAGATATTCAGGCATTCCTACGCCAGCTAGCGGTTAACACTTAGATCACTGATTTTATTGATATAACAATACAGTCATTCTGTATAACTGTAATGAAGGAAATTACAGTCGGTATGTAAATATATAGCTATACATCTAGCATCGCATCAAGCTATTCAATTACAAACGGGTTTACGGTATTTACATTGGATACTTAAATTTCATAAAACCCTATACAAGCAGAGGTACATAGCAGGATCCAGCAAATGTTCTACCAAACCTTTATCTTTACTCCTTGCCAAGATATTGACAGCCGTTAAGGAGAAACTTCAGCAATACTGTACAGTTGCTTATTCCAGAATCGGTGTAAACCAGATGTGGTACTTAAAAATTCTAAACAACTTTTAGAAAACTTAAAGGCACACAATTTTTCTCAAATTCACAGTATCAAAACATACGACTTCTCTACTCTTTACAAAACTATTCCACTTCTAGAAATACTTTTTAGCATCATAGACAACTTTTATTTCACTAAAGGTGGTACCCAAAAATTGAAATATCTAGTGATTGGTTATCATGATACTTATTTTGTCAAACACCACTCTGATTTTACATAAAAATACACTGAAGTTGATATAAAAACATGCTGGAATTTCTAATAGGCAATATATTTGTAATGTTCGGAGACGTTGTCTTTCAATAAACTGTTGACATTTCTTTGGGGACCAATTGTGTCCCTTTATTGGCCGAACTGTTCCTTTAATCATACAAAGCAGACTTCATACAGAAACTGCTGAATCAAAAGAAGATAAAGCTAGCGGTGTCCTTTCGATATATAGACGACGTTTTGTCGATTAATAATGACAATTTTCATTCATATGTCCATGCGATATATGCCAACGAACTAGAAATTAAAGATACAACAGAATCAAGCACACATACTTCGTACTTAGACATTTTACTTACTATAGACACAGACTGGAAATTGGCAATTAAGCTATATGACAAACGCGACGATTTTGGCTTTCCAATCGTAAATTTTCCACATTTATGTAGTAACATCCCACAGTCACCCGTATATGGAAATTATATTTCACAAATGATCCGATATGCCAGGGCGTATTCAACATATGAGCAGTCCATATACGGATGTAAACTACTCATTGACAAATTATTGACACAGGGATATCGAAAACCGCGTTTGATGATGTCAATATTCCGCAAATTTTACTGTCGGTATAATAGTCTTGTTTGCGATTACTCTGTTTCACTGGGTGAAATGTTGAGTTGCCTTTTCGGGCGGTTGTTGAGACCTCTGTACCAACTGTGACGAGGATTCGTTCCTCACGTATTTCATTTGGACTTGACTGTGGACTCACGGCGGGTGTGATCTTTCGACAGGGGATTCTTACTCCTCCATGACACCTGATCCTACCTCCTGGTCTCCAGAGATCCGTGTTTGTCCATTTTTTCTTGATTTGTATCTGTGTTCTTGACATTCTAAAGATTTATACTTTGGTATTTGTTTTTTTTTATGAAAAACGCCACCTTAAAGTCAATTATACAAAATGAATTTCATAACCAGCTGACTACAAATTCACAGAAAATGGTAATATATATAATATTGTTATGTCATATGATATTACGTCTTTGTAATTCATTCCCTGTGTTTGTATATGTCCATGTATAAAAGTGGTCAAACAAATTTTGTGAGTAAGTTAAAATAATTTTCCACACTTTTTTGAAAAACTAACCTTCATGGACACTCTGACTATGAACTTCGTCATGAAAAGAAGTGAAACATTTTCACTTAGCAGTTACTGCTAATGTATAAATTCATAATATAAACGTGAATGAAGTGTTTATAAATTACTTAATAGAATAAAATTATTATAAAACTTTATTTTATTTTGAATTGTATAACATTTTTTATATTAACTTGACTTGCGTGAGAGTTACATGTATACGTGTTGGTAATAGTAATATTTAATTTTTTGTAGGTCATATATTTGCCGTCATATCTTTGCCGTCATATATTTGCTGTCATTTTGTCACCGTCATATTTGTCATCGTACCAATAATAAACGATGAAAACTATATAAACACCCCTGAGGTGGTTTGTGATCGACCGAACCCTACGACACTAGCAATTTATGAATTTCAAACGGAAGGGACATCTTATCAAGAATCAGCACAATTATGCAGAAGACAATGTGAATGGTTAATAGAAAAACAATTTACTAACGTTCACAAGAAGCGCACACAAATCTTAACGTAACAGTAATGTTTTAGATGGTATATTTATTTTTGATAATTTTTATTTGCATCTTAATTTCTATTGTAATGTTATTACATTTTCAGCTAAGTCCAGTTTGTTGTACTGTGTTGGGGTTTTGAACATCTTCAATATTGCTCCTGCTCTGTCTGACCAAGACTCATTCTAAAAAAAAAAGACATAAAAGACAATTTTACAATTGCTGCCGTTTAATGTGCACTCTATTTACGCATATTGAACTGTAATTGATTGGCGATGAAATAATATGATTAACAATAACGACGAATGCCTTTAGAAGTCACTTATACAAACACTATACCTCATCACTTAAAAACGCTTTTTGGGTTGGTTCCCATGTCAAGTAGTTAGAGCAGTGCGCCTTTATAAAGGTATTCATTATGGTAACAAGAGAACTGTGCAATCAAAGAAATATGAACAGCCGTGTAAAAACTAGTGAACTGACCGTGGTACTCAGAAAGCAACAACCATAACTAAATACTTGATATTAATCATTCTGTTTTTCTGTTTGTAAGATTAGTTATTAAAGCTACTGTATTACAATATCTGAGTATCTTTTAATGCGTTGGCTATTGATTGAAAAATCTCATCAACATCACTATCGGAGTGTTAAATAGATAGCAAAGCAATGTCTCCAAATACTCCTTTAATCAAAACTTTCTGATAATTGTCTCCAAGAATTCTGTCTTCTTGTACAGTGCAATGGGTAAAATGGTCAGTATCTATTTTTTTGCCTGCCTGCCTATCTATCTATCTATCTATCTATCTATCTATTAAACTATCTATCTATCTATCTATCTATCTATTAAACTATCTATCTATCTATCTATCTATCTATCTATCTATCTATCTATCTATCTATCTATCTATCTATCTATCTCGTTTCATTCCCTTACAGGTTTCTGTTTATAGAAGTGCATCTGGCAAGTGGAAGGAATTGAAATATTCAAGGAAAATTATCTTGTTTTTGGTTATATACACCAATATGTTGGATAATTTGCTTTTAACCTGTATAGGTAAGTCCCAGGCACCTCGCCACAAAACTAAAAAATTATATATGAACCTTCTTTATACATTGTAATTTTATTTAAAATTATTATACAACTATGACTTAGATGCCGTTTTCTTGCCATATTCTTGCCGTATCAAAACAGGCTTTTTTCACTTAAATGTATTCAAACATTCTAAAAGTTGAATAGAACAATTTGCTCAACTCTTTTAATTATTCGCTGTTAAATTCTAATGTTTTGAGTGATAAAGTCAAGGTACTGAAAATTGGAAATATTCGCCCATTTTGAAAGAAAGCATATTCACCCGTCTTAAATCACCATTACCATATTCTCATTGATGACATGTATGGCCGTGCTTCAGTTGTCAGGCTTGAAAATTTTGCGTTCATTTTAAATTTGCCATCTATTCTAAGGATGAAAATGGCGAATATCAAACGCAAGCAAAATTTCCCAAGCAAAATTTACCTTGTATACAATATTTATTCTGGTAAATCTCATTTACTTCATTTGAGCTTGTCATTATGTCTAAGTCTTGTGTTGAGGAATAAAAATTGTAATATAATTTTTTGTCTATTACACTTTATGGAATCAGATTGCCATGTTTAATGTCCTTTCACATTTTTCAAGCGACTGGATTTTCTACTTCAAAGAAAAATCAGTGCAATGCAGCGACAAATACATATAATTTATATTTTCGGCTTCATTTCATGCTTATTTGGCATTTACGTTGCAGTTCCTATTCTACCAGAGATACTTCTCGATTTAGAGTCTAAAAATACCATTGTTAGTATTCCTAAAGATACAACATACAACTCGTCATGGATAGCCATCATAAAGACACTACATCACACAAAAAATTTAACAGAGCACGGTTTAGCGAGGAAAGTTCTGCCAGTGTCGCATGGTGCAATAGACGAGAATAGCAAGACCGGTTGGATATTGTCATCAAAAGCACTTGTTCAGATCTTTGCAAACCCAATTGTGGGATGGCTTTCAAATAGGTAAATTAATAATGCAGATTCCGAGTGTGTTTAATTTGTAACAAATTTATATCACGCACGATTGAGTAAATCGTTTTTATTTGTAGAGCTATAGTTAACATTTCTTCATTTGCGGTTCAAAAAAGCAGTCCATAATAGTACATCGTAAAATTTGTTTTACGTCACACTTTAATTTTTCAGCAATGAATTCACTCCTTGAATGATACTTTTAATACTGGTGGTGAACATTTGACATACATGGACCTCTAAAAATCCAGAGGCGTAATCAGGTATCATGGAACAAGTACATAGACTATTAAAAACATAATACCAAAGTTATAATGCTCAAGACGATCGTTTCTGTCAATTAGACTTCATCAGTTGAGCTCCAAATTCAAATGATGTGTATTTTCTAAAGAGTAAGTGGTACCATACAAGGCCAAATAATAAATCTAAAAGTATAGCCGAAATCCGTCTAAGAGTAACCACTGTAAAAAGATGACTATCTTACACTATCCATACAACAACACTATTTGTAATGTATGACGCTGTCTTAAGATATCACTATATTTTACCAGGTGCCATTATATGTCCACTTTACCTTGTTTTATTACCGTCAACCGTTTTTATAACAGGCATGGTCGTTCCTCGGATACTTTGTCGTTGCAATGAAGTTGCTCTTATAAGAAACACATTGCTGAAGGCCAATTAACTGCGTGATTAAAATAGAAATCAATATTGCAATAGATCGGCCGATAGCTAGAGTAAAGTTTACTTGATTTTTGTATAATCTGATAAATACGGTATCAATTATAAATTCCATCAAAAATACATGTACGGTCTATGTCGGAGGCTGTAGATTCCGTTATGTCGACAGTAAGTGATGTTTATACCGGCAGTACCCTGTCGGTATGTTTAATTGTCAGAATAACGTCAGTTATACAGCGGTCTGGTTGTGTTTGCCAAACTGATGTAGTTACTTTTCAGATTGCTTTATGGTGCTCTTTTTCAAGATTCTTTTTCTCTAATGTATTCGATTTACTTGTCATCAATGTATCATGATTTATTTTAACTTTATACACATCACCTTGTTTCATGTCAATGGTTATAAATTGAGACATGTATATTTCAGATTTGGATACACGAGCTTATTTACTATTGGAACGTCCATACTTCTGATTTCTGTTTTGAGTAAGTAACTTTCTGTCAAGTAAATTAAAACCTATTTTTAACTACATTTAATCTTTTCCCATTAAACATTCATATTTAATTTATCATGTAATCTATGTGAGAATAAAATAGAATAATGTTTTTCTTAAGGTTCTTTTATTCCGGTTTTTCTGTTTATGTTTTTGTCAAAGGCAATACAAATGAATACGCATGCGGTGCCATCGACACCTTATGATTAACACTTAATGCAAATCAGTATAATGCGTCTCAAGAACTCTTTGTTATTTTGATAACATAAATTGAAATGGACATATTATTTAACCAAATACGGGATAAGGAAGGAAAACAAAGATTAATCAATGTACTGAAAGTACTGAAAGTCGGGTTTACAAATACCCAAGCAATAATATTGCCTATTTTCATTCTGTTGGTGTTATTGATTCATCAATACTCCCAAACTTTCTTTATCCATACATAGGTCTATATCTAACTAAAATATCATTCATATATCTATTTATTCATCTATACATGTAATCTATCTCATAATTTGTTGATTTTTCTATTTATTTATATATCTATTTATTTATCTATTAATTTGTTTATCAATGTATTCATTATTTTGTTTATTTATACATTTAATACTTTGACTCTGTCTATCAATTTATTTATTTTAATCTAATAACAAATGTTTATTTTTGACTGTTTCCCCCCAAAAATCAGTGCATTTAGTTATTACCAGTGAGCTCACCACAGTTCTTTCAATAGTTACCTCTTCTCATTGTTTAGATCGACTCGTAGGATGTGAACAACATTTACATTGTCTCCGTATTTGAAAAAAAAATGACTTATTTAGGATTTCATTTCGACATTGATTGATATTAAGAGTTTAACAAATAAAATATAAAATATTTTAACCACTGTGTCCGTTTAATATGAGCTTCAACGACCGTACATTTTTGACATTGTGCCGTTTTATTATGCTACATGATATACTCTATATTATTGTTTAATAAATAGTTAAAATGACATGTAAAATCCCTAAAACGTCTTATATAGACTGTTGTTTGAGTTAGTTATGTGGAATAATATATTAATATTGCTTTTTCCGGTAAAGTCTCGTTTTGACGCCGACAACTTTTAGCAACACGTTCTAAACGATGTTAAAACGTGTCCTTATTCAAATAATTAACTATAATGCAATTTCAGAGTTACACTAGGTGAACAATAAATAATTATATTTAATATACCAATTTTTGAAAATAGGCCTAGTATCTGTCCGTTTTCATTTTTAAAAAGCTATAAGACAGGTAGGGCCTACATTTAAGTCATATTGATTACAGGTTATACTCGCCGATTATTCCTTTTTAGAATTCAAAAATCATACTTTTATCACCAAAAACATAGACCGAACTTTCTGTCCCGATATTAAGCAATTTGTTTTGTTTTTTTGTTGTTTTTGGGGGGGTTTGTGTGTGTGTGTGTGTGTGTGTGTGTGTGTGTGTGTGTGTGTGTAATATCAGGCATACAAGTCTAAATTTACCGCGTTCTGCTTAGCGCTCTCGATAAAAGATAAAAATACTGTATCTAAAAATGTCTAGCTCGTGTTGAAACAACTGTATGAACAACACCAGAACATTGAATACACTTTAATTTATATTACTTGCATGCACTATATCATATCGCGCACGTAGTTTCATTTATTGTGGTGGTACAGCGGAGACAAAAACATGAGCGAAAAGACGATTACGCACAACTCGATGACTGCTATAGCCGGCTATCGCCTTTGGCGATATGCCCAGCTAAAACTCTAGAAAATGTAAATAATAAACAATACATTTAACTAGTTTTGCATTGTGACAATTTTGAAATAACACATACCTGACGTTTGATAATATTAAATAATTTGATTGAAATTCAAAATAATGTATTTCGAATTTACCTTTGATTGATTATATTAATTTGTTTCTTACAGTATATTATTTTGCAGCATCATTTATTCCATTGCTGCTGGCTAGAATTGTACAGGGTTTAGGCTCTGCATTTTCAACAATTACAGGTATGATTGGTAGGATGAATATTGATACATACATTTAATGTATATACGGTAATGTTATTTGTTAAGCAATGTTCATATTGAAAAAAGTAAATATACATGAGAGAGAGAGAGAGAGAGAGAGAGAGAGAGAGAGAGAGAGAGAGAGAGAGAGAGAGAGAGAGAGAGAGAGAGAGAGAGAGAGAGAGAGAGCGTGCTTGCGTGTGTGGTTGGGAGAATGTGTATGTGCGTGTGCAAGAGAGATAGAGAAAGAGCGTGCGCGCGCGTGTGTGTGTGTGATTTGACTGTATATACATTAAAGTATAAGTCTATATAAAAATCTCAGACACCAAAGTATAAACCTTCAGGATGTCCGAGATACTATACAAATCTAGCTAATATTGGACAAATACGGACCTCTGTAAATTCAGAGGTGGGATAAGGTGCAATGGAGGAGTATGTATCTAAAGACATCAATTGATAAAAATTACATTGCAGTTTATTTGCAATTAAAGATATACTCTAAATAGACGTGATAATTCTGCATATTAAGGTAAGAACGGTTTATTTTCTCTATGTCTACGTGCATGTGTTTACTGTCAGAAAATGGAAACTTTCCTTAAAACAGTAAGTGCTTGTTTTAGGAAATTTCAGAGGCGATACCAGTTGGACAGTTCATGATAACATACCGATTTACAACAAAGTAAGAGAGGTAACTCTGATTCATTATCATATTGTGAATTAGACAATGCATTTATATAAAGCATCGTTATAAGTACTTGAAAATATGAAATAACACATGTACACCTTATGATTCAGAATATTTCATATTTAGACCTTGTTTATTATCCAAGTGAACCATTAAATATGCTTCGAGCAAACCTTCTATAAATTACCGCCACCACGTTAGAATGTTGGATTGTTAAAAACCTAACATCAAAATTGTCCCTTTAAGGTGGAAATTTTGCTAATGTAAGCCATTTTCATAATACAGTAAAACCCTTTTACAATGGCCCTCATTTCATTTACCACCTCGTTTGTTTAGCGCCACAACTTTTGAAAGTCCACTTTCCCCTATAAGTTCATTTAATTTTCCCCTCAGCCAATACCAAATAGCATATTCAAATATGTAATTCATTTCCCTTAACATAAATATGGAAGCTTTTCTGATGTATTTATACTTGTTTTATCTAAAACATTGTGCAATCAATGGCTGACTGCAAATAAAACAGTGTAATGAAATGTTAGTAACATTTTCATGCAGACCGATCAAATGAAATTGATATAACTATCATTCATTTTAGGAATGTGTTTACTAGCAGAGTTTTATACTGATGATAAGGACAGAAGTCGTGTTATGGGATTTGCCATGGGAGGAGTTGCTCTTGGAGTCCTGGGTAAATCAATATTTATACTTTTTGTTTTAAGTCACATTAGTAAAATAATAGTTTCTGATAAACATTTACTGTACCCCCATTGATTCTAGAAAAAGATTAAAATTAGATTAAATGACTTATTGTGTATTCAACAAGAAATTGATTTCATTTTGAATTTTAAATAATGTTTAACGTCACACTCAACAATTATCAGTCATATGTTAGAGGCCAGTTTTTAATGGTGCAGCAAATAACCCTGTTACAATTTACCAGGGAAGAGACCACCGGCCTTCCACAAGTAAACTGGGCTCCTTTTTTATTACAAAATCAGCTTAGTTTCCGGTGGGACTGGAATCTGCGCTGATCTGAAGCGAGGTACGTCATGGTTCAAAGCGCGGTGTTCTGGCCACTCGGCCATGGAGACACTGACGTTTATTTAAATTGATAGCTTAAAGGCTTAATTACAATGAGATAGAAATCTTGTTTACGAGTTATGTCGGATTTTGACCAATCGTGACGAACGAATCCTCGTCACAATTGGTACAGACGTCTCAAAAACAGGCAACGAAAAGGCAACTCAGCATTTCATCCAGTGAAACAGTGTAAACGCAAACAAGTTAATGACATCAATTAAAGTATATTACATCGAAGTATTTAACGCGAACATCTTGAAAATAAACAGGATTGGTCAATTTGGGTACTGACCCAACTTTGGTGATGTTACGATAGGTTAAAAATGTGTTTTCATAGAAGATTCATCCGTTTTTATTTGTCACACACACTGTTGTTAGAATACGTAAATAATAGCACTATGATGACTTGATGTCAACGTTGATCGTTGACATTTTCTTTTATGTATTGAGAAATAAATCACTTATAGTTATTGTAATTGTCATCATCATCGTCGTCCTCGTAATCATCATAATCATCATCGTTTTAATTCCATGCATTATTATTCTATTTATTTGTATTCACAGTTGGATATCCTTACGGTGGTTTCCTTTACTCCTACTTGGGGAAAGCAGCACCCTTCTTATTACTGTCTGTTTTTATTATAGCAGATATAGGTAAGTATTTGATAAATCATTTTCAAAAAAACTTAAGGTGTCATTTCTCTGAGTGTCGTGACTGTATAAATCAAAATATGTTCATATATAAAAAATCTCAGGTACCAAAGTATAAATCAATAGAATCTCCAGGACATAGATACAAATCCGGTAAAAATGGACAAACACGGAAACCAAGAGGTGGGATCAGGTGCCATGGAGGAGTAAGCATCTCCTGTCGACCGGTCACACCCTCCGTGAGTCCACAATCAAGTCCAATGAAATACGTGAGGAATGAATCCTCGTCACAATTGGTATATACGTCTCAACAACCGTTAACGAAAAGGCAACTCAACATTTCACCCAGTGAAACAGAGTAATCGCAAACAAGACTGTTACACCATTAAATTTTTAAATTACAAGGACGTCACATAAACCTTTCGAGTGGCATCATTTGTCGCGTCTTTGTATGATTCAAATAAAGAACATATCGGGTTTTATCCTTTACTAGTGTTCAAATAATTCATATAGGAAGTCACAAGGGCATACTGGGTTTTATCCTTTACCAGTGTTCATATAATCTATATTAGAAGTCATATAGGCATTATGGACGGTCAAGCTATTTTCACCCACGCGTGTCTTTATTGCCGTTTTAAAAATATTGTAATGAATGATGAATTTCAGTAAATGGAAATTATATTATGTGATAGAAAAATGTAAAGTAAAATGGTATGCAATCCTGCGGAGAGCTACCACAAAGAATATTTTACCTGACCTGGATTCGTTGTAAATTGAAATCATTCGACGAAAAAAATAGGTGAATAATCATGAAGAAAATCACAACGGCGAAAAAACACCCTAACTTGTAAACTGTTATCCGCGGTCAAAGTGACAGGATCACGAAGGTTGGTAAAGAAACAGATTGCTGGTATGAACCTGTATGCGATGTAATTATTCACTATACTAACTACGATCACACATATGTCACATGTACTGTAAACGTCGAAATTTACGCGTGGGGGTAAATTACACTAAATATGTGAATAAGAATTTTTCGTGTAACTCAACCCCCACGTTCCAGTTCAACAGCTGTCCTAAGAATTATCATATAATAGGACTGCTCACATTATGTTGTGAAATAGCACAAAATAGCCCACGCGTATGGTTTGCATTAGAATATCACGTAATTATCAACACTCAGACATATCCACGATTACAGTATATATCAATCCTTAAAACCATCATAATGATGTATTATCATGTAAGTCAAATTTTACAGGAAAAACTTGGAAATGATACAACTAGTATTGCTTTATCTTTTATTATTTTACTTTAGAATGAAAAAAAGTCTGCTTATCTATTTCCAGTTTTCCAGCTGCTGTTTCTCCACCCGAGTATTACATATAAGGTATGTTCATAGTGTGCTTGGTAAAATTGATATAAACCTTACTGACTGTCATATGTTTCCTGATAAATTTAAAAAGATAAACAAGAATTTTAAATATCGTTTATATATATATATATATATATATATATATATATATATATATATATATATATATATATATATATATATATATATATATATATATATATATATATAGACCAAATCTGTGTCATAAACTGGATTATTGCCACTGCTGGTGGACCGTTTGACTCCTCGAGGACATACATAAACCTAGTGCCTGGTATTTCGGTACCAGCTGATAATCTTATAGTAACTATTTTTTGCACTGATAGCACCATTTAAATTCTATACCATTCCAAAGCTAAGACTCTCCTTTTTATGGTTACTTTGTACATTTAGATGTATTATTTAGCCTTATATAACACTTTCTATTTCGAAAAAAAATATAAATTTCATATTTCAGGTCAAAAGATGAAGTCTAATTGACAACATCAATTGTCATGATAATGTCTTTTTTCCAAACTCTGACTTTGGTATTATCTTTATAACATTTACAGAAGAATACAGTGATTGGTACATCAATATGGACTTTGTTGAGGGATCCATATATATTGGTAGCAACAGGTAAAACGAAATCATTCATATTTAAATTATATACATGATACATATTCAGGAAAAGTTAATGAGATTAGAACAATAGACAAAGAGAAAAAAAGGAAAATACCCAGACTTTAACATTCAAAACATTATATTATGTTATTAATGAAATCATTTTTATATTATCAACTGTGACTACTAAGTACTACTACTACTACTACTACTACTACTACTACTACTACTACTACTACTACGACTACTACGACTACTACTACGACTACTACTACTACTACTGCTGCTACTACTACTACTACTACTACTACTACTACTACTACTACTACTACTACTACTACTACCACCACTTCTACTACTACTACTATTTCTACTACTACTTCTATTATTATTACTACTACTACTACTACTAGTGCTACTTCTATTACTACCACTAAGTACTACTACTACTACTACTACTACTACTACTACTACTATTTCTACTACTACTTCTATTACTACTACTACTACTACTTCTACTACTACTACTACTACTACTACTACTACTACTACTACTACAACTACAACAAAAACAACAACAGCTACTACTACTGCTACTAATTGCATTCGTACGACTAATTATTTGAATACTAATCCTGCTACTACTTTTACCTCCAATGATTGGTATCTGGACTGGAAAGACTTTTTAAATCGTCTTTACCTCTTCTTCTATTACATTTATTGTCTTGGGTTCTACTCTGTAGCGGTACATTTATTTTCGACAACTCTCATCCATGACGAAAGCTTACTTGAAGCAACAAATTGCAATCATGTTGTTTACCAAAGGTACTGTAAACTTTCGCTGTTGTTTAACTTTTGCATCTTTTGCCCTTAGATGAGTTTAAATTGAAAGCGATTTTTCAAGCTAAATAATTAAACCAGACATACGTGTTACCCATGAGACTTTAGTAAATAAGTGCGAATTTAAGGCGGAGTGAATGTTTTCTGTTGCAGAAGGGTGGAACTGCCCAGGTATGTAGTACGCAATCTCTATTTAATTACTTAGTTATTAACACTGTTATTTTCGGACTATTTGTCCACAAAATGCCTATTGTTAAGAAAACAGCTGATACCAGCTTCCTTAAAACAGCTATCAATTTCTAGAAAATATATTTTTCAGGCCAAAAAACGTATTTGACGGATCTGATGAACATTTAATTAACCTTTGACCTTGCTATTAAAGTAAAGGTTTATTATGTTATAATGGAAAACTCCATAGCGACTTTCATAACATTAGACTTTCAAAAAGATTTAAAAATGTCTATCTAGTTTAAGCAATAATTGCTTGAATAAAGAAAAAAGTGACTACATGACCAAAAAACGAAATACTAAATGAGTCATACGAACAAACAATGTTACCTGCTCTATATTGCACGATGCATTTAGATTTATTTGGCCTTGTTTGAAATCACTTCTATTAAGAAAATCTTTTTAAATTGGAACTCAACTGAGGAAGTCTAATTGACATATATTTGTAATATTCACATAGCTAGGCGAGGTGGAGTAACCGTTTGATTATCAGGAGGTCGATTCTAACCACTCTTCCGTTATGACAGGCTTTACGAAATTACGTGCCATTACCAACAGGATAACCTTGGTTTGATGAGGAGTAGGAAGGACGACTCTCTTGCCAGTGTAATTATGATGCATTACCTAACAATCGTTCTTGATACTCCACCCCGTCAGGTTATATGGATTTCACTATACCTAATACTTACTATTTACATTATTGACAGTTGTCATCATGCTTACGACGATGTCAATGGCTATCCTCGAACCAACAGTTCCTATATGGATAATTGATACAATGGATGCCAAACAATGGCAATTAGGTACATTCGTTTTTATCTTGAAATTTTTATTTGCATTATACTTTCACCTCATTACATCATATTGCGTTGTGTACAGCCGTGGAGAATATAATTTAAAATAAAAGTTTGAAGAATGATTCATTTATATAAAAACATTTTGATAAAAAATACTCAGCATGAATATACTTCATGGAATACAGAAGGGTAAATCGAAAACGTTATGTACTATGATTTATTCCACACACTCATTATTAACGTATAGATATAAATTATCCCAGTGAGTACATTTGATACCTGCCCTTTGTTTCTATTTCCATTATTTGATTGCAGTCCTAAATCCTCATTCAGCCAAATTCCACGAATTTACAATTCGCTTGATTTATGAATGAGGTCACTGAAAATTTGTTGAAAGTATAAAGATATTTATTTACAACTTATATCAGTTCTTCCACAAACTTGACGTCAAATCTCATCTAGACAAGCTCGTGTCTGAAATGTTAAAAAATTTACAAGAATTAACACATAGATAAAATAGCTATTTGTCTCTTTGCGACATTCAAATTTCGCTCTCTCTCTCTCTCTCTCTCTCTCTCTCTCTCTCTCTCTCTCTCTGAAATGATTTACTTTTGGGGATTTTGGATAAAAATGGGAGAAAAGTGTTTTTAGTTTAAAAGTTTGATTCAGTTACGAAAATAACGAAACGACTCTACAAAATTTTATTCGATAGGACTTTTTACAAAGTACAATGTCAGAAGTGCACGCACAGTTCATAAAGTTAGACTAAACTTAATACCTACTTGAATTAAATAATTTGCTTTTTTAATTGTTCGCGTTATAAGTCATGGGAAATATAGCAAACACTAGATTTTCGCGACAATAACCAGTTTTAAAAAGGTTAGTTTTGGTGTATGTATTGTGACTTTTGAGTACAAGAAGTTCAATAATACTGATGAGAATTTCGCTCATTGTTTTAATACTGAATACATCCTCCCCTCTCTCTCTCTCTCTCTCTCTCTCTCTCTCTCTCTCTCTCTCTCTCTCTCTCTCTCTCTCTCTCTCTCTCCATATTATCGACTGTAGCAAAATGCTGTGTCCAGATGAATATGAATTATAAGACAAAGTTGATAGTTAAATGTACATTGCTTTGCATTGCATAGGAAGCTATGTGTCTCACCACCACATACTTATTTCTAGCAAAATGCAATATACATGAACGTGAACGAGATACATTTCATGTCAAATTTCAAGTATCTTCTTTCTGAAATATCTCATCTATACGAACCAAATTTAAATCATTTAGTCCAAATACGGTATTTATAAGGACTAACTTTTATTTCTAGGTCTGGTTTTCCTACCGGACAGTATTGGTTATCTCATTGGGACTAATTGCTTCGGAATAATAGCACAAGTAGTTGGAAGGTAAACACTTACAATTAAATACTCACACAAATTTATCCGTGTGCAACTTATATAATGATATTAGAAAGATGAAAATGTGTATGCTTAACATTTATTTGTCTTCGAGATCAACTATCTGCTGGAAGATTGCCAAGTCCGTCTGCACTGTTGTTCATTTGCATTTTTGCAAAAAACTAGTTTCCGGGAAATAACCTTCAAAGTTGATATATATAAATGAAAATATCCAACATTTAGTAGTTATGGGCCTTTAACATATTACTAAATGCCTTACTTACGGGAGCATAGTATTTAGTAAACACATCTAGTTTTATGTAAATGCAATATATATACAAAATGACAATTTTACAGTTTTATTTTCTCTACTTTCTCTACTCGCATTTCATAATTATATTTTCAACATATTATCTTAACATCTTTTAACAGACAAGCTTTAGTCGGTACCTGCATCTATCCTTTCAAACAGTGAAATAAAACTCAACTCTGTCAATTCAACACCAGAATTCTTCACTTATTCGTCTTTTAACGACTGTGTCCTTAACTTTCTTACGACGAAGTAACCAACGTGCACTGTACTGAAGCAGCGTCCTCTGAACATTGGTTATTGCACATTGTCATTTGCGTAAACAGTCAGCGGGCAAAATAAATTTATATTAACTGTCAGTATTAATTTCCATTTTACATGATCGCTTAATTCATGTTGTTGATTTAAAATAAAAAAAAAGTTTATCTAGCTTGTTCTTGATATGACGTGATATCTTAGTATGCACTTTATTCTACACAGATGGCTTTGTTCCATGGTGTGCATGATACTTATTGGTTTGTGTCTTGTGCTGGTAAGTATATCTGTAGAAAAACAAACAATTTATACTTATCCATGTCTATAAATAAATTATTTTTTAGGGTTTTTTTGTATTTTGTTGTGATTATCTTAAAGTGATTCATTTTTGTTAAAAATGTAGTTTCTCCCTTTTCATTATAAAATTGTTTCTTTTTTAATATTTTATATAACAATTTATCAATTAATATTTCTATCACTATATGTAGAATGAATACCATACAAACTGAATCATAGTCATAGACCTATTTAAATACAAAAAGGGTTATTCGACAAGTTAAAATGATTTTCATCTTTATCTCCGGTAACTCGGAAGACACCATTGACTGCAAAATTACCTAAACAGAATTAAATGAATAATGTGATGGAATGCACTAGTAAGTATTGTTCTTCCCATGCATAGGTCATATTGATAAGGAGATTTTACTGAGGTCTTGGGATTCTAAGGCGTGTAGGCTAAAGTGTTAGTGAATTGCCATTTTCTCAAACATTGGCTGTACGTTGCCAGATGTATTGGACATGTTAACTCCACGAATGCTGTTTAGTTCTACCCAGATAAAATGACACATGTTTACAAAGACAATTATTTTAAATAAAAACAGGGATGACAGACTAGTTTTATGACGAATTCTGATGTGCCTCTTTATCCTTTAAAACATATAGGTCCCAGAAACATAGTGTTTCTAAAGCACATCGTATTTCTGGTGTTTACACTAAACCCAAATATTTCAGTTTTGTCGTGGTCAACAGTTTAATGTTGTGGAGAAAAACTATGTTCACTCGACGTACAAAAAATATAATAGATTGATAATGATTTAAATAGACGATATACTTGTTTATCTACAAGACGTGTCTGTTAAGGCTCTTTCAATTTGCTTTCTTTTTTCCCTAGATTCCATTTGCAACACAAATAGCTGAGCTCATCATTCCCCACTTTGGACTTGGTTTAGGACTAGGTAAGTCAATTACGAATTCAAGAAATAACCACACAGACAGATCTAAATGAAGCGTTTTGATCGGCAACCTTACCCCATCTGTCTGTCTGTCTGTCTGTCTGTCTGTCTGTCTCTCTCTCTCTCTCTCTCTCTCTCTCTCTCTCTCTCTCTCTCTCTCTCTCTCTCTCTCTCTCTCTCTCTCTGTGAAATGATTTACTTTGGGGATTTTGGATAAAAATGGGAGAAAGTGTTTTTAGTTTAAAAGTTTGATTCAGTTACGAAAATAACGTAGCGCCATTAAAATCATATATCTGATCACAGCAAACGTGTAGCAAAATATGTTCTTGAATTATTTTTTACAGGTAAAGCATATCACAGTCATTGTCATATACTTAGTAGCATATTTCTGATGTTTTTATATTGTATCTGGTTATCGTATA
Source organism: Atrina japonica (assembly GCA_030159075.1). Classification (NCBI taxonomy): domain Eukaryota; kingdom Metazoa; phylum Mollusca; class Bivalvia; order Pterioida; family Pinnidae; genus Atrina; species Atrina japonica. The sequence goes on along the minus strand of BROG01000475.1, from coordinate 423,308 downwards.
CGTGATAATATGAGTTCCACCCATGTAATAATAGGAGCTCCGCCCATTACTATACCGCATTGACACTACAAACAATCCAAAACCAAAACAATTGTGAAAACAATTTTTATTCAATATAACTACCGAAAAATGGATGTTTTTATCTCAAATCCACAGTTAATAAATCCCATGAGAATCTGCAATCTCATAAAACAAAATAAAGACACCACGGTAACACAACGACAGGTTTTTCTTCTTTATAAACAGTTCATATAATTCCCATGTATATTCGCAGCGAAATAAATGTTCAATTCATAATGTACGATTCATAAGTTGCTCCCTCACAGTTTCTTTGAAATTGAAATTACTGTCGTGAATGTTTTACTCGGTTTACCGCTATAGCTATCCTGGTCACTGTCTTGATCACACCGGAAAGTTAAATCATTGGCACAAAAGGTCACTGCACGGAAAAACGTAATCTATTTCCACCAAGAAGGCAACAGTAAAGGAGAATATTACATCCAGCTAAATTCAAATTAAATTTATAAATCTCACATTCACCACATCCTATCCTTCCTAAATCAAGACACATTCCCCATCTAGATTTGTTCAACTTGTGACTTCTTTGTGAAATTGCTGACGTTTATTTTCCGTGAAATATTGCACGTGCTCATTTTACTTGACTCCTATTGCACATAACCCAATGCAAAGGTATTTGACAAGTAGGTCATCTCATGCAATCCTCGTAAAAACGATAATACTACAGGGGTAGGCGTGGTTTGAATCACTCGCGCGCTCGTGACATGTAATGTAGTTATTATTCGGATTGTATTAGATAACCATAATACACACACACACACACACACACACACACACACACACACACACACACACACACACACACACACACACACATACACATATATATATATATATATATATATATATATATATATAAGAATTACTTGACTCCTATTACACAGGTATAACAGATGCTGCTCTGATGCCTCTATTGGCATATTTGGTAGACACACGCCATGCTTCTTTTTATGGGAATGTTTATGCTATTGCTCAGCTTGCGGTTTGTCTTGCATACGGAATAGGTAAGAAATAAAACTCCGTACTTTGAATAAATATGCTTAACTGGAATAAATCTGTCAATATAAAAGGTTGATAATGATTACTCTATATCTGGCAATTTTCTCCCCTCTTTACTTTCGCCCTTTTACTACAGAAAACATCTTCATCCCGTCTTAAATTTACCTTAAATCACCATGGCCTCATCTCCGTGCTTCAATTGATTAGCTTGAGAAATATACTTTCATTTTAAACTCATCCTCTCATCTAAGGACGAAAATAGCAAACTTTAAATGGGAGCGATAATTCTCCAGTATACAGTTTTCATATAGCCCAGTACATAGTCAGGAATTAAATCAGTCATCCCATGTGCAAAAGCATGAGTAAGAGGTGGGTTTATAATCGTTTTTCTGTAAGAAACAGTCATGGTCAGAAGGCCTCTACTAAAATAATTGTCAAAATGATAGTTTATTGTATATTCCTGGTCATATTTCAAACAAATTGACACCAAGTAATGAAAAGCAATAACCCGTATACTGAAATGACTGTCCACTGCTTCGTCCATTGTCTTATTAATTACTAGATCGTTAAAACTAGACAAACTTTTTAACAGGTCCAGCAGTTGGTGGATTAATAATTAAACATGTCGGATTTCAAGGGTAAGAAACTTTAGCTTTGTAAACATATGTTTAATTGTAAAACAAAATGTCTCCCGTATCACTGGCTATCCTATTTGCATTTACAATATATTCTAAGTAATGTTTAAACTGAATTCGTATCAATTACTTTAGTACTAAAAACCAAAATACACGTCAACGAGATTACTTGATATATTTTTATATCTGTAGTTACCTATTATGGAGTTTACATATATATATATATATATATATATATATATATATATATATATATATATATATATATATATATATATATATATATATATATATATATATATATTTATCTCTAGGTAATTATGGGGTTTAGCTGTAGTGATATTTATAAATATTGTTTATATCCGTAGGTAATTATGGGGTTTAGCTGCAGTGATATTTATAAATATTGTTTATATCCGTAGGTAATTATGGGGTTTAGCTGCAGTGATATTTATAAATATTGTTTATATCCGTAGGTAATTATGGGGTTTAGCTGTAGTGCTATTTATAATTATTGTTTATATCCGTAGGTAATTATGGGGTTTAGCTGCAGTGATATTTATAATTATTGTTTATATCCGTAGGTAATTATGGGGTTTAGCTGTAGTGCTATTTATAATTATTGTTTATATCCGTAGGTAATTATGGGGTTTAGCTGTAGTGCTAATTATTGATATACTGTTAATCTTTATGTCACTATGGGGTTTATCTGCAGTGATGATATTTATAAATATTCTTTAAATTTGTAGGCTATTATGGGGTTCTGTATGTTATTATGGGGTCTAGCCGCAGTTTATCTGTATGTTATTATGGGGTTCTGTAGGTAATTATGGGGTTTAGCTGCAGTGATATTTATTGATATATTTTTTATCTATATGTTACTACGGGGCTTATCTGCAGTGATGAAATATATAAGTATTCTTTATATCTGTAGGTTATTATGGGATTCTTTAGGTTATTATGGGGTTTGTCTGCAGTGACATATATTGATATGATTTTTTATCTGTAGCTTATTATGGGGGTCTAGCCGCAGTGATATTTATTGGTATATTTTTTATCTGTGTGTTATTTTTTAGGTTTAGCTGCACTGATATTTTTATTAATATTCTTTTTATTTGTAGGATATCATAAGGTTTAGCTACAGTGGTATATCTTAATATACTTTTTATATGTAGCATTTAGGTTACTATGGGGTTTACCCTCAGTAACATATATTACTAAGATATTTTATCTGTAAGTTATTATGGGGTTTAGTCGCAGTGACATTTATTGATATTTTTTTTATCTGTAAAATATTATGGGGTTTAGTCGCAGTGATATTTATTGGAATGATGTTTTATCTGTAGGTTATTATGATGTTTAGCCGCAGGGACATTTATTGAGATGATTTGTATATATGTAGGTTAGTATGGGGTTTAGATGCAGTGATATTTATTAATAAGATTTTATCTGTAGGTTATTATGGGGTTTAGCTGCAGTGACATTTATTGATATGATTTTTATCTGTAGGTTATTACGGGGTTTAGCTACAGTGATATTTATCAATATGATTTTATCTGTAGGTTATTCTGAGGTTTAGCTGCAGTGATATTTATTAATATGATTTTATCTGTAGGTTATTATGGGGTTTAGCTGCAGTGATATTTATAATGTCATTGTTGTGTTTGCTGCTTAAAAATCCACCAATCAAAGATGAAAACAAGGTATATTTTAAGTACAATTAATTCTACATAGTGTAAGTGTGTGTGTGTGTGTGTGTGTGTGTGTGTGTGTGTGTGTGTGTGTGTGTGTGTGTGTGTGTGTGTGTGTGTGTGTGTGTGTGTGTGTGTGTGTGTGTGTGTGTGTGTGTGAATAACATTATTATGCACCGGGAACGAATATTTGTTCCTCCATCTGTTTGCAAAATTTCGTCAATTGAATTATTTTTCTTTCCGAAAATTTTATCAAATTTATTAATGGATATACACCACCAATTATTCCCAAATACATCTCAATGGTAATTTACAAATAACTCCCCATGTATATGAAATCTTGGTCAAATCCGTAACCGTGTGCTGAAAGATCAATATTTTAGATAACAAAATATGCAATCAAAAGTATAGGTTGTCGTTGCATTTCTACTTCGAATCTGTACTTATTTACAACTTGTAGTATTCCGCACCAACGAAAATATCTATTTTCATAAGTCCCCGCACTTTTTTTTCATCTGTCAACCCTATAAATTGCAAAGTAATACAAATAGTCATGTTTCTTTTTATCACCTTAATTTTACTTATTAGGGGTGAAACCAAGTTTTTTTTTTCATTTAATGACCAATCAAATGAACGGTGTAATCCTCCCCCGTACACATTTGGGTTTCCAAAATGTCTGCGCCCATGTTGTAAACATAGCAGGTGTTTTTTCTAATGAAATTATGATCAACGATCGGCAAATCCGGACATAATGTTTCTGAAACAAATTGTGTTATGTGTTTTGTCTTTGTCTTTACATTTGATTATTACACTAAATACATGTATCATAAACCATTGTATTTCAGCTCATTTTAGAGGACGCATCAGTACATGAATTATTGTACCTTGATGAAAGGTGTGAGGTGAATGATGGTATTAACGATGTTGGTTATTCTTCAGTCGGCCATGGCTAATAATATCCCAATACATGTATATTGTCAACGTTATCTCGATTATTCTTTCTTTTTTTCAAGAGGTAATCTTTTTCACAGCTTTTGTTTACGCTAGGCATACATATTATGGAAGCGAGACATTCTTTGTGTGCCGTGCATTTTAACTGAACAAAAGCAGAAAATACAATGGCAGAAAAAACGCTTTAATCTATGTAAAATGAACAGTCTTGTATTACGTATATATATCCGAATAAAATATTACTGAATTGTGATTTTTATTTTTTTAAACAATTTAAAGTGTGAGAAATACACGATGTTTGCTTGTACATACTAAGACTATTTTGATGGGATTGGGCATTAACTAATTAACATGCCTTAGATGCTACAAAATTCTTCATTGACTATTCAAAATTTATGGACAACTTTGATAAATGACGCTGAAATTGATAGTAGATCTTTTCCCTCTTATTATAGGGCTAAGTTTTGTTTAATATCTAATTGCACAACGCCGTTGAGGCAATCCAGGCCCTCGAATTTGAAATTGATCTTCATTTTCGTAAATTACCTTAACTAATTGCATGCTTTTATGATGTAGAGTTAATATTTTTATTTTTATTGTTCGGTGTTGGTTTTTATATACTATTTGTGTTGTTTTACTACGGACCAAGAATTGTTCACTTATATGAATACACAAATGTTAACTTATTCTAAAGATGTATATAAGTGGTATGACAGTCATTTAACGTGCCTGGCTTGAGGTGACTGGGAACCTGTTTTTCCTCTCATTTACACGTCCTGCGCCTTTTTGTCGAGCGCAAGGAGGGAAACAAGCTTATCTTTCAAAGAATAGTCTGCAGTACCAGAAATCGAACCCAACACATTCTGCCTTCGTTCCGAACGCTCATTCATTAGGCTAACACAGGTAGATTGTTTTGTATTGAAATATAAATATATTATATATAAATTGACAGCTTTATTTTACAGCTGAAACTATGATACACTGTGGACCATGTACATGTTTATCGCCCATTTGTGTTGATGTGTATTGGTAGATTTAATATTTAGAATTATTTAGATGTCCAGCTCTGACGAATAGGAAGTCATAAGAAAACCTGTAAGAACTGTAGTTCATAAACGATGATATTCATCTATAATATGAAGACCAAAACGATTCTTATGTTCATTGTAGTGGTGGGTGCCTCGTGACCGAGTGAAAGGAGCATCGGGTTTAAAATAAAAATGAAGTACCAATAGATAATCGAAACTCGAAGTCAATTCCGAAGTAGTCAGTGTTCCCGGTAATTGCATGCCACACCCATCCAAATGTTACATGGGAACAACTCGAGTTCAGTCATCAATTAGTTTTGGGACTGATTAGTGAAACAGAATCATGAAGTCTATCACCAGTAGTCAGTATAGGTTCAAGCGCAACCGGTGGTCTTCTCTCGTGTACTATGTTAAAGGTTTTTTCCCCTTCATAATCAAATACGTCTGTGTTAAATGAATGAAGTAAATGGTGGACGTGGTGTAAAATACCAGTAAAATCAACTTACTGTTCATATACTGTCATCTTGTACGAGTTATCTTTCTTGAAATTCCAATAGTTTATTTGGCATGTTGATAAGCTATCAGATTTGTTTAGTTCATATTTGCTTACTCGTAGCATTTATTCACCGATACAGTGATATACAATACAATACCGTTAACAGGGTAGAACTAAATTTCTGCATTACATAATATGTCAAGTGAAGATAAATATTTGTATATTGTCATCGTTGTTGATAATATACAAAAAGACCACCAATATGAGGAGAATCTAGAATCTGAAGTACTAAACTATGATTAAAGAATTATTTGATATTTTACCACTTTCACAAGTACTTCAGCTATATCTTAGCAACACCTATTTGTGAGTGTAAGTAACAACTTGAAGAAGGAAAACTGAAAGATAAATGAAATTGTTTGCTTTAGTAAAGAAATAAATGTACAGTTGATCTGTTTTATATATACAATAAAAGGAGGTTCTTGTATGATTTACTCTCCCCATACCTACGGATTGACATAATACACTTTCATTCAGCGTGTATCGTGACGTCATCTACGCCAGATGGATTTTTTCCAATGCTTCACATAAAAGTTTACTTCTTTTTTACGGGGATGATTTCATGGTAAACCCCTAGGGTATTGGCAAGCTACACGCGATGTGACGTTACAATACAATTTATGACGTACAACTTCTATGGTGGCTAGGCTCTATATATGCCTTATGAGAACGCAGTGGATAAGTAGTTATGTCTGAATTCATTTGCTTTTATAAACATGAACCTGAAGCACGGGGGAAATAATCAAATATGGGTGTGTTGAGTAAAAACGGAAATCCAACCTCGTGACAAGAATCGAGAGACCACCGGATTAGATAACAATTACCACTCGGATGGGTATTCCCTTAATAAATATCCACTCCACACACCTATGTAAGATTGTATTAATCTTTTGCTATAAGCTACTTGATTATATAGATGTATCATGGTTTTGGTATCAGCTACACTCATAACACCCAGAGTAAACAAAAGGAATGGTGCTGCAAATGTGTCACACTGTGAAATAATGTCAAACTTACGAAACTCTTTTCACCGGACTTCGTTCGTATGTATAAATAGTGAAGGAGGCATCTCTGTTACAAGGTACCAAATAAACGGCCACTGGACCCCTAAACCCAACAACACACCAACGTTAACAATATAAAAATTTCATATACCAAAGTATAAATCAATAGAATGTCCAGGACATAGATACAAATCCGGTAAAAATGGACAAACAGCCGAGGTTTCCATAGGGTTCGAACCAGCAATGACTAGGATTAGCAATGCATTATATTGAAGTACTAACAACTCGGTCATAGAAGCGCTGACTTTGTGTTTAGGTACCTTGTGATTGAGGTATATAGTCTGTTAAAATGAGTGTTTAATGATATCATTTTCGGTTTAATCCATGGACGTACCATGCCATTATTTTAACAAATTTATGCTAATATAGAGCGACATTTTGAGATATATGTTTTCATTGAGGTGAATGACTGAGCACACAATAAATTTTAAATGTTTAAACACGGTAATGAGATTTAATCATCAATCCTCTGAATTTGAATTATATCTCCTTGTGAAACATATCTTGTCTTTTGAAATGCCATCGTGTAGAAGGTGATAGCAAATAAGTTTAAATTAATTCTGATAAGTAGTATAACATCAATGCAAAGACTGTCGATGCATGTATAGAATCAGCAACTGTAGTTGGGATACGATATCAATGTCTTATAGCTACCAGGGTTTAATATCTTTAAATAATTGATATCTTTTTCATATCTATGTACTGTTTCATAAATGTACGATTCCTAATGTATACCGGTGTAATTCCAAGGAGGACCTGTTTTTAAAATAACTCAAAATTCAAAAGTCAAAATATCCTATAATTGAACGTCGCTATCGTATGTGATCTTTTACATTTGTAAACGGAATCATGATAATGTTACCATATCCGGGTTAATATATATTTTTTCTATCCTTACACAAAAGAAATTATCTAAAACTATAGTGTAAGGAAGAGTAAAAGAGAAATTGTTTGCCGTGTAAGAGTCCTTAGATATGTACATAGTCATTCGCATGGTTCTGTACATGCATGTTCTGATAATAAATGCGTTGGAATCTGAATATGATAGTTTAAAATTCCAGTGTATAGATATATTTGAAATTCTTTCTCTATGATCTCTTCATCTTAGTATGATATATATTATTTCAAAACATTTGAAAGCATACAGTTTAATAAGACACGGACAATACTTATGAACAAAATAATAAATAAATATATTCATTACATAACACATTTTTACATGCTTTCATAACATCACAATTATATATTCCTTTGTTACCTGCCTATTGTTTATATGTAAAGGATTCCTTTGGTAAAAACTTGATTATTAGAGTTAGTCGATGTTTTAGTGCGTTGTATTGTTTTATATACACATAATGCTATAAAATCGTCAGAGGTATTCAATTAACGGACTTTGATTTCAACCACTTTAATACAAATATTCTTTCCCATAACACGTCATTATACGTAACGTAACACGTTATTTTTCATATAAAATGTGCTATCGGGGTTTCATTATTTCAAATTTCTTTAGATATAAAGGTGTTGCGTCGGGTTCGTCCGCAGATTCAACATGCAATATTGCTAGATCTTCAGTTGTATAAGGCCTGTGTTCAGTACAAGATGATTCTACAATATATTCAAACCGATCTTCTCTCAGACTATGCAACCAGTTGAAGACTTTTAAATTTCTATGAGCTCTATTCAACTCTTGCCCTTTGTTCCACATCTTTAAATCTTTCACACTTATTTCATGATATCGCGGCCGACCCATTCTGACTTTGATATCATCCTTGATGACGTGACTTAAATGTGCTGAAATTCGAATCCGTTGCATTATTTTGGGAATATTTCCATAGTCTTCAGCTACATAATTTGGAAACTCTTCATGACGTCCAATAACACGTTGTTGTACGTTATGTTCGCCTACGCCAGTTACTCTACTGATTGCCAATGTAGTTGCGTTTATTCTTCTTTGAACTCTCTTTGTTAGTCCTCTACGGAGATCCATTTCTAATATTTCTCTATCCCCTTTCCAAACCGTCACTTTTTCTGTTTCTAACGCCGGTGACAAAGATCGTATTGACGGAGTTGCTGGGATAATGTCAGTAGCAATGCTAGACACTGAAGACATCCTTGACCTCCTACCTTTACGATCACGAACACCAGATTTTTTAGCCATAGATTCGAATTTTTTCTTTAACATTTGTTGTCTTATTTCCTCGAAATTTAAAGGTCCACTTCGTGGAGTTGAACCTGCAGATTTTATCACCTTTTTCGGGGATTCAACGTTTCTATTACAAGCCTCATGAATATTACTCATACTTGCTGATTTTGTTACATTTTTTACCAACTTTATTCCCCTTGTTATACCACATCGAAATAAAGCTTTTTGTATATCTTTGTCAAGCATTTGAAAAAGCTCATCCTCTTCCTCAATTAATGTTGAAACTCCTATAGCGTCTACTTGATTAGCTCTCGAGTACTGTTCTAACATTGAGTGTCCTTTTCTCTTCTTCACCATCTGTTCCCAGTCGATTGGCGACTTGCCTGTGGCTGTACTTGCTCTATCTTTTTTCTTTCCCTTACGCCGTCTGGACGCAGTGCTAACCCGGGAAAGATTTGGAGAATGATTTGGCTTGTCCTCTCCCGATGAGCAAGACAGTAAAGATAAATTTGTTTCTATAGATTCTTCGCTTGGTACACGTTGTAATATTGGTCTTTTACCCAGTCTACCTGAGTACACTGGTTCCACTGGCGGCTTGTTAAGGGGTTCTATTGGGGTAATTACATGATCCGACATCCATGATTGCAAAGCACGAGACAACCGCCCTTCATCTGAAATGTCATTGTCATTATAGAAACTCGTATCGGAGAATGCAGAGTCTAACGCCATAAAATCCTCTGTGTAATTCAGAGAACTATGTGCCCGGGAACACAATGAAAATGCTGTTCTATCCATACCAAATGATTCGTCTATACTTCCATTTAAAGATCTACATGTTTCGGTCAAGGGTCCCATCTTCCACGAATGCAAACAAGCTATGAGGTTGTCGTATTAGATCATTACATATTGTTTAACATACAAACAACATTTAGTATATTTGCATTAGCTATTATCATCAATAGTTAACATTATTATGACTTCAGTATGGCATTGAAAGTTAATTCTTTGTTGACAATATCACTTTAACAACTAAAAGCACACACAGTCAATATTCATATGACAACATCAAGTGATGAAATCGAGTGTTCATGAGACGAATATTTGTATCACGAATTGATCAGATATATTTTTCAGCATAACAAATCTCCTTATTCCTGCATTATGTTGATGGTGTAACTTTAACATCCTCATGAGCAATTCTAAGCGCCTTCTCTCTATTTTTTATTCAAAATTTGAACGGACACACAGTCAGAGTGGTATTGTTTCCTGCACATCAATTCTTGAAGTCCCTAAAAAGAGCATGAAACAATATTATAGATCTTTCAATTTCAAACTTTCTATAGCATTTTTCATTTTAACAGAAGATCAATAACCAATAATTAGTGCACCTATTTTATTTACCACTGCTTAATCGTAGTAAAAGCAAAATATTGACAATATAATGGAAGTATATATATAGATATAATATGTAAGCCAAAGAATTGGGTAGAAAATCGAATATACAGTTTAAACTCTCAATCGGAATGTAACAAATCAGAGTTACAGCACACGTAAAAAGCTAGGTTCCAAAGTAACATTTGTGAAACCAGGTGTTAAACTAAGGACCATGAAACACGAGACAAACTAAGACTTAGTTCCTATCTTCCATAAAGTGTGGATTTACCTGTCGCTATCATTCGCTGTTTAAAAATTATATATATATATATATATATATATATATATATATATATATATATATATATATATATATATATATATATATATATATATATATATATGAAAATGTACGTAATAAGGCCGATATTTTTCAGTTGTTTTTAAAGTACAGTACCACGTTTTTTCACAAAAATCGGTTTAGAATTTCGGTAATGGGGGAATCGGTATTTTTCAATTATTCTATATATGAAAATGGAAAAGAAAATCCGAATTTCGTTAAGATGATCGGCATTTTTCCTTTTTTTAACTGATGAACCGACCCGGGATGCAGTTTATAATCTAACCTTTCAGCTGCAATTTCTAGTTTTACTTGTATAGAGTTAACCATTTTATCACGATTCAATTTGTATATACCCATCGAAATCGTTTGATGTCCCGGGAATACTGACAAAGATGAAAATAACTTAGAAATAAAATTCCTTTAGAATAGTAATATGGCAGTCTCTTGACCAGATCAAAAGCGCTTACCATGATTCTGTAGACTAATCAAACGATTAATTGTACTCACACGTTTGCTGTAGTACATTAATAACCAATTAAATCGGTTGCATTTGCTTTTATATTCCATGATTTCAGTGAATCATAAGAGTGCATCGATCCATTAAAAACAAACTGAAAAGTACATTTAATTCATAGAAGCAACATTGATTTAAATTGTATATTCACCTCTAAGTAAGATTTGGCAAAATGCAATTACGGAAATTCCGTGTCGTGTTTGTACCCCTTTTTGTGTAAGCACTCATTTCTCTTAAAGTCATTGATTTGAATCAAACTACTTGTAATAACACTCTCAACTAGATTGTACAGTGTTCAGTTGAATATTCATTTAAATAATTGATCAAAATTATGAAACAAAGTTTTTGAAATGTATCTCAAACTCTTTAAAATATCAGAATTCTTATAAGTCCATTCTAGACCATGACAGGCATTATAATGGCATGTTGTTTTATCTTCTCTCTACATCATTTCATTATATATTGTGCCTCCAAAATGTACTCAATTTTACATGATAAAAAATAATACTTAACTATGAAACTAGATCAATGCTTCAAGTGTTTAACTTCATGCTTACACACTTCCTCTTCAAAAAAAGTAAAGAAACACTGTTGACAAGGTAAATTGCTACAGGAATTCCAATATTGCCCTGCAAATAACGGAGATTCAAAATGTGAGTACACTTTTACACTTTTGCACACACACACACACATACACACACAAACACACACACACACAAACACACACATTTATATATATATATATATATATATATATATATATATATATATATATATATATATATATATATTATAAGCATGTATGCATGTATTACAGCACACACACACACACACACACACACACACACACACACACACACACACATATATATATATATTATAAGAATGTATGCATGTATTACAGTATGCACACACACACACACACACACACACACACACACATATATATATATATATTTATAAGCAGTATGCATGTATTACAGTACACACACACACACACACACACACACACACACACACACACACACACACACATATATATATATATTATAAGAATGTATGCATGTATTACAGTATGCACACACACACACACACACACACACACACATATATATATATATATATATATTGCCTTAGTGACCCCCTGTATATAAACCTCCCTGTCTATGAGATTATGAGATTGTATTTAAGGTCGCCCAACAGAATTTCTGACTGATTTGATTTGTCTTCAAATTGATTGCATATATCGATTTATTACCTTTCAAGATAATATACACTGAATGATCCAAAAACCGGAGACATTAAACGAATTATTTTTTCTTAGGTGGTAAATCCTATTTAAATTTCAAATTAAATTCTGTCTCCTATTTTACATTATATCAACCCTGTGCTTAATTTGAAACATGAGTGCTAATTGTAGCAATAAAGCTATTTTACAGTAAATTGAAAAGGTGATTTAAAAAACGAGATATCTGATAGCTGGCACCGCATGTTTTCTGATATGTGATAGGGTTTTATACATAAAAGTACGGTTATCGTATACCATATATAGGCGAGTAAATACCTAGATATAAAACTTTGATGTAGCATGTATCTTATCATCATATCACGTATATATAATATGTAGACACTACGGTACTAGTTTTCAAAGTAATAGCGTTACGATATACATGTGCTTGATACAAATCCCAATAAAGAATTTCATATGTAGTTTTGTTAAATTAGATTTTGGTAATATTTCATATGTTTCCATAATTACATCATCTTGGAACAATAAGGACCTCCAAAAATACTTTAATTTGACATTTTGCTGCATGAGTTTACGAATTTATATAAGGAACTCACTCAAAAAATCATTTGAGGCGGTCTAGTACTTTTAAATCCAAAATTGTCTTAATTGATGTTCCAATTTTCAAAACAATTCAATGATTAATTTGCACTAAAAAGAAATATTCTATAACACTTTTGTTTATCTAAAAACTCTTTGGTCGAATAGCAACTTCAAGATTTGTTTTAAGTCTATTGATATTTAATAAAATAAAAAAAAAAACAAAGCAAACAAATAAGGTATATATTATATATATATATATATATATATAATATATATATATATATATATATATATAATATTATATATATAATATTTATATATATATATATATATATATTATATATATCCTTTCATGTTTTAAATGCTGGAGTTTGATGTACTCAAATAGACTCAAAGATCAGTACTAAACACCTAGTGCATGTGCCGTTAATTTAGATGCGTCGAATAGAGGTCTCTGGACGAAAGGGTTTCTGTCACATGTGCAGTATGTATATCGAAATATCCAAATCTTTTTTTCGAGATGTGATATTATCTTGTAATGTTGGGTTATACATAAAAATTTCGAGCTAACATTTCGAAATGTTGAAGTAAAATGTCTAAAGTTTTCAGTGTCTTTGTGCATCCTAATCTTGTAAAATAAAAAAGCAATATAGACTAAAAAATAACAAAACGAAAAGTTTCTAATACTAGATCTAATCCCTATTGTTTCTGCTACTGCTGTTACTGTTGAAACATTGCCGTTGTACCAGTTGTTTGTAATAACAGCAATCACCGTGGTTACGTGTATTGATCTAAAACATCAATACATCAAAAATTAATCTTTTCTATACGCCACCCTTTTATGTATTTCATTCCACACAAATGGATTGTTAGAATGTAAAAAATCCTATTCTTTTTGTAGCGAAACAATGAAGTAATCAATGTTTCTTGTGTAGTTGAAAACCAATCCTGTCGTCATATGACCTACCGTTTGCTTTCAAAATATTAATTATGCATACACGTACACACGCAAAATAGGATTATCTGGACATTCCCAGCCTTCAAAAAGAATATTTTGTTGTTTTTCAATTTTTATATTAGAATCGGATCAACCTATTTAAAGGATTATGTTGTTTCTAATCACTGTGGATATCGACTGAGCCGTTGATTAGCAAGGATAAAGTCATTACGAGAGACCTATGGTCAGTTTTTACGGTCAGCATGGTGAGTATAAAAACCATTAAAGCACAACACTTGTGGCTAAGTGTACAGGGATAATGTCTTTTATAAATAAAATCTGAGAAGTAACATAAATATTTTTACTTATCAGAACTTGACAACGGGAATAAATCTGGTTCTTAAAATAGATCTATAGAGCGAGAAAAGAATACGAAATAGAAGTTTGGTATGTCTTTTCTTTAAGATAATTTGTTAAAAGTGTGCACTTCTAATAGGTGAAACACGAATTAAATACAAATGAAACCCATAGGCTTGTCATATTTTGTTTCAATATGTTAATATAAATATACTCCAAAGGTGATGCAACGTATAGATATACGTGTTGATGCAATTCCTCGATATTTTAATTGCCTCTAACAGTTAATATGATGTTTTGGCGTGTATAGGCATATTTTAATGGAATGGAAACCGTAAATAAGTGTATAAAGCGAGTACTGGCGTTAATTTGGAAGGACATGCTAAGACTGTAGAAGAGAAAAAAGATGGATGCAAAGATAGAAATATTTCTTTGTATGATACACACACATGAGACAACACATAACAAGAGATTACCTGATACTAACGAAAAAACTGGAAGAACGATTATGGTATACATAGGATGAAAATGCCTTTAAAATTTTAATTAAAGAGAATCAGGGAACTCTTGTCTTTGTTGGGTTATCTTGTCTCATCAAGTATTTATTGTCTGCAGTTATCGTTACATGATCACAATACTTCAGTTAACTTTCTCAAGCAAAGTGAGTATATATTCATTTTAGATTTACCAGGTCAACTCTATTGTGAAGTGTACATCTTTCATGAATATCATTAACAATTCCAAAGTTAGGGTTTTACAACATAAACCAAAACAAACGATCAGGACGATTGTTTCTGTCAATAAAACTCAGTTGAACTCGAATTTAAACTAGATGTATTTCTAGAGTTCTTGAAGAAAAAAGTAACCTAAATGTATTGCTTAATACGTCTAGGAGTAACCATTGCAAAAGATGACTATTTAAAATTTTTGAATTTTTCTTTTAATGCCGATCATCTAATGACCTATATTAGTGTATAAAACATTTTCTGGATGTGATCTGGTCTGGCTTTGAACCAGAAATCCGTCGATTGCGAGGTCATTGTCCATAGTTCTAGGTCATCAGATTAGGCTATCTGTGAGTAATGGTCATCGCTACCCTACTAAGTCTAAGTTTTTGTGATTTCGAAGAAAGACTGATCGTAGCATTACACTTATAAATCTTTTTCTAACGACAATCACATATTGAAAAATAAAAAAGCAACTTGTGCTCCATAAGAATATAATACTACTTGATAAACTTAATGATCAAAATAAGTATATTGTGTAAAGTTTTCTGTTTAGATGCACAAGGACTTAAAAAGGAATGTGGAGTGGCGGTATCGGTGTGGATACTAGGTAATTTGGAAAGTTCTATGGAAATGCGTTTCTGACACACATATTCTTCAGTGATAACTTAACTTGAACGCACACTCATGATTTTATTTGTAATTACTGATGAATTTTCTGATTTAGTATTGACTTTACATAAAAGTCACATAATGAATACAAGTAAAATATTAAGTATTGTTTCTGATCACTTTAACAGAGTGACACATCTTTCAAAGTTAATTCAATCGGCTTTAAAGGTCTGTCAATGCTAATATTATACCTCCAAAAAAAAGAAATGAATAAAAGTTTGAATTTTTCTGAAAGCCTTTTAAAACTAAAATGTACAAATAAAATATCTAAATGTATATTGTATGTGTACAGATGTGAAGTGTTTCTGTTTTAAATGGGATATTTAAAATTACATACAGACATGTCACGTACCACTGTATTCATGTGCAAAGCAAAATGATCATATTAAAGCTTCCTAGTTGAAAGGTATTTATTGTCATCCTGTCTTAACATTCAATGCACCGACAAAGACACAATTTTGAGGTATATTGACATAAAATGTTTTTATGAACGTAATAATTATCTTACAAATCTATTACATGACAAATCGATTGTTAACTGTACTGCGATTTTGAAAGGAAAATGTGCTATAAAATCATAATATTAAATCTTGAAAATAACGAATCAATTTTCTTTTTTCAAACTTATAAATTATTCACAGAGTGCAAACGAATCTCCCCGAGACTTTCGACTAGTTTTTAAATAGGTACCAGTATTAGATCTAGCTCATTAATAATTAGCAAATAATGAACTAGCTAAGGTCTTATACTAGTACCGAAACAGTACACTTTCAAATATATTTTATATACAATCCGACTTCTATGGAATTTTATATATATATATATATATATATATATATATATATATATATATATATATATATATATATATATATATATATATATATATATATGTGTGTGTGTGTGTGTGTGTGTGTGTGTGTGTGTGACCTTGATAAAATTATGTCAGTTAGAATGATACGTTAATCAGATTAATAACACTGTTAATACATACGTATTCTATCACTAACTACCAAGAAACACCATTGAAGATAGACATATAAATAAAGCGTTTTGTTTGAGCTCTTGGTATGTTGAAGTTTGAATAAAGAGTTAGTTCAATTCTGGTCGATAGCTGGTTCAGTGATATAATCATGTACACGGCAGGTAATGACAGGCAGTTAATGCCAGACTTTTTAAAGGTTTTGATTTGAACTTGAATTAACACTTCCACGATAATTGATCACTAAGTTCATGTACGTTCACATCAGGTAGAGCTCATCCAAAGTTAATACAACTGTAAAATTCATCGAATCTGTATAGGCGGATTTATATTTTGCCTGTGGCCCTTGTCCATTTAATATCTTATAATTGTAACACATATAGGTACACATATTACGAGGTCCACCCCTTTCTATACAATGGAATCAAAAAGTATACTTACATCCGTAAATTAAAAAAAAAATGGTACGCTCTAAGATTTGTTGAAGAATTGTCATAGAAAATTGACACAATTTTATTAATTACTTTGACACATAAGAGCGAGACAGGAATGACAGGATACGTTGTGATACCCCGTTCTGTTCCAAATTTATAATCATTTGATTCGTTTTGGGGTTAACTGAGTCCGTTTGACTTATTTCACACGACCATTTTTACTTTTTTGGAAAATAACAAAAAGAACGATACATATTTCAACAAAACGTGTATCATCACATTTGATCATATCCGGTTATATAAATAACAAATCATTTAGTGTTGTCATTTGCCTCAATAAAAGATATCCCAACCCTAGATGCATCTATCATCTCTAATGATTTGTTACAATAACGAGCAATGATTACTGTATTGACAACAGAAAGAGTTAAAAAGAAATACATGTAGTTACAAAATAAATCCCTGATGTTACCTATTAATTTAATGATGTGACATTCAATTTACGTGTAACCTTGTAAAATATCTGTGTAGTTTGGAAATCGGTACTTACCGCTAATTAATTGCTGAGGTATACAGGATGCTGGGTAAATAGATGACTTATCTCCGATTCATCGGAACACAAAACTATCCATCAGGAAATAAATGAAACAAAACACACTCCGTAGGTCCGTGTTAACGTATGCTTGAATATTGTACATTTAAATATAGAGTATAGAATCGAATTAGGAAATCTTTACACGTTCCATTCTTATTTCTGAATGCGTATAACGTCAACAGAGCGATAAGATTTAATGTCAAAGTTCAACTATATACCGAACAACTATACCGTGTTTGACACCATGACGGTAAAACATGGATATACAATAAAACAAGCATTAAGTGATGAAAACAGGCCCAGCATGGTGATAATATTAAATATTACCAACGTTAGAATGTGGACAGGTAGCAGGGTATAAGAATGCAGGTGCGTGTTTGAATAATTCATAATTTTTCAAAAAACATGACTACAATACCGATACCTTGTGACGATCAAGTTAATAACTTTTAAAGTCAAACAGATTTTGCTAATCTCAATACAAAGAAAAAAGTTTAATGTCGATATTATCCGCTGTCGAAGTCCTGGGTTGTTACATAAATACAACCTGATACATATGGAATGCTTTGGTCACTGCACAAAAAGATTGAAGTCGATATTTTCATGGAGCGTTATGTAAAACCTATAATTATTGCGATAATACGTAATATCAGAATAGAATGGAAGCCATACCCCCACAGAGCTATTAATTATGAGGATTGTTGAAAAATAATCTCAAGTTAACGACTTATCATATTTCGAACAGACCTTTAAAACATAAATTGTTTACATTGTTGATATGTTACTGAGTTTAATGTCAAGATAAAATTATTTAAAGTTGATTAACACCTCTATAGTCCATTCACTTTACCTCAGTGTGTAAGAGAGAGAGAGAGAGAAAGAGAGAGAGAGAGAGAGAGAGAGAGAGAGAGAGAGAGAGAGAGAGAGAGAGACAGACAGAGAGAGAGACAGAGAGAGAGAGAGAGACAGAGACAGAGACAGAGAGACAGACAGACAGAGACAGACAGACAGAGATGTGCAGAGGGGGAACAAAAGAGTACAGAAAAAGCAGAGACAGTGACAAGAATGAGAAAGAAGAGTAAAAAAGACAAATATGCGGCATACAAAAGATGTAAACTTAAAATATCTCAGTAAGCGTATTACATGAAAATTGAACAGTAAGTAAGAGTAAAATGTAAGAACACATTATCTCAGTAAGAGTAGTACAGATGTAAACTTACACAGTATCTCAGTAAGCGTAATACAGATGTAAACTTACACAGTATCTCAGTAAGCGTAATACAGATGTAAATTGACACAGTATCTCAGTAAGCGTAGTAAACATGTAACTTAACACATTATCTCAGTAAGAGTAGTACAGATGTAAACTTACACAGTATCTCAGTAAGCGTAATACAGATGTAAACTTACACAGTATCTCAGTAAGCGTAATACAGATGTAAATTGACATAGTATCTCAGTAAGCGTAGTAAACATGTAACTAAACACATTATCTAAAAAAAACAAATATGCGGGCATAGAACAGATGTAAACTTACACAGTATCTCAGTAATCGTAGTACAGATGTAAACTTACATAATATCTCAGTAAGCGTATTACAGATGTGAATTGACATAGTATCTCAGTAAGCATAGTAAACATGTAACTTAACACAGTATCTCAGTAAGCATAGTACAGATGTAAACTTACACAGTATCTCAGTAAGTGTAGTACAGATATAAACTTACACAGTATCTCAGTAAGTGTAGTACAAATGCAAATTGATATAGAATTTCAGTACGCGTAGTAAACATGTAACTTAACACAGTATCTCAGTAAGCATAGTACAGATGTAAACTTACACAGTATCTCGGTAAGTGTAGTACAAATGTAAACTTACACAGTAACTCAGTAAGCGTAGTGTAGATATAAATTGACACAAGCGTATTACAGAAGTAAACTTAAACAGTATATCAGTAAGCATAGTACACATGTAACTTAACAGAGAGAGAGAGAGAGAGAGAGAGAGAGAGAGAGGAGAGAGAGAGAGAGAGAGAGAGAGAGACAGAGAGACAGAGAGACAGACAGACAGAGATAGGTACAGAGACAGAGAGACAGAGAGACAGAGACAGAGACAGACAGAGAGAGATGTGCAGTGGGGGAACAAAAATGTACACAAAAAGCAGACAGATAGTGGAAGAATGAAAAAGTAAGAGTAAAAAAGACAAATATGCGGCATAGAACAGATGTAAACTTACACAATATCTCAGTAAGCGTATTACATATGTAAATTGACACAGTATCTCAGTAAGCGTAGTAAACATGTAACTTAACACATTATCTCAGTAAGAGTAGTACAGATGTAAACTTACACAGTATCTCAGTAAGCGTAATACAGATGTAAACTTACACAGTATCTCAGTAAGCGTAATACAGATGTGCGTAGTAAACATGTAACTTAACACATTATCTCAAAAAGACAAATATGCGGGCATAGAACAAATGTAAACTTACACAGTATCTCAGTAATCGTAGTACAGATGTAAACTTACATAATATCTCAGTAAGCGTATTACAGATGTAAATTGACATAGTATCTCAGTAAGCATAGTAAACATGTAACTTAACACAGTATCTCAGTAAGCATAGTACAGATGTAAACTTACACAGTATCTCAGTTAGTGTAGTACAGATATAAACTTACACAGTATCTCAGTAAGTGTAGTACAAATGCAAATTGACATAGAATCTCAGTACGCGTAGTAAACATGTAACTTAACACAGTATCTCAGTAAGCATAGTACAGATGTAAACTTACACAGTATCTCGGTAAGTGTAGTACAAATGTAAACGTACACAGTAACTCAGTAAGCGTAGTGTAGATATAAATTGACACAATCGTATTACAGAAGTAAACTTAAACAGTATATCAGTAAGCATAGTACACATGTAACTTAACACAGAGAGAGAGAGAGAGAGAGAGAGAGAGAGAGAGAGAGAGAGAGAGAGAGAGAGAGACAGACAGACAGACAGACAGACAGACAGACAGACAGACAGAGATAGAGACAGAGACAGAGACAGAGAGACAGAGACAGAGAGAGACAGAGAGAGAGAGATATGAGCAGTAGGGAACAAAAATGTACACAAAAAGGAGACAGATAGTGGAAAAAGTAAGAGTTAAAAGACAGATATGCGGCATAGAACAGATATAAACTTACACAATATCTCAGTAAGCGTATTACAGATGTAAATTGACACAGTATCTCAGTAAGCGTAGTGCAGATGTACATTAACACAGTATATTAGTACGCGTAGTAAACATATAACTTAACACTGTATCTCAATAAGCGTATTGCAGATGTAGATTGGCACAGTATCTCAGTAAGCGAAGTACAGATGTACATTTACACAGTCTAACAGTAAGCGTAGTTAACATGTAACTTAACACAGTACTCAGTAAGCATAGAACACACGTAACTTAACACAGTATCTGAGTAGGCATAGTACACATGTAACCTAACAGTATCTCTGTAAGCATAGTACACACGTAACTTAACACAGTATCTCTGTAAGCGTATTACACATGTAATTTAACACAGTACTCAGTAAGCATAGTACACACGTAACTTAACAGTATCTCTGTAAGCATAGTATATATGTAACTTAACACAGTATATCAGAATGCATAGAGACATGTAACTTAACAGTATCTCTGTTAGCGTAGTACACATGTAACTTAACACAGTATCTCAGAAAGCATAGAACAATGTAACTTAACAGTATTTCTGTAAGTATAGTACACATATAACTTGATAGTATCTCTGTAAGCATAGTATACGTATAATTAACACAGTACCTCAGCCAGCGTAGTACAGATGCAAACTTACACAGTATCTCAGTCAGCATAGTACACATGTAACTTAATACAGTATCTCAGTAAGAGTGGTATAGATATAAACTTACAGCAAGCCTCTAGTAGTAGGTGAAAGACATGTTGATATAAATCTAGATTTCCTCATATATGAGAATAGACAAAAACAAAATAAAACTGACAAAAAACATTTGACGTCATTAAATTGGCAGATATGTGCAAACAATCGCTTTACTACTATTAGGGGGTCGATGTTTTATATTTGAAAAGTAAACTTCGTAATTGACATATGGAAACTAACTACTAAAAACGACAATAAAAATAACTAGTGCATGGTTTATATATTGTGGAAATATAAAAAATATATAATATATATATATATATATATATATATATATATATATATATATATAATATATATATATATATATATATATATATATCAACAATAGAACCAAAAAGATAAGAGTTAAAATAAAAGTGAGATTTAGGTGATACTGCCGAATAATTAGCTAATGTTTGGTTATAATGCGTCCCTTTTATTTGTAATTAGTTGCATTAAAATCGGGTCTGTTTTCAAAATTTCATACTATAGGTCCCTCATTTAGACCTTCCAGCTGTTTATAAAGGGTCACGATAGAAGTGATTCACATTACGATGTATTCCAATAAACTGGTTATTCCAAGTATCAACATAGCCACAATCAAGGATTATGTATTTTAGATAATTTAGCAATTTAAAATGCTAAACATTATCACTGTACAGAATTTCATATAATTTATTGCAAATTTCTCTTGTTACATATAACTAAGGCCTCCATGGCAGAGTAGTAGGAGAAATGTGCTTTGGAGGGGCATTAGTTGTATTTGCCCCCCCCCCCCAATTTTTTTTCCTACTTTTACTACGTGTATTTGATAACAAACAAGAACTATACTCAGGCATTCAAAAAATCTTATTCCAATATATTTTGTGAAAATAAGGTCAGGTTCAGTGTTGTATTCATATACCAAACCTGCCAAACCTGGATTTTTCACTCAATTTCCACAAAATACATAGGGATTTAAGAATTATATATATATATATATATATATATATATATATATATATATATATATATATATATATATATATATATATATATATATATATATATATATATATGTGTGTATGTGTATGTATGTGTGTGTGTATATCAATCTAAGAAGTAAAAAAGTGAAATGAATTCTTTGGAAAAAAACGCACACCGAATGTCCTTATTAATGTCCTCTTGTCAGCGCAGGTTCGAACCCCGCAAGAACCTGATATGATTTTGTGAGTAGGTTTTGTCTATTTACTTTAGGAAGGCCGGTGGTCTCTTCCACGGTTCATTGTAATCGCGTTCCTTCCTCCACCATTAATAACTGTTCGCCACTAAATAACTGATTGTTTTAGTGTGGCGTAAATAATCAAAACATTCAAACAAACAAAGATACTGGAAACTATACGTTCCCCCAAACCACCGTAATGGCAACAAAATTTCGAATTATCTCCCGTACTTATTTAAAAAAGATAATCTACGCGAGTTGTCTCTCTTAGAGTCATCTCATTTCTAAAATACACCCTTTCACTGTAACTGCTGTCTTGTGACTTTGGGTGGCAAAATGATACAGATTCCCGGTTGACGTCAAGAAACAATAAGTTACTATAACGACGTCTATGTTTTTGCGGGAATCTGTATCATTTTGCCAATCAAAGACTGGAAAAGTCACAGGACTGCATTTACTGCTAAAGGGTCAATGTTTTGTACACTTACTTCTGCGCAAGTATTTTACTACTTGGAACAATTTGGTCAACTCGACAAAAAGGAATATATATTGATTTTCATCCCCAGTCAACAAAAAATGCAGTTAAAATTGCATGATTATGTTTGATCATATGATAAAAAGAAGTTCCGATTCATGAATTTTCCATTTTCGCTCGCCAGAGGCTCGGAAAATGGAAAATTCAAAAACTCGTAACTTAATGTGATACGAATAGAAACTCGCGACAGATCATATACATATATGTATATATGAATGATGAAAAAGTTATTTTCAAATATGTGTTGACAAACCTATTCTGAACCATGTGATGAAATCAAATTATTCTCAATATTGAGATGGAAAAAGTTATCCTTAAATATCTGATGAAATCAAATCATCATCGATATTGAGATGAAAAATGTTATTCTGAAATATGTGATGAAAAAAGTTATTTTGAAATATGTGATGAAAAATGTTATTCTCAAATATGCGATGAAATAAATCATTTTTCCTAACCAAGTAACTCGATGAATTATTGAATTGTCGTGTGTGGTCTTCGGCAAACTTATATATATTTGAAGTGATATCAATTGAGATATTAAGTTTAAAAAAATAATATAAATAAGTGGTTGTACCGAATTCAATAATCACCTATCGCTGTCTTAATATTAATATTGATCTAGTTAATATATACAAGCGTAATTAAACAAAAAGATGAAACACTAAACGTTTTCAAATTAAAAGTCGACTATATATAAAACTTCATTGAGAATTGAACAAAAGAGGACAATAGATGGTAGTGTGTTCTGTATTCCTCTATGTTATCTAAAATAATTCTGAAATTGATTAACTACAGAAAATGAAATTGGACAGTGACGTATAGAAATACAAATTTACTTTGTATATTTTAATAGCCACGATATACAAAAAGATATATTTCGCCTTACAAAACGACTTATATATATATTTTCATTTATAAAAACCGTGCTGTTGTGTTTACTACTTGATATAAATCTCTCGAAATTTCGTCCATGTCAGTTCACCATTGCGAGATCGTCATAACATATCAATAGGATAAAAAGCTCAGAATGCTTGTTTGAATTAAAAAACATCGGTATTATGCAAATAAGATCTCTCGCAATACCGTTTACAGGGGATTGTTATAAGATTTACGAAAAATAGCTTTGATTATAACTCTTATTGAAGAACGTGAGTTTCTTTAAATCATTTGATCAGATTTAATTTATCAGGTTATGATGGATTCAATAGTGTGTATAAGCGAATCAACAGAAATAACTCGTCCAAACATTTATCAAATTATAGGTAATACAATTCCAACCTTATGAAGATAAATCCAAGCAAATGGACGATGCAAAAACAAACTTTAAATTGTTGTTGATATTATTCTTGTTGTTGCTTTCCATGTAGGTTTCAGTTGTTATAGTTACCAGTGATTTTTATGTAATTTGATCAATTTAATAGTGGATTTTATGTCATATATGAAGGGAAATATATAGTAGTTATTATTGGAATATGAGTACACATGGATAACTACTAGTTCACCTTGGCATGGACTTAATTGAAAGTTAAAAAATGAGGTAAGGTTTATCATTTCATTTAACGAACGATCACGAAGTAAGAATAGAAAATAATTTGATATATTCGAGGACTCCCCACCTATGTAATTGTGACGGACCTTGTATTATGTGGAAAAATCTAATAATAGTTTGTAAATAAAAAATGAAATAGAAATTGGTTTCTTCCTCTGTTATAACATAGATAACAGATACATAAAATATAAATAATATCGAGAGAAACATAGTAACACCATTCTGAGTGGACGAACGTGAGCATCTGTGGAAATCATAGGTTTGATCAAGTGACGTAGAACATCTCTTTTCCAAACAGCCGCACCCATAGTGGAACTTAATATAAACCTTATAAATGAAGAATAGATTTCATGGCATGATATTCCACGGCTTTTTTTTATAGTTCCGGTCCTTGTACTTTGCTGCTGGACATAAAGTCCTATACGTTATAAAACATAGCTACTATTGGAGAATAAGCAAGTCGATAAGCAGACGATATTTCCTTAGATCTTTGCGCTATGCTATTTAACGTAGAATTTTGTTACTTTCTGTACGCACTGTCTATCTGTCGTAGATTGACATGACATGTAAATATCGTACAATACCCCCCACCCCCCATAAAAAAACAAACCAAAACAAAACAAAAAACATGACATATACAAAAATGAATACACATCCTGCCAGCATTTATGACAAATCTTTTGAATGTATAGCATCAGTACAGATACTCCACGATTGCAGGTAGCCCTAATTGTGTTTCTGCGGCGTGGGTTGATTGCAGTGGTTCATGATCAAGTACTTGTTTTGTGAGGTTCTTCTCGTTGCTATACAGAGATCAACTGCTACCAATTATTCATTTGTTTAACTAGAAACAAAAGAATCAATAAACCATCAATCAAATAGATACAGTAATGGAATCAGCCACACGTTTAGTATTTTCATTAATGGGTTAAAGGCGTAACATACGCTCTTTGTATTTGTGCTACCCGAAACAATATTTACAAGTCAATCATGACGCTTGATAGCACTTTAGTCAGAAGCTTTTGTTCAAAGTAAATCGTTGTTATTGTTGAACTCTAAATGACTTCCAAACAAATCAAAACAGGACTAGAAACAAATAAGCAAAAAATTGGGGAAAAATACTAGGTATATGCTAAACTTGAAACGTTGTGATATACGTCATAGGACTTTGGTAACTCCAAAGAGTAAATTGGTCCCAAAGATCTAAAGCTGGAAACATACTGTTCATTCCCACTTTATCAACGCTGCGAATAAAAAGTGAAGAACGACAAACTAAAGTAAGTATATGTTTCCTTACACTTATACTACATCACAGTTCTGTTTTCAAACAAGTAGTTATATAATAAATTACTTCGAATTTAGTGACCGAGGTACCCAGCGCAGTCTACAAGCTAGATTTTAATGATGAATTAAGTTATTATCTCCTGTATTTAATCGAAACAAATGGATTGTGTATTTAAAGAGCAAGATTTATATGTGTTGATACGTTTAAAAGCAATTTCAAACTCGGTAAATAAGTCATAAAATTTGGAATCACTGATGTTCGAGAATCTTGGAATTCTAAACCAATCAAAATTTGAAATTATTTGGAATGTGATCGGGTTTGTCTAGAATACATTGACCCTATTAAATAATATATAAGAGAGAGAGAGAGAGAGAGAGAGAGAGAGAGAGAGAGAGAGAGAGAGAGAGAGAGAGAGAGAGAGAGAGAGAGAGAGAGAGAGAGAGAGAGAGAGTTCAGTTATTTCACTGCTAAGGATTGTCATGTAATTGTAAGGGAACAAGTCTTGACTCGGATTCATCTAGATGTCGTTTAGAGTTAGTAGTAAACAGCATCACAAATCATTTATACATTATTTCACATAGAGCACATAAAGTTATGATTGGCTAGTTCATACTGTATAGGTCAGGAGAGTTGTTGTTGTTGTTGTTGTTTTACCCTTTGGTCATGTATTGTATATACCTTGGGAGATAATGGCATTTTTTTGTTTATACATCTAGGTTTTGTAGTGTATTGGAGAAGGTGGTTCTTTCTGGTTTTACCCCTTGGTCTTTTAGTGTATTAGTCTGGGGAGAGGAAGGCGCTTTATCATTTTTGCCCCTTGGTCTTTTAGTGTATTGGTCTGGGGAGAGGAAGGCGCTTTATCTTTTTACCCCTTGGTCTTTTAGTGTTTTGGTCTGGGGAGAGGAAGGCGCTTTATCATTTTACCCCTTGGTCTTTTAGTGTTTTGGTCTGGGTAGAGGAAGGCGCTTTATCATATTTGCCCTTTGGTCTTGCTTTACGTCTATGTCTATGGATGTTCCTAGTTTTCTTAGATTCCCCAGATATCATTGTATACGTATATGGAAAACACCGTAGAGTACATGACAACACGCTAGTTGTTATGAAATGTTCAATTATTTCCCCAACCTATAACTTTAGTATTATAATTATATTAATTGTATGGCACCAAAGGTATTTTTATTTACTTTTGTTTACACTTGTTTACTTAAAATGATAGAACTAATTTGAGGATTTGGATTTGACTTCAAACTCACGATACGGTCATTTTACCGTGGTACCTGATCTCATCTCCCGATTTCCCACATGTCTACATGTCCACTGTTCCTTATGTCTTATATTGCCTTGTATATTTCACTTCTATCAACACTTTGGAAAATACGCTGTACAAAAAGACATGGTATTCAGCGGATATAAATTTAATGATGTATTCATGCTTAGAAAAGCTACAATATATGTAATGGCCGCCAACATTTAAGAGTCATTCAAAGTCAACAATTAACTATTATGTCGAAACTTATTTAGTATTACCTATGAATTATTAAATTGTGGTATTTGTCATAAAATGATTTATGCATATATCTATTCGATAATATTGTACACACGAGTGTGATACAGTGTTTTACAAATAATAACTTGTTTTGGCACTATACGCGAGGGTTCGAGCTTTGCCTCAACTTTAACCGATTTAGTTTAAATGTTTGTTAAATTATATGTGAATTTATTTTTTGAAACCAAATTTTCTGCACCATTATTAAAACGTGCACATGCATAACACTGAATACTTGTTACATGTAGTGTAAATGTCAACTCCAACAACAACAACAACAATACTAAAAAGCCTACCCTTTGTAAGACGTCAAGTTCATATTGTATTTCAACTCTGTGTACACTAAAAATGTAATCGGCCTTTAGGACAACTTCCCTGATATTCACTTTTCATTTTTTGCAACATTACAAAATGAAGAATAAAAACGTTTGCCTCAGTATCATTTATAAAACTGACCCCAGAATTTTTTTTCTTATTAGTAATTACACGTAGTTGTGTAATGTCGCGTTAGTGGTTAACGTCGCATTTCTCTTATGACGTCATATACCATTGGTTCCGTCTTTCAAGTCGACGTTTTCATGTATTATCAATTCCGATCGTCACATAGTTCGATATATTATTTTGACCCCAAATAATGTTATAGATTTATATATCGATTATGTAACACACCTTGTTAAATTGTGTATTTTGTCGATTTTGATAGCTCATAGTTCCTAAAGATATCAACATTTATATATTCTAAAACGTGTGCGACTTTTGTTATATGAATTACCTGCAGTCAAAATCTTTCTCAACTTAACGTAAGGATTTGTTTACAAGCAGGCAATAGTTCAACAACATGTCATTACTTAAAATGCGGTACAAGAATTTTGCCGATCAAATGTCAAAGGACACTATGCTCTACTGCGGAGCATTGGGCCGTTTTCAAAGCATTTAACCAATACCTAGATCGATTTAAATACAGTGTTCTAATTCAACGAGCGATTTATTACAATATCTAATGAGTAGAAATTATTTTCTGCACCGTAATTCTCTATAAATGAAGATTTGCTGTGTATTATTTGAAATGAAATCTAAAGTCTTTTTTCATTTGACATTCTTTCCACGGAATGTGACGAGCTGTTTCTCAAACGTCTGGAATATATGTGTTTACTAATCTTTGTAAACCGCCATGCCGAGTACATCGCGACCTACCTTAAAAATTTACAGGTAAGAATCACGAGTTAATTATGTATATTGATTAAGTATTTTTTTTAAAAAAAAATCAAGTCCGGATCATCTTAAATTACATGGCTTACAATACATTTAGATCACTAGTGGTATATCATAGTCGTTTATTCATTCCCATTTTTAATTACATGGCTTACAATACATTTAGATCACTAGTGGTATATTCATTTCCATTTTTAATTACATGGCTTACAATATATTTTGTTCACCATTGGTATATCATAGTCGTTTATTCATTTCCATTTTTTTTTTTTGTAAATGAGCATCAGACTGCATATGTGGTTACTGTAGTGCACCCATTTTCACACGTGTAAAAAAAATTCACCATGGTTGCATGCTAAACAAAGGGCGCCAATCCGGAGCTACGGGGATGGGTCAGATGTGTGGCGAGGGCTTTTAGTAGTCGATTGCACGTTAAATCAACTCTGACTGATTCATACCGATTTTCAATTTACTAAATTAATTACCACGGTGTTTTCTGTTCTACAATTGTCATGATCTATTTTACCAATTACCTATTTGAGTGCGAATTGGTTCCCGTACACGTATTCACATTCCCTAATTTGTGAAAATCAGCAGGCAAAAACTCCCAGTGTTTTAACATATTTTATCTACATAATTTCTAACCTCTAAAACTTATCTCAGAGGACTTTATGGAAGACTTTAATTCAATCAATTTGAAGTACAAATAGTTCAAATATAACATCTGGTTCTTTTGTATGATATTCTTTTCAGTTTTTTTTTTATTTTGAATAAAAGTATAATACACATTAACCTACTAAGATAAACGTTAACAGAGAATATATGTCAGAGTAGAAATACCAGAAATAGTGGACTTTAATTATATTAACAAAAATTTAAATCATTTAAATCTGTTTTGGCAACAGCAAAATAATTTGTACTATTGTGCTCACAATTAAGCTCACGAAGATAAGAAGTAGCAGGGCACGTTTTAAGAATATATGATAAGGCAAATTATTAACTTTGAAAGTTTGAAATTTACATGCTTCTGATGCATTTGAATATTAAAGAAAAATGAATAACGATGTTTTTCTATGACGAAGCGCTATTACTCTTGTCTTCATACATATGACTGAAAATGTATGTATCAACAATATTGGATAATTTTTAATGCAATAGTATGAATATAAAGTGGAAAATCCACTTTTAGGCCCCTTCATAATATCCATCTGAAAACGGACATATTTGAAAATTAGCACGTAATAATTTTAGAACACTAGTCCTCAACTGTCTTTATCCTTTGGAAATTTGTGAAAAGCGTGATCTGTTTTACATGCATTTCCGTACCTCGCTACAATGTACCGATTAAACATGGCTATATTTAAATACACTGCCACCCAACGCGAGCATTTCAAAGGTGTGTAAATGTGATTCAGTTATTTTATGCAAAATATCCCGGGAACGAGACATCAGATTGACTTCAAAAAGTGAATTTAATGTGCGACAAATTCCATCAGCATCCTCTGTTTGAAGAACCACAACAAATATTTACAGCGTACTGAAAAATTAAATTCCTTTGTTCTTTAATGAAATCTGTATGTTTAAAAGATAGACTTGATGATAGATCATTTTCGCTCTTACGTAGTCCGGTTTTGGATCTGGATTTTTCATGCGCCAATTCAGCTTTGTTATGCTTAGGGATTTCCGGTATGTGTCTTTACGTCGATCAAGAAATAAAACGCAGTTATGTCTGAAGGCCAGATTATTGTCACTAGTCCATTTATGTCAAAAACAAATGGAGGTTAACGTCTGAACTCAGAAATGAAATATTGTGACATTTTGATATAATGTATGAAATCAAGCATTTTATTTCTTGATCGACGCAAAGACACATACCGGAAATCGCTAAGCATAACAAAGTTAAAGCGGCGCAAGAAAAAACCCAGATCCAAAACCGGATTACATAAGAACTCAAAAATGATCTATTGCAAATACGACACAAGCGCCTAATTCATTTCCAAAAATATTCATTTGCTATTGGGCGTGTTTGGTACTTATCGTTGATTTGAATGAAATTGAACTATCCGGAAAAAGTCCGGAAAGTTCCGCTTGTCGGGTATAACATGGACGCATCTAGATGGATGCCAACATGATAGTTGAATAATCGTCGAACTAAAACATTTTTGTACTCAATTTAAATGTGTGAACGCTAGTATCCTGTGTTGTTTATGAAAAGTGAAACTGAAATGAAAGTTTTGAAGTATTTGTGTTTGGTCAAAAGAGATAGGAGATTATTATTTGCGAATATCTACATCCTAGTGTCACATAATTCAGCTGACAAAGATGAAAACAGGAATATCGTGTTTTTGGTTCTTTATTTACTAGAATATATTTTGGTTTATGCTGCGATAGAAAAGGAATGATTGTTAAAATAGCCAATGTGTGCTTGGTACATATTAAACAAATCAAAACGTACTGCTAAATAAACATAGATAAACATTTTGTCATAATGTTGCTTTGTATTATATTGGATGATATTGATTTTTTCGCTATCTGTTCTTGCTTCAATAAATATCGTACGTCAGCGAATGAAATAAAGATAAGAAAATGAACACTGCATTACAGCAAAACGGCTTGAAAAACAAAGCGTAAAAATTGATTTCTTGTTTTGTGCGGTTGGAAAATCAGAATTAAGAACCCGGCGTCTTCGATGATCCGGTTTTAGATGTAATCATCTTATACAGAAATCCGATTAGCTTTGACATGTTAAAACTATAACTTCATTTTGTTCGATACAGTTACTTGTTTAACAATTATCCAATAATTTAACTATACGGATTAGAATGTTTACAATGTTTGCGCTGTTTTATATTTCTTTTGAATCGTTATATTCTACATATATATTGGGATTAATGAGTATACCTCGGTAATGTTTATATATTTTAAAGATTGTGATATCTTACATCATAAAAATTTTAATTATAAAATCAACAACAGACTATTCTGACGCAAAATTGGTAAAATTTGAGAAGAATTCTTAAAATAAAATGTAAATATTCGCACTTTATATTTTCAGTGGCGCCACACCCACAAAGATGTTGCGGGTTTGTACCCCATCCTCCATGCATGCGTCCTATGAGGGAAAACTTCGTAGTCCTCTTCTTCCGAAGAGAGAAAATGAATTAAGACAACAGATTGTAGGCATGATACACCAGCATTCCGGAAATAAAATAAACTACGAAATGAAGACCGGTGAATCAACAGTTATTTATCAAATAAAAAAGAAAGGTGGTGTTGCACCCATGAAAACTCCGACAACAAAGGAAGACAGAAAAAATGACAGTTTAAAGAGAATTCATTTGAAACTTTTGCGTGCGACAAGAAGTAAGGGGATGAAAAGTTTCCCGGTGCTTGATGGTTACGGAGATGTTCTAAATAATAATGATGATGATAACAATAATACAGAAGGAGCAGAAGAAATAATTGAAAAACGTCCCAAGACTGTGGAAGGAGCAAGGGCTGATTCAACTAACAAAAATGTAAGGTTTAGAATAGAGGACAGTAATTCAAACGTTCCGGTCAGCCAATTGCCTGGTTATGAAGTTCGCGGTAGTGCAATAGGAAACAATCAGATATATGGGTATTCTAGATCTGCTCCAACTACAGCTCGTCGTTCTGAAACTGCTCAGAGACAGGCACAAATACATACATCTTTACAAGTGTTTAAACGCCGATTAAAGCTTAATCAGGATAACTATTTGGCTCCAAATAGCAATATGCGTGAATCTGACTATATTATTAGGCGTGTTCCTATGCGTTTAGATGGAAATGCGCGTGTCAACACATTGACATCATTCCCAATTGAGCCCAGATTAACAGTTTCATCGAAGTATTCAAATATACCAAAAACACCGAACAGAAGCGTTTCACCGAAACGTCAAGTGACGATTAAGCAAAGACCAATTAGTGCAGAGGTATCTCAGGGTAGTGACAACCAAGAAAAGAAAGTCAAATATAGTTATAGACTTCCAGACGATTTGACGATAGGTAAGGAAGTGAGCTTTCAAGATGAAACAGAAGCTATTCCTAGTGTAAATACTTATGTTTTAGAACAAAATAGGTCAAAGAAGACTAAGAAATTCGAAACGCAAGCTACCCTGAGTGCACATAATCTAGGGGTACATGACGCATTAACGTCTGTGTCGGATAATAAGATTCAGGTTGGAGAGGAAAATGAGGTTGACCATAGACTTGTTAAGTGGGTCGAGGAATCTACGGCAATAAACTACACACGTAAAATGAACAGAATACGATCAGCGTCATCTGACCGTTTTAGAACTGCTTCTGTTGATTCAAACGACAGAACTCTATTTCTTCACGAACCAACTAACGAATCTGAATCAATTTTAGCGTGATATTGACAACATACACGTGCTATTTATATCATTCGATTTTACAGTCATGTATTTCTCACACGTCTGATGAAGTTGATAGGTTGTTTTTTCTTGATACAGGTTTCTATAGTTTGTTTGTCATACAGAGCCTCAGTCAATGAATTTAAGATTGTAGATTCGTTATTTGAGACAAGCAACAAAACCGAATATTTGATTTGTAAGTAAACTTATCTGTGATAAATAATTATTTCCCTGTATAATACTGATGGAATATTTGAGGATTCTCATACAACTATTTTATAGAGGTCGACGTCTTAACTAAACAGATCATTGAATGAAAATTGACAAAGTGAGGCAGCTTTTGAAATAATTTTGTTGTGTGATGGATGTTTAAAAAATTGAGAAATATTGTGAAGTCATTCGGTGGAACATCTCGAATACAGTTACACGATTAAGAGATCAATAAGCAGAGTAAAGTAAAAACTCATTATACTGCCACCATTTGTCCAGCCCTTTGGAATTATAAAGGGGTCAGCAATATTTTAAGGAAAACCTAAAATAAAGTAAAAAGGACAAGTGGACTATAAAATATTGTAAAGTAATTGTAATTGTAAAGTGAGGTGACAAATGAAACGAGGAGCTTTATAAAGAGGCTTTACTGTATAACATTTACACCAACTAAGATCCAACACACAAGATTTACTAATTATTTCAGCAATTATTATACGCTAATCAGTATTATGAATGACTGCATAGTAATTCGAATTGTCTAAAAACTGTAATTTTGAAATTTGTATCTTCTTTAAAGATATGGGAGATTATATGATGTTAGTACATGTATATAAATAATTAACAAATTAAAATGAAAACAACATTTTATGTACTCTTTTTCCATAAAACGTAATACTGCACTAATTTAAGAAATTATTTAAATTGTTGATATGCGATATAGAATAAAAGTATGGCACCCTTCAATTAACGATTGATTGAGGCTTTCGTGAAAATATATGTCGAAGTACGATCTTCCCAATTGTGGCTGATACTAGTTCATATTAAGAATAAAAAGGAGATGTTATAAACATAATACCAAAGTTATAGTGTTGAAAAAACAAACAAATGAGAACACAAAAACAAATGCTCGGAACCGGTTTCAATGGACAATTATAGGGTTTGTAATGGTATCGATTAAAGTATCTTTACTTTAGGACATTGAGATGGGAACGAAGAAAAACTATATGTATGTTTATTCTAGAACATGAATCAGGGTAAAATAATATCAGGGGATAAGTCAAAACCATACATTTCAGTAGCTTGCTTCTCAGTCAAAATAAGAACCTGGTTACGTCTATTATGTGTATGAGGATGGTTATATGTTTGACTTTACCGAATCCAAAGGAACTAAATATGAACCCGTATACAAATCGTTATCTGTTAGTTACGTTACAACACGCACGTATTACAACAAAAGCAATATACTATTTATCTCCGGCGTGTAAACTTTTGATCCTTCTCAAACACAGACATTTTCAAGTCATTTAACTCTTTACATTTAATTCAATTACAGGTAACTCACGTGATTTTATGTTAATTTAAAATGAGCATCAATATATTAGAACTTTAGTGACATTAAAGTACATATCTCATGACATCTTGGGTACAAAAGAGTTGAATTACCAATTCATATGAGAACGAGCATTTGATAAACAAACCCACAATGGAAGTCAATACGAACTTTGAATACCTTAGCCGATTTAAAAATGTAAAAAATATAATCATTATATATTTTAATTAAGATAAACATATTCCAGAATCTAATGTGTATCTCTGTTTCTTGTTGATTAGATTTTAGAAATAATTTTAGAAATAAATGTTTTCAATAAAGTACTAATCATTCGAATTAGAATCTAAAAGCGTCATTTAAAACTTAATTGGTTTATATGTATTTCTGTATCTTGTTTATTAGGTTGAGAAAATTAATGTTTTCAATAAATATATCTATAAATTATTCTTAAGAATGCCCGTGAAAGTACTATTCGAGTTAAAATTTTATAGCGTCATTAAAAACGTGTTTGCTTAAAATTGAGAAAAGAAGAGGCGCATTAAATATTTTTAAATCCAACATTTCTGTCTAGGAGGAAAGGTAGATTTGACATTTCAAATGAATTTGGTTATGTGGACAACAATAAAAGAGAGGTCCAGTTGTTCGTTCCATGTAGAATTGTATTAAATGCTAGGACTTTAAAAAGGAATCAAGCCTTTTATAGTCCTCTCCACCATAGATTTGCCAATAATGAGCTCTATGACATTTATATGCCTCACCTAGTTATTTGCACTGTTTATTTCAGATTCACTGACTTTCAAGACTTTGTATGTCTGTATACAGAATATGACAATACTTTGTATGTCTGTATACAGAATATGACAAGACTTTGTATGTCTGTATGCAGAATATGACAAGACTTTGTATGTCTGTATACAGAATATGACAAGACTTTGTATGTCTGTATGCAGAATATGACAAGACTTTGTATGTCTGTATACAGAATATGACAAGACTTTGTATGTGACAAATACTTTGTATGTCTGTATACAGAATATGACAAGACTTTTATGTATGTATGACTGACTTTGTATACAGAATATGACAAGACTTTGTATGTCTGTATACAGAATATGACAAGACTTTGTATGTCTGTATGCAGAATATGACAAGACTTGGTATGTCTGTATACAGAATATGACAAGGCTTTGCAGGTCTGTATACAGAATATGACAAGACTTTGTATGTCTGTATACAGAATATGACAAGACTTTGTATGTCTGTATACAGAATATGACAAGGCTTTGCAGGTCTGTATACAGAATATGACAAGACTTTGTATGTCTGTATACAGAATATGACAAGACTTTGTATGTCTGTATAAAGAATATGACAAGACTTTGTATGTCTGTATACAGAATATGACAAGACTTTGTATGTCTGTATACAGAATATGACAATACTTTGCAGGTCTGTATACAGAATATGACAATACTTTGCAGGTCTGTATCAAAATATGACAATACTTTGCAGGTCTGTATACAGAATATGACAAGACTTTGCAGGTTTGTATACAGAATATGACAAAACTTTGCGGGGTCTGTATACAGAATATGACAAAACTTTGCAGGTCTGTATCAAAATATGACAAGACTTTGCAGGTCTGTATCAAAATATGACAAGACTTTGCAGGTCTGTATAGAGAATATGACAAAACTTTGCAGGTCTGTATACAGAATATGACAAAACTTTGCAGGTCTGTATACAGAATATGACAATACTTTGCAGGTCTGTATCAAAATATGACAAGACTTTGCAGGTTTGTATACAGAATATGACAAAACTTTGCAGGTCTGTATACAGAATATGACAATACTTTGCAGGTCTGTATACAGAATATGACAATACTTTGCAGGTCTGTATCAACATATGACAAGACTTAGCAGGTCTGTATAGAGAATATGACAAAACTTTGCAGGTTTGTATACAGAATATGACAAAACTTTGCAGGTCTGTGTACAGAATATGACAAGACTTAGCATGTTTTTATCTAGAAAGTTATAGAATTGTGAAAAGAAAGACAAAATTATGGATCAAAACCAGATTAGCTTTTATCGCTTATTATGTAGAGATAAATGTCGAAATAGAGCGTTGCAAAACTTATTCCTTATTTACCTGATAATAATGGTAATGACCAATACATGTCAAACTGAATAACAAACAACAAGTTTTCATGTTTTATGTTAAATACTCTAAAGGCTCGGTAGCATCAATTTTAAGTCATCGATTGATTTGGTAATTAAAAATAATTAGTATATAAATTGCATTGGTATACAACACTGACGTAAGATTAATTAACAAATGTGCATTGGCTTTGCGATGATAAGTATTATTGTTCCTGAATAATTATTCAAATGTTGATACGAGTATCTGAATTATTGTTTATAGAGTTGAGGGTGCAGATTAAAAGTATTGATTTCATAAACTTTTTTGCACAGATTATCAATTGCCGTGTTAAATAAATTAAATAAATTGCGATCGAACTCAAACTTTAAATTGAAATAAAATATGTTTTGTTGTTGGTAACTGAGATTCTACAGATTCATGCACCAGTAACCGTTCCTCAATATAACTGTCATGATTGAAACGTAATTAAAATATCTTAATCGATGGTAAAATATTTGCTTCAACGATTCCGTTCTATAATAATCCTTGTGGTTAAAATTACATTGCATTAAAAAATTATTCACACACACACACACACACACACACACACACACACACACACACACACACACACACACACACACACACAGAGGATGGGTGTTGTGAGGTCAGATTCCATTTCTTTATTCTCACAATCAATGACTACAAAGGTATAGAAAACATTTATACAACATACTTATAATACTTAAATGTTCTCACTTTTTTAATTTTCCGGGGGTTTACAAATAATACGAGAACAGGTGTTCCACCAAACATCTCATGTCTTTCGTATGACAATATATTTCGTAGACTTTGTGTCAAACTCCGCTATTATCTACTCTTATTGTTACTGAGTTAATTCCTAATACACCTCAACAGAGATATACTTTAAAATGTTCAATGAACATTCGAATTGATAAACTATTTCTACCTAGTAAGTTCATTTACTTGAAATTATCCAAAATTTGTTGAAAACTGAATTTAACCGTCTTGGTTGTCTTTAGAAAAAACAAGACAGGCTTTATCAAAGTAGATAAGATTTATATGAAAAACAAATTATATACTTAAATTTTCAAAATATAAAAAAGAAGAATCTTTTCTAAATTGCCAAAAATAATTGAGACTGAAAACAGTAAAACTACATTATTTCTGCTAGGCAATTAATATTAAATCTGACTTATCAAGAAAATATTTTTTAAAAATGACTAAAAATTGTTTGTTATAATCGTGAGCAAACTAAAAACATAAAAATAAGTACGTGACAGTTATTGCAGTGGATTAAAAGATGTACTTATTAGTTGATAAATGACAAAATTGATGTGACAATATCCTGCGATTGAAATGATTCCTTTGGTTTTAGAGTTACCTTTATTTAAAAAATGGTGGGTTAAAAGCAACTGCTAGTTACAGTTAAAGGGGGACACTTAAAATATTCTAATAATGGAATTCATCACCTAATCAATTTGGTTACAAAGGTTATATTTTCTATCATTTCTGTCATCGACCTGTTTAATATAGTGCTCTGTGATTTGTGGTTCTAAATTTACAAAACTGAATTCTATTTTTTTATCAAGTGTATCTAAATTTTGTCAAACTTGAGATCTCTTTTAAAAATTCTATATTTAATACGTCTCATCCCCACGTCTCTTGAAAATGATCAGTTAATCTTAATCTTTTTAAAGCATCATCAAGTCGTTTTATTAGGATTATTTTGTAAAAGAAATACAATGGACTTGGTCGAATGTTTGTTGCATTTCGATTACGATATTCAATTAAACTATATTCACCATTGTACCAATTATGCAATTTTGTCCGTATCATCCGTCTTTAAGCCTTTTGTCAACCACTTTCATTTTTGTATCAGTATGTGTCGCAAAACATGGATTGATTTCAATTATCTCGTCATGACATGCAGTTCATATAAAAAGTATCAGATACCAAAGTATAAATCTGTAAGTCGTCCAGTATATAGGTACAAATCTGGTAAAAAAATGGAATCAGGTGCGATGGAGGAGTAAGCATCCCCTGTCGACCCGTCACATCCACTGGGGTCCACAGTCAAATAAAAATGAAATACGTGAGGAACAAATCCTCGTCACAATTGGTTCAGATGGCTCAACAACTGCCAACGAAAAGGCAACACTTACAGAAACAGAGTAATCGCAAACAACTATTATACCGACCAGAAAATTTGCGGAACGTTGACAACAAAAGCGGTTTTCGATATCCAAACGCAATACACAATAAATGTAAATAGTCATGCTGATATGTGATTCCGTCATCCAATTTGGGTAGTCTGAATTTTAAGTTTAAATCTCAACATGAATAAATGTAAAATATATTTTTCGATAGTTTAATAGTCTGGAAGAAAAGTTAAAAACAGACCCTATAGAAAACAGTGGTTGTCGTATTTATATTTGGTTAAATTGACAAATCATGTACATATAGATAAGTTACAAAGCAAGATATTGAATAACATCGGTATTCACTTAATTTATGTGTGAAGTTACAGTGGGTTGAAACGCTGATACACATAGAAACAGTAGGAGTGATTTAAATGCCTTTTTCAAGATGATGAGTTTAGCATTAAGTAAAAAAAAATAAGTTAATGTAAACGGGTTTATGTAAGACGGATTTTTTTCATGTCATATCTATATGGTGCCGTGAGACATGCGTGTTTATATACTGAACCAGCAACAACAAAAAATTACATGGGCCATCTAAAACAAAAAGCCTCTTTTAAAAGATTTGCTGCATAAATGCTTTCAATTCTGAAATGTAAATGTTGTCGGCTTGGTTTTTAGGGCAAAGTATAACGTTGATTACGTAATTCAATTCTAAAGTGTGTTGCTGAATATTAACACACAATTTTTTATCCTGGTATTGAATGAACAATACGATAGGATAAAACATATCAACATCACATTATCATAGCTATAGGACAATTATCAAAAATTGGATATTCTTATATTCTAATTATGCTAAAATTAGTTAATTCAAATTTGTTTCGCTTTGCCCCAAATATGATATGGACTAACATAGGGAAGCAACCAATTCTAAGTGAAATTTACAATTTTTGACTGATGACATGTAGTGATTTGGTTTGTTTTACTGGCGTTTGACGGCACACTCAATAATTTTTTCAGTTATATTTTGCGGTCAGTTTTTAAAGGTGGAGGAAAGAAACTGGCAACAATGTACAAAGGAAGAGACCGAAAGGTTTGCGCAAGTAAACTGGCAAACTTTCTCACAAAATCAAATTAGCTTCAAGCAGGGCTCGAACATGCGCTGACAAGAGACGAGACACTTCAAGAATTTAAAGTTTGAAGAAGCTCAAACCACTCTGTCCCTGCTACAAGTGAATATTTAAATATGTGATATATGTCAATATTCGGGACCAGAATATATGAACCAGGGGCTGAGTAAAGGATCTTTAGGACAATTTTTGGGGAACTTGTTATTTTTATGCTTTCAGATACTTGTACATATATTGGACTTAAAAATATAGTAGAGCGTTGTGTCTGGAATGAAAAATTTTACAAAATAACTTACGCCGGATAAAATTCCTTGTTTCCTGGCATTTCATTGGTTATGTCTTAAGGACACTTTTCTCAGCTGCTGGCTCATATGTGATTTATATGTTTTGACAAGAAATGCCTATCAAATACACTAAATATACCACCAAACATCTATAAAACAAGGCATTTTCAACCACAATGACTAACTCCTATTACGCCTTTGTGAACCTTAGCTGATACTGTGAAAATTATGCCAGTTTACTTGCAGATGAACACCTGTCCTTTCCTGGGTACACTGTACGCTGGTCTTCTCTTCCACCATTAAAACAGACTGACACCGTATAACTGTTAAATTTCTGAATAAGGCGCAAAGCAAAATTCAAATAATCCATCAAGAAATTGAAGATGTTTCTATGGATACTAGGATTGTTTAAAATCATGGCAAGTCATATTCATTCAATATCTCAGTGACTTAGTGTGTAGCCAGGAATACAAACTGGCGTTTTAAGTTCTGGTTGTTTTTCAACCCTTTCTATTTTTTTTTTTTTTGCAGCATCATCTGTGAAATATTGTTATAACATTACTGTATGCATACAATGTATTCTAAAAATCTGTTTTAGCTTTTCCAGGTTACTTCAAAAAGATATTTTGTCACCAAAAATACAGGTCAATATGCAGCACTTTGTGCTTCACAGAATTTTTTCCATTAGCCATTACATATATATTCCATGTTTTTCAAAAAATGAATAACAATCCTTAATTCTGTCTTCAGCAGGTGTTCTGAAGATTTCAAAGGAGCTTGTCTATTTTGTATTATTTTCTGTGTTGGAATCTCTTTAATTAAGTTATCAACTTTAAATACTTTTATCCTATGAACTGAGATTTCAAGAAAATATCAAGTCTCTGTAATTAGTCCTATCTTCTATGTAATGATACAACAGAAAAACAACAAATAATTAAAGACATACAAATTCTTGATACTAGTAAATATAAATCTAATCAATAATACAAGAGACCCAATGAGCCTAGAGGCCCTCAACTGTCTTGGATCAATTATGCAACTGATATTTTCTGTTACTTAGATACATATGACCTTGACCTTTGGCCCTGAAACCATGACATTTTGGCACAATGATCCTTACAATTTTCACATAAACCGGTATGAGTATATGTGTATAAAAACTGTCAATCAGTTTTGAGTTAATAAGCCATTTTTATAAAAACATACCCCCATCATTGGAAGTACCCGCTAAAAGCTCGTTTATAAACAGATTTCAATATCTTTCAGAAATTTTGTAGATATAGACTTTACAATAATTTGTATTAAATTGAAAAGAAATCTAATAGTTGGCTCACTAGCCAAATATTTATAAAGCTGCACCAAGTTTTAACTCCATTTGGCACCCAGTATATATGTACTGCCTTTCTTGTTTGCAAACTTGAAGCCCCTTCATAGGAGCAATCTTCCTGTCAAATTGGTTGAAATATGTTAAATGCCTCATGGGTAGAAGTCATTTGAGCACAGATGACAGATGACAACCAACATTGGACTATAGAAATTTTAACCACTGGGCCAGAGAGCCAAAAAATTCATAAAGATTCACAAATCAAATTCAATTATTTATTATACTATTTACAGATTGCCATTTTGAACAAAGTTCAATAAGTTTTTACATAATTATATCATGTATATTGATTGTACCCTGATTTTTAAATCCTTAATCCAAGTTGATTCATATAATCTAGAAAAACATTAATAGCACCATTAATTACCCTTAACAAGAATATAAATTGACATGTACAAAACAATATTGTATGTATCTAAGAAAATCAAAGTAAATTCAATCCAATTTTGTAACTAAAATGTACAATTTTGAAATCATTTTTGAAAAGAAAAAAAAACACCTCAAAATCAAGTGTGTCTTAGAACAGTCTGACTGACACAGATGAAATAAAATGTATTTGATACAGCATTATTTAGTAAATGTAATGAATTAAGAAATTGATATTGCTTTATTCAATTCAATTTCATTTACTTATCAATCCATGATAATATTCAGAGGTCTTAACATGATTTGTACAAAACCACTTGATTACCAACATTAATCCATACACATTTTAAAAAAAATCAACTTTGTAAATCCATAAATTCATCCCAATATAAAAGTTAAGACCTACGGTCTCACTATTATTACTACTTCCACAATACAGTCAAACTTGTCCTAAAGGTCCTCTCAAGCAATGTCAAGGAAACAGGTAATAGTAGCCATTTTAGGCAGAATGCCTTTATGAAGAGATTAATTCATTTAAAAAAGTTAATGGTTATGCTTGAAAGGCCTTTATAACCAGGGCCCAGCACCATAAAACTTACCAATTACTTAAGTCTAAAAATTTTACTCAAGTTTGGCTAATAATGAAATCTGATTGGCTAAGCAGGCCAATTTGAGAATTTTCTCAGACTTAAGTAAATTCTCAAGTTTTATGGTGCCGAGCCCAGGTGTCCAATATACAGAGGTTACCTTTAATGCAAGTTTAACTAGTGATATCACCAAATTGACAACTGTCATATAATAACCAGTATTGTGTCATACTAAAAGCAAAAATTGAGAAATTGATGAAAAACCTAGATGTGCACCTACAACAATAATAAAGTAATACCAAGACTTGCTGTTAAATTTCAGAAAAACTTACATAAACTTACAATTCTGGAGAGCTGAAAAAATTGCTTAGTATCAAATGACTTAGATCTGAACACAAGCTAATAAAATATCACCTTAGCATTACTTTTGCAACCTTCTCTGTAACAAGTACATCTACAAGTTGTCCAACACTCATTTTAAACAGTGAGACAATTTCTTGGGGAAATTATAAAATCATCTACAATTTTTAAAATGAATCAACATGATATTTCATCAATGAAAATAATGTAAAAAAGGAACAATTTTGTAAAAAGAAATAATCTGTCTGTTTCCTTGTTCAATTAAATGTATTTGTCTTGTTACAGTTTGTGTGTGTGTGTGTTGGTGTGTGTGTGTGTGTGTGTGTGTGTGTGTGAAAGTTGTACATATTCACAGTCACACATATTCATATCACATGGTCACATATTCTTTAGGTCATGTGATCCCACCGACTCAGTTTCACATAACAAGATCAAACACACAGTTATAATTTGTCTACACCACTTTGTTCTGTACCTTTCCAATCTCTTCAATTTCACATTCAACTATATCTCCTCTCTGCAAAAGAAGTGTAAGTTATCAACTGACCTGCATACATTTTATTCTTCATCCAAGTTTATCATGATTAAATTGCATCATTGGAACACGAGGAAATTTACATGTGTGGGTAATGTATGCTAAATATGCAATTATGTTTGTGTGATTTACCCTAGCGTACAAGTCATGCGATGACGTTTGTGTGATTTACCCCAGCGTACAAGTCATGCGATGATGTTTGTGTGATTTACCCCAGCGTACAAGTCATGCGATGACGTTT
The DNA here is from genome assembly GCA_030159075.1 of Atrina japonica. Lineage (NCBI taxonomy): Eukaryota > Metazoa > Mollusca > Bivalvia > Pterioida > Pinnidae > Atrina > Atrina japonica. The sequence goes on along the minus strand of BROG01000475.1, from coordinate 378,981 downwards.
GTGTGATTTACCCCAGTTTCATGTGTTTGTGTGATTTATCCTAGCCCGATGCGTGTGATTTACCAAGTCATGCGATGACGTTTGTGTGATTTACCCCAGCGTACAAGTCATGCAATGACGTTTGTGTGATTTACCCCAGCGTACAAGTCCTGCGATGACGTTTGTGTGATTTACCCCAGCGTACAAGTCCTGCGACAAGTCATGCGATGGCGTTTGTGTGATTTACCCCAGCGTACAAGTCATGCGATGACGTTTGTGTGATTTATCCTAGCGTACAAGTCATGCGATGACATTTGTGTGATTTACCCCAGCGTACAAGTCATGCGATGACGTTTGTATGATTTACCCCAGCGTACAAGTCATGCAATGACATTTACCCCAGCGTACAAGTCCTGCGATGACGTTTGTGTGATTTACCCCAGCGTACAAGTCATGCGATGACGTTTGTGTGATTTACCCCAGTGTACAAGTCATACAGAGTATCGTTTGAGACAGGACTGCTCACAGTAAGTTGTGACATCACGTATAAAACCCTGAGTGTATGCTTTACATAAAAAAATGGTAAAATTTATGACACTGAAATAAACATGTTTACAGTAATACTAGAGGCTCCCAGCTCACCTCCACTATACTGACCAACTTTAGTTTCAATTTGCAATGCAATTTCAGATGTGTTTTCTATAGAATCCAATGTTAAACTATGTTATCCATTGGAAGCCTTTTTGGATGGGATGTGGACCTGCTGAACACAATTTTTACAAGGGACTAATCAAAAACTATTAGTTTGGTTCCAACTGGCCTGGTGGTTTCAGAAGTCGAGAAGACCTTTGAATGTGTTTCCCCATTAGGTCCAATGTTAAACCATGTTTTGCTCTGGTGGCCATGTTTTTTGGTGCATTGGAATAATTTGACCAATCGTAATTAAGGATCTTAAATGCATCATTCCTGTCAAGTTTGGTTCAATTTGCTCCAGCAGTTTCAAAGGAGTTGATCAAAATATGCTTTTCCCTATAGGGTCCAATGCTAAACTATGTCCTGCGCTGGCGACCATGTTTTTTGGCGGAATGGAAAAATTTGGGCAATCTTAGTAAAGGACCTTTCATACATCATTCCTGTAAAGTTTGGTTTTACTGATTATATTTCCAATTTAAACTTTTAAGCTACATGTATATAGCTAGCTATTACAGTTTTGGAGATAATAGCCAAAAACTATGAAATTTGCTAAAAATTGACATTTCAGAGGCCATAACTCAAAATCTGTATATTAGATTCTTCTGAAATTTTCAACACAGGTAGATTCTGTCCTGCTGATTATTTTTGGCCATATAGTTTTGATGCATTTTGTATCATTTTAGTAAAAATAGCGAAAAAATCTGAAAATCATTAAAAATCAACATTTCTGGGTCAATAACTAAAAATTGGGACATCAGACTCGTCTGAAATTTTCAGGGTTGATAAATCTTGTCCTGCTGATCATTTTTGACTAATTAGTTTTTATGTGTTTCGTTACAGTTTTGAGCTATTTGTCAAAAACTGCAGTTATATGCCTATATTCTATTTATAGGTATGGAGGCCATGTTAGATGGTCAACAAGCATACTGGATACAATTTTGTTTCTAGACACCCGGATAATGTGTGTGGCCAAGTTTGGTTTAATATGGCCAGGTGGTTTCAGAGGAGAAGATTTTTAGATAGTTAACACTGGACAGACAACAGACGCCAAGTGATGGCATTAGCTCAAACGACCCTTCGGGTTAGGTGAGCTAAATATTCATAGTCAATTCAAGAGAATTTAAAAATATATACCTTAAGGAATTCTGGTGGTTTCCTGAAAACACCAACACCTGGTGGTGTACCTGTCAGAATCAGATCACCTGGTTTCAGAGTCATGAACCTAAAATACAACCAAAATAACTTTTTCATTCATAAATCAATCTTATTTTGAAAGCAACGAAAATCTTGTCAATTTCTGATAGACACATATATATCATGATGATACAAAACCTTGCTTTATATTTGTATGCGAATCACTACATCAAAACAATCCCCTCAAATCATTGAAATATATCACATTTATTTCATACATGTGTAATCATACAGTTACAATACAACATTCAATACGGAATGTGGTGTTGCACTGTAGTTGAATAAGGAAATTTTGCTGGAAACTATTTTTCTAAATGGAATTCCATTCATACAAATTATTTGGTGACGTCAATTCCATTCATATAAATATTTGATGACATCATTGATGTCACATTCATGACGCAGTGTTTGGCATTAGTACATGTTCCTCTGTAATGTGGATGCTTTAAGAGGGATAGATGTTAAATTTATGTATACAATTAAATGAATAAGGGGCATGTAATAAATCCTAAACCATAAGGTCATATATCATGACATGCATGGCACTTTAAGAACCCTCACTCCATTAGAATCAGTTCATAGCATAGGTCAAAACTTGTGGCACTGCACCAAAAGCTTGTGATGTCGCCCTTTAAGTGATAAATTGGTGGAACATGAAACCAAAACAATTATAAAAGACAAAATACAAGATTATCATATCTGGTACATAACAGGTCCATCATGAATAAATTGTGAAAAGGTTTATCTATGATGGAAATGGTATGTCTTAGGAAATATAAAAATGACAAACTTTCAAGAAATTTTATTCAAATTATCTGGACAAACAGACAGATGGACATTGCCATACCATAATACATCGAGGTATTTTATTTTTATTTGATTGAGAACAAGTGGTGTTTGAAGTTTGAAAACATTCCATTTGATATGCTCCATACAAAAAAATGGCAGACTGCCAGTGACCTTAACCTTTGATAGATGACCTTGGTTCAAGGTCAGGACATAGTGCTTTATTGAAAACAACTGAGGAGTGATGTGCGACATATACTCTAAACAACAATATTTTACACAATAAGGCGATGGTGACTTTGACCTTTGATATATGACCTTAAGTCATGTTCATAACACAACATCTCATTGAGAACAATTATTGTTGAAATTTAAAAATATTAACGTTTGTGTTAAGCAAGATATGTTCCAGAAAAATAAAAATGGCAGACTGCCACAGTGACCTTGACAATATGTTACATAAAATATATATGATGAGTTATGTACCAATGCAACATATTCAAAACACGCACATTTACATTCAAAACATGCTTATTTACATTATAATAATGCACATATACATTTAAATCATGCACATGCATTCCATTTAGAATAGTTGTGTTGTACTGTACCTAGGAACATGAATGTGATTAATCAGCATTAGGTCAAATCTTCTAAAAGATTTGTTGGATGTGACCCTACTGACCCCTTTCAGTGCCCCGACCCATTAACCCAATCCAATTTTTTTTTCCACCCACTTTTTTTATTACCACCCACTTTTCTTTTTACTTTTTTATTACCACCCATTTTTTTTCACCTTATGATTTATAAATCAAATAAACAGAATTTTTTTAAGAAAAAAAAATTCCAATATTTTATGAATTTGCTCAAAAAACATGGGTTTGCAAAATTGATTCTCAAGTATTGTGTCAGTATTTTAAAGTTAACCAGAATCCCTTGAAACATGCATATTTTTGTTCCGCCTAATTATAACAGTGACATAGGCATTGTATCTCGTACATGTACATGTTTATCAGTTCTTACCTAGATATAAATGCCACCATAGCAGCCGATTTATGTACCAGTTGATTTGTGTTACTGTCTTGTTTTACTATGCCATTTACACGACAAGATAAATGTAAATTGTGCGGATCTGAAATAAAAAGGTTTGACAATTCTTAAAAGAGTGGTATATAAGAACTTATAACTCACCTGCATTACCATACCTACTAGAGATCTTTGTTAAGTAGCTGTAGCTAAAAAAACCCAAGAACATGGAGGATACTGCATTGTAGGTACATGAGTATGATACTTTGTTTTTAATTGTTTAAGCTAATTTCAAAATACAGTGGAATTTCGTTACGTTGAAATCTGATGAGTCTGAATTCTGGTCATGTCAAAGTTGAATGGTGGTCCCAAATACTTTGGTCAGATAAATAAGTTGACTTAAAAATGTTGGTATATCAAATTCTGGTTATCTCAAAGTAATAGGGGTGGTGCCATGAATTTCAAGATAACAATATTGTACTGTTTATGTGTACCAGTTACAAGGTGTAATTTTCATTTCTACTCTATTTTTTTGTAGTGGTGGTGGAAGTTTACATGTGTACTTTGTTTTTAGCAAGTAATATAAGATTATCAATATCATTGTATCTAATATAATGAGGATTAGATTAAAAGAAATAAACTGAATCATTTCTGAAATCTTCAATACATCTGCACCTCCTAAAGTTTCACAATACCCGTAAATAAATTGTACCTCCAAAAAAAGCATCCAGAAATACTTTTGTTTTATCCTGTACATTTGTATAAGTGTGAGATGTAATGGGGTGAAAACTACCCAGGAAAAGCAAGTGGTCTTCCACAATGACATTTTTTCTCTCAAATGAGCTACAGTTTTAATATATCAATTGACATATAAAGAAATTTCAAACATTAATGATATTTTTTTACTAACCAACAATATCCTCTTTCATGACAATCGCAGGACCTAGTGGGCAAAAACAGTCCATGGCCTTCCCAATGACCCACTGACCTCCATTTTTGCCTTTCTCCAATTGCCAATCTCGGGCACTCACATCATGAGCTACTGTGTAGCCAAAAACGTAATTCATTGCTTCGGATTCCTAAAAGATATATCATAAATCATATTTAAATCTTAAAAATGCAGTATATAGGTAGCTTTCATATAAACATTTACAGACTGATATTGTTGCTTTAGTGATATTTTGCCACCAGATAAAAAATCAGAGAGAAAGGTGTTTATCTAACATTCCATATCTTTTACCATCATTACAACTTTGAAGGGTCACTATAGGTTGTGATATGATACTGTGTGTTGATATGATACTGTGTGTTGATATGATACTGTGTGTTGTACTGTGTGATGAGATATGATACTGTGTGTTGATATGATACTGTGTGTTGATATGATACTGTGTGTTGTACTGTGTGTTGTACTGTGTGCTGTGTGTAGTGATATGATATTGTGTGTTGTACTGTTTTCAGATATGATACAGTTTGTTGTACTGTGTGATGTGATATAATACTGTTTGTTGTGATATGATACTAATGGATGTGATATGATACTGTGAGATGTAATGTGTGCTATGGCATGATACAGTTTTATGTAATATGATACTGTGTTATACTGTGTGATGTGATAGTTGATACTTTATGTTGTGATATGATACTATGTATAGTAGTGTGATACTGTGTGATGCAATATGATACTGTGTGTAGTGATATAATACTGTGTGTTGTACCATGTGATGTGATATGACACTGATGTAATATGATACTGTGTGTTGTATTGTGTGATATGATATAATACTGTGTGATGTGATATGATACTGTTTGATGTGATATGATATTATGTGTTGTGATGTAATGCTGTGTGTTGTATTATGTGATGTGACACTGCATAATGTGATATGATACAGTGTGTTGTGATATGATACTGTATGTTGTACTGTGTAATGTGATATGATACTGTGATGTGATATGATACTGAGTGTTGTGATGTGATAATGTGTGTTGTGATATGATACTGTGTGTTGCACTGTTTTATTGTGATGGCATTAACTGTTGTGATGTGATACTGTGTGTTGTGATATAATGTGTTGTACTGTGTGATGTGATATGATACTGTGTGATATGATACAATACTATGTATTATACTGTGTGATGTGATATGATACTGTGTGATGAGATATAATGTTATGTGATATAATATGATACTGTGTGATATGATATGATTCTGTGTGTTGTGATATGATACTGTGTTGTCATATGATACTGTGAAATATATGACACTGTGTGTTGTACTGTGTGATGTAATATGATACTGTGTGTTGTGATATAATACTGCGTTATGATAAGATAATGTGATGATATATGATACTGTGTGATATGATATGATAATGTGTTATGTGATATGATAATGTGTGATATGATATAAGACTGTGTGATATGATACTATGTATTGTGATATGACACTATGTGATGTGATATGTAACTGTGTGTTGTACTGTGTGAAGTGATATGATACTGTGTGATATGAAACTATGTTGTGATATGATAATGTGTTGTATGTCGTAAAGTGATATGATACTGTGAGCTGTGATATAATACTTTGTGATGTGATATTATAATGTGTTGTAATATGATACTGTGTGATGTGAAATGACAATGTGTGTTGTACTGTGTAAAGTGATATGATAATGTGTTGTGATATGATACTGTATGATGTTTTGTGATACTGTGTGTAGTGATATGATAATTTGTATTGTGATGTGATATTCTGTGTCATGATACAATGCTGTGTGTAGTGATATGGTGTGTCTATCATACCTTTACTCTTTTAGCTTCTCTACCTATCACAATTGTCAACTCAACTTCCCAATCCAGCTTCTGAAACATTAAAATGAAAAACAAATTTACAAATTATACACAATTAACATAATACACAAGTGTACATAACATAAACATCTTATTAAAGTACATGACCCAACATTTACAACCAAATTCAATCATTTTTGGACCATGAAATACTACTAGACATCTAATTTACCTGAGGGTCCAACACTACTTACAAGACATAAGTAAAAGAAAAGCAAAGCTGATTTGATGAATTAACAGTACCCACCTAGGAGTATATCACCAAAATTACAAGATCAATGTATAAAAATTCATAAAAAAAGATTGTCTGGACCAAATATTGTGAGCCTTGGGGAAGAACCGAAACAAATTGCCCAGACAAATAAAATCCACAAAGGGGAATAACTTTAAAATAAGGGTGGTAGGAGTACACTTTGTTTTCTTAAGATTTGTACATGCACTAAATATAGGGAGCTTTGTTAAAGCTGTCATCATAACTTTTAAACAAGTTTTGAATTCGAAAAAAAAAGTCAAAATGCTTTTGAAACACCTCGATTTATTATTCCACAGGCAGACATTTTTGTTAAATGTTATCAATAGAAATTGGCTAGAAATTCCCAGGCAAGGCTGCAGAACTACCGTTATTTCACACCTTTTCTCCCAAAGCGAAACAATGAACAGATGACACGTAATCAAGACATACATTTTGCTCAAATCATAAACATTCCGCATTAATTTTTATATCAAAGACTTCAATAAAGATACATAATAAATAGATTATATAATTAGTTTTAAATTCATTATCTTAGTATCTTTGATTCGTTATTTGGAAGAAAGGATATTCAAATCATAACAGGTGGTCTGAGCTCCTGTTTGTTTATAATTTTACGATTTTTTCATGGGAAATTTGGAATTTTGTTTGATATTCTCGTGTTTAAAATGATTAATTACATGCTTGTGAACTGTATATTAGCGGGCGAAATGTCCAGATAGAGTAAATGAACTTTGTTGATATCAATATTTATTTTCGACATCAGGTGAGTTATACTCAAACTTCATTACTTCACATGTTTGTTCTATGCTACTGTCGTTAGACAATGACGACTGATTTTGCAAACTCCCCTTTTATATCGGTTGTGAGGGCTTGTTTCTATTCAGAAAACTGAACAAATATGGCGACCAATTGAAGTAAAACACTGCGAATGTTTCAAAAACAATATTATTATTTTATTTGATTAAAGTGGTTTAAAAGTTGAGGTAATAGCTTTAAAAACATATTCTAGATATGGCCCAAAAAAAGGGGAATAACTCTAAAAATCTGAGTGATAGGAGCACAAGTTCTTTAGCCTATCGTAATTCAAGAAATGAGGAAGATATGGCCCACACAAAGCAAATGGACAGATAGAGGGTTGGATGGATACATTGCAAAACGAAAGTCCTTCTCGAAATGGATGGGGGGGAAGGGGTGCCATAACGACAACTGTGAAAAAAAAAATGGATTTTTAAAATTGCACAGGACTATGACAGGCCTTTAAACTATGATTATCACATGTATCAATGTGGTATCAATGCCAGAGGAATGGTAAATACCACTTTAAGCCCTGATATCTCTCACAACTAGCTGGAAAGGTTTCAATCCACACCTGTTTAAAGGAGCATAAGCTGCATTTACAATAAATAAAATATTTCATTTTTTTCTACTTTTACTATTTGTACTTGATCTACAGTAAGTAATAAGAGCTATATACCAGATAAAAAGTCTTATATTCTTATATATTTTGTGAAAATAAGGTTAGATCCCAGTGTGGTCTACATATGAAAATAGTATTATGGTTGAATTAATCAATTGCAAGTGAATAATTGCAAAACTGGATTTCTGGCAATTTCCACAAAATAAATATGAATTTATAAGAATTATTATGCCTGTGTAAATCTCTATTTGTTATTGTATATATCAATCTAAGTGGTAAAAAAGGAAAGAAAATTTTTTGAAAAAAAAACAGCTAGTGCCCCTTTAAACTTATTTTTATAGGGGCATTTGTCACTTTAAAGGTGGATAGTTGATATCTTTTCAGAATACATGCATATGGTAACTTGGTTTACTCTATCACAATAACTTGGTCACATGTATATCTGTGGTAGGTGGTAAATTGCAAAGTGTGGTGTAAAAAAACAAAAAACAACAACAAACGATCTAAAAAAATTAAATAACAACAAACAAACAAATGGACAAAACAAAACAAAACAAAACAAAAACACAATAATACAAGAAATTGTAGTGGTACACATGGTATCAGCCCTGATAGCTCAGTTGGTAAGAGCATCCTGCTAGTGTTAGGAAGGTCCTGAGTTAGATTCCCAGTCTGGCAGCACATTTTTCCTCGCCTGCTACAAAATCGTATTTATGATACTTTACCAGTACACTCTATGTTCAATCTTACTTAAACCTCTGTTCAGTTAATTACCTGTGTTTCCTCTGGATATACCAAATCATCAGTGGGTCCAATAATACAACTTGGAAATTTGTTGAAGATGACTGGCTCAACTGGTACAGGAGCATTCTGTTCTTCACAATGGTCTTTGTAGTTCATACCAATACATAACACTTTATCGGGATTAAAGATTGGAGCTGTTATCTTTACGCTGTCTCGTTTTATCACATGTTTTCCACTCTCTACAACACTGAAATAACAAAATAAAAATGCAATTAAAATTGAGAGCATTCTAGAGAAATCAAAGATTACAATGCTCATCTCACACTGATATTGAGTAATCAGAGATTACAAAGCTAAGACTATGGTTATTTAGGGCAAATCTAAGACAGAGTGAATTCATTTTCAACCAAATGGTGAAAATAACCCAAGTGCGAGAATTTACAGGTATACAGCAAACAAAACTATGCATGTTTCCATCCATAACATCAGACTGCACGAGATTGATGTAGCAGGAAGGATCCTTCGGCAAAAATTATCAACATACAATGTCTAAAAGATTCCGTAGTTTACCTTACATGGACAACATATTTTACATCCTTATATTAGAGTTGTAAGATATATATGTATGGCATGCAGGACATATAATTATAGTTGATGTATTAGCTGTAAGATCAAGTAAACTGACTTCGACCAGACAATCTTCTCATCAGGTATTAGCATTAAAGAAAACTTGTATTGAAAATGTAATAAGAATGGAAACTCGTTCATGTCACTTTTACGATACGAGATTTTGGCAAAAATTTAACCTACAATTTATATATATCAATTTCAACACCTGATCTACATCATGCAAACATATTATCAGTTATCTAATGTTATACATTTATCCATTTGTTACGCTCCTTGTGAAACACAATTTTTTATGACAATTGATTATGAGGTAAATAATTACGGCAGTGACACAAAGCTTTTCCGACACAGCTGTGGCAGCAAGAAGGTTAAGGAAATAAGACCCTCTCCCCTTGATTCCATATAGGTTAAGCCAAAAATCAAAGACTTCACTTCATTGTGCACTGGAAATTATAGTGTTGGTGTAATATATTTTTATCTCAGGTTCAAAATATCGCTGTGATATTTTGAACACTACTTTATATTTTGAATCCCTATGTACATAAGCTTTGTTTTTACTTAAAACTATGCAAATGCAAAAAATTTAATAAAATTAATTGATATCATATCCAAGCAGATGAGGGGAGAGGTGTCAAAGCTCCATCTTTCTGATTTCACCTAGAAACTGACTTTGCCCAGGGAGTTTGATGTGTTGCATACAAGTCAAACATTTTAAAGCCCAAATACATATCCTGACCAAGAACTAGATTTGGTCTCATTTCTTATGACAAAACTAAATAACAAGTGCAAAGCAGAAATCCAAGGGGTTATCCTGATTGCCCCACTTTCTCAGAAGTGATCAAATATCTTGAAAACTGTTGATATCCCAATCCCTAAACCATATATGCACTTGTTCCTTTTATCAAGAAAAGTTAATTGGTATGTAGTATTAATCCCCTGGTGTAATCCTGGGTGTTGAAATTCCCACCCATAATTAAATGGCATATTTTCTTGTTCCTTATATCAAAACAAGTTAACTTAGTAGGCTTACTAAGTCAAGTATAAATCCCTGAGGTCACCCTAGGTACCCCCTTACAGTTGTGGTTCAATATCTTGAAAACTATATCTTGATCCACACCCATAAACTATATATATTCTTGTTCCTTAAATCAAAACACAATAATAAGCATGTAGTGTAATCCCTTAGGGACATTCTTGACACCACCCTTTAACTTGTATTAATACAATGTATAAAAGGAACCCATGGTATATGGGTAGAGATCTCAACAGTTTTAAAGATATTGGCCCATTTGTGAAAGGACTGGCTCCCCATATTGTTGATGATGTCTGGTAAATTCTATTTTAATCAAGATGATGTCTATACTAAAATGTCATAAGGTTTGTTTCCCTGCCAGTGGGACTAATTCATGTACCATGTGATAACTGATAACGTTTGTGCAGGACTATTTTTTCTGTTAGTGACTTAATGAGACTAGAAGACGACATCCCATGCTAACATCATTTCAGCGGGAAGATTACGTACATGTAGACTAACGTTCCATCACCATTGGAGACACTAGTATCACACAAACGTTAACAGGTATCACGTGGTACATCATTTAGTTCCATTATGAACACATTACAAAACAAATAATTTATCCGAAAATTTTTTAGGATGCAGTGTATTAAAGTACATTTTTATTGTTTTGTGCGTCTATATTTGTGTATTTTTCTTGTTTGTCTAGGCATCTACTATATGTGTATTTAAATCAGCACACTCCTATTTTAGCACTCTGAGGGGTGTGGACTTATTAGCGCAATCTTGAATTAGCACTATTAATTTCATTAACTACTGCCATGTAAGCAAAATGACAAGGATGGAGACATTTAACTAAGGGTTTTCTGATCCTTCACCCTTAACAATACTAGATCTATATAGCTGATCTACATAGATCTACTACACTAAACAATTATAGTATAGGCCTAATTGTTTAGTGTGGTGTAAAAAATGAATTCACAAACAGATTATTCTATATCTCTGTTTTACATAAACAGTTTTCTGACACAGTTATTACATTTGTATAAAATATTATAGCAGAATTGTAGGTCATGTACTTAATTTTAATGTTAAAACATCATGATCGATGTAGCCTACAATTTATTTAATAGGGCCTACCGGTATAAAATCTAGGTTTTATATGAACTTAATCGAGATCCTAAACGTGACAACATATGCATGACTGATATATTCTTAACCAGAGTATAAATTTAGCCTACATATTATAGATCTAGCCTACTTTTAGTAAAAATGTCCAAAGTCGCATTTCTTTAACACTACAGTTACACATACATGTACAAAGTTCTTCACTCATAACACATAAGGGAAAATAACTCTTGAACCTCTTTGCGGCAATTAAAGTTTTCTGGCCTCCTTCAATGAAACTTCTCATGTCATTCGGCAGGCTCTCGTCAGCTTTTGAGAGATCGATAATATCTCCATCTTTGCCTAGCTCGACACCAATATTTCTTTTGCCACCCTCCTCAAACTGTACGAACCGCATCCTACCTGTTGTTGCTCCGAGCGGGCTGTCACAATACACAGGCTGACAGGCGGTGTTATGACCTATTTTTGTACAGTTCTAGATAACGTTACTGTCATGTGACACATGACTAGGCTATCAAGATGTCGACAGGGTAAGCATGCCTGAACACTTCATTTACATAAAAGTTTTGCTACATTACCTTACGTGTTATACAATCCTATTTGTTGTAAATAATTTGTATTTCTAATGCAAATCATGCCTAAAGTCATGTTATCGTATAAGTCTAGGACCTACCAGTAGAGCAGTTCGTGATGAAGTCGTTTTGAAGGCTAAACCCAGATTGGCTCAACTTTTTAGTCTTTTATTTTTTAAAATAATTAATAATATTTTAAAAGTCTTCATTTCCATATAAATATATATATCACTACAACATTGAACATAAAGAAGATTAGACCCAAAAATGATCATTTTGTCTCCCCTGACGCCCACCCCCGTGTCCAAAAAGAAGGGGTGTTTATTTTACTAAGCGTTTAGTCTTTAGATCTAGTTTTATTATGAATTGCTAGGCTTTGTACATTGATGGTATTAATGTTGTTTTTATGACAAAAATGTATAAAAATATTGATTATAGATCTTGTTGTCTATTCTTTATATCAAAAATGTGTTATCTTTGACATTAGATAAATGATTTTGATTATCAAGAAATTGATTTTTTTAATATTTTAAACTGAAAGTGAAAGTAGAAAATAAATTCCACATTGATTAGCTAAATTGACATAAATTTTAACCCCAAGGAAATTATCTAACTGTTTTCAGTTTAAAAAAAAGTAAGGGGTTGTACATGTACTGATGTAGTCTATGTGGGATGAAGGAAGCAATTTAAAAGATCTTGCGCTTAATCTGCCCTAGATAAAGGGTTGGAACATGATTTTCAATAATACTGCCTATTAATATAGCCCAAAATGTATATTACAGAGCCTTCAAACCAATTACAAACCATTTTATTTGTTAAAATTAAATGAAAAATAAAATTTGCCTGAGATTTTTTAGTTTTATGAGATGAAAATAAAAGTGTTGCCATTTTTCTACTTATTTTTTTTTCTGTTGCAATTGAGACTTCACAATACTGGTCCAAAACTAAGGAGGGGCTACTATATTTGTGTTCTGCATTGTGTCTGTTGGTCCTTCCATCTGTCTGTTCATCCAGTGTCAGTCAGTCCTTTGCTTTTTTCCGGCTGTAGATGATCTCAAACTTTCCACTACATGTAGATTCCCAATATCTGAAGCAGTTATACATCTTTTAAAAGAAAACAGAATGACAAAACATTGGCTCCTACAAACAATGTATGTACCATCTGTATTTTAAAATTTATTCCTGAGCTGACCTGGCTCAGTCAGTAGCACGCTCTACATCTTAATCGTGAGTTCGAGTCCAGCCAGCAGCAGGTTGGTTTCCTGTCCTTCGGATTGAGACAGTAAAAATCGAGGTCCTGTGTCACAGTAGGTTTCGGCATGGTAAAGAACCCTCACTGCTGAATGGCCATAAGTGCCGAGCGTAGGCCAAAATGTGAAGCCCTTCACTAGCTTTTGGTGATGTATCCATATGAGTGAAAGATTCTTGAGTGGGACGTTAAACAACAATATACAAACACACATTAGATCTCGGAACAATTTTTATGCTATTGTGATCACTCTCATCCGTCATCTGGCGTCCGTCTGTAAACTTTTCATATTTTCGATGTCTTTTCTGAAACCACTGACGGGATTTTTATGAAACTTGACAGGAAGCAAGTGCTCAAGGTCTTTTACCAATTTTGTAGTTTTCAGCCAGATTGGCCCAAGGGTGGATCTAGGGCGGGGCAGAATAGGTACCAAAAGGTACCCCCTTTTAAAATCTTCTTTTTCAGAACAACTATATGAATTGTAAAACAAATTGTTTCTGAGTGATTGACATGGATGTATAATTCAAGTTTGTATTTTTCATAGAAATCAGAATATTAATTTTTGACGCGTTTTTGGTCTTTTTAGACTTTGTCATTTTCATTAATTTTTGCATGATTTTCTCAATTATCTCCCCTTGCATTCACTTTGATACATTCATTTAATGTGTTTTACTTGTAATTAGGTGAAAAAATGTTTTTTTCCAAGAGTTTTCAAAAATTTAACTTCTAGAATTTCTTATGAATTCTTTAAGACTGCAAAAAAAAGAGGCCAGGGAGGAAGTGCATTTTTCACACTATCAGCTTTTGTTTCAAAACTTTTGAAGGAATTTTGATGAAACTTTACAGCAAGTGCACAAGGACCTTTACCAAGTTTGTAATTATCAGCCAGATTGGCCCAGGGGTGCATCCTGGGCGGGGCAGAATAAGTCCCAAAATGTATCGTCTTTAAAAATCCTCTTCTCCAGAACCACAACATGAATTAAAAAAAAAAATTGTTTCTGAGTGATCTACTTGGATGTATGATTCAAGTTTGTATTTTTCATAGAAATTGGAAAATTGATTTTGACACGTTTTTGAGGTCTTTTCAGACTTTGTCATTTTCATTAATTTTTGCATGATTTCCTCAATTATCTCCCCTTGCATTCACAATGATGCATTAAAGTGTTTTACTTGTATATAGTTGAGGACATGTTTTTGTGCACGAATTTTGCCGAAATTTGATTTCTAGATTTTTTGATGAATTTCTTAAAACAGCAATATTTATGTTTCTTGGCCAGATCAGCCTACATGTACATGTACATATTCTTCTTGTCTTCTTTCCACATTTGTAGACGGTTCTCAGGTGAGCAATTGAGTCCCTATTGGGCCTCTTGTTATTTTATTATTATTATCATTTTTTTAATGAATTTTTATATCTTGGCAATATACCCCAGGTAAGGGAACTAATTATTCTTGGAATTAGCCTTGTTCATATAAATATACACTTGGGATGTACCTTACTTAAGTTTCTGAAAAATATTTGACATCTGTAACTTTCATCACCAGAAATATCAGCCCTTAAAACAGGACATCCCAAACAATTTTTACACCAATGGCAAATTTAAGAGTTATCATTCATTGTTTTCCATTGCTGCAAGATGAATAATTGCCTCATTTTATCCAAAAGTAACTTTTTTGTTTTTAGCTGTAACCATTGAAAATCATTTAGAGAGCTAAGGCCATTCCAAGTTTTTATCTGTGGTATCCAGTCTGAATTAAAAAAACCTAACTACCTATCAGAAAAAACACCCACATCCTGATGAAAAACACAAAACTCTTCAATTATAATTTTGATCATTTAATAAAAATAGCATCAGCTTATTGAGTTAAGTTGAGTAAATTGGTTCTACTAATCAAAGTATAGTACCCTTGGTGTGTTAGCATATTTTAAATTTGATGGTAGATCTATATATAGGTTTAAATTTTATCTGAACACTATATGTCTGCCTCAGCAAAAGTCAAAACTTTGAGTCTGTGTGCTTATGAAGGAACATATATACATTCCCAATTTTGTGTGTTTATTTTTACAAATACATTATATGATATCCTAAACCGAAGCACATGTGGACGCTTAACATAGAAAAAACTTGGAATGGCCTAATGTCATACCTCCAGCTTGTTGTTGGCATCAATGTACAAACACTTTAACCTGGGTTGTATCTTTAAGGATATTAAGAGTAATGCTTTGATCTTTCACACCTGATCTTTATAATCATCCTTTTTATATGGTATCATATGACCTTTGACCTGGTGGCAAGATATGTAATTTTAGCACTTCTTAAATCATTCACCCCTAGAAACACATTTGGACTGGTTTAAGGCATTGATTTACAGCATCGTTTTTCAGGGGTTGATAACTCAGTCATAATTTCAGTATTTGAAGTGTAATGCTTCCACCAGAGAGATATATTGTCATTTGACAACTCAAGTTGTCCTTATATTGTTGTTTTGCTAACCACGGTGAACTTTACAATTGTCTGGAGATCATGGGATGTCACTAATTATAGGTGTGGGTTATAAATCTGGACCAACACAGGAACTCTTGTATAAAAACAAAATTGCGGTACATACAGTGTAAAACTCTTGTCTTGAGAGACCACTGGCCATGTACCACATCAGCCACTGAAATGTGGTCTTTCAAAAGAGGTTTTATCTAAAAGATTATATAACAATGTGTACATGGCCCCATTTCCGATGCAAAATACATGTGTTTTTCTCATTTCGATGACATAATTTCCAATTTAGTGTTCAAGCCATAACCATAATGAAAAATAACTTAATACAGAAGAGAAATGCTTTAAAAAATCAAAGTACTGAAAGTATTGATATGGGTTGATGGCAGTTGTAAATTTTAATGAGGTATAATACACTCAGTATACTGAATACTTTTTAATTCGTTAAAATTAGGTTTTACAAAAAGTAACTAAAAATCGGGGCAGACATTCGGCCTAATGTGAGTACTGATGACTTATTCATTATGCAACAAACTACATAGATCAGAGATATGATTATAAAATCTTGTGCTTATAAACATCATTTCTACGATATTAAATTTCTATGTAACAGGGCAGTATTATACCCTTACTGCCCTATACTTCCTATCAGTAGCCTCAAATCTCTAGGTCAGTACGTGTACATGTAAAACATTTTCCCAAAATCAAAGACTGCTGTGAGTTTCTCATCAGGTAAGATCACATAAATGAGGAATGACACAACTTCTTTGTCCAACTTCACAGCCAGATCTTGCCAATACACAGTAAGGGAAACTTGACCAAAACTCATTTGCATATTAATCGTGAGCAAGAATTGTTAACAGTCCAATCTATCGCTTTTAATGTCAATTCTATCACAAGAGTTTAATGGTAAAAAATAATTGAAAAGTAACATTCTAAAGCAAATTTATAATATCTTAAAATTCATAAAGGATGCCGAACTGACCTTTAATAGCGTATATTTCAACAAGTCTTGTAGACCTATATTTTTCAGGGAATTGTTTCTATATATTCGTCATTTTAAAAAGTAAAAATATACAAAAAACAGTACGATTTTGAAATTTCAATCTTGAATTTGAGTTTATTTTGCTGAAATGCACATACATGTACATGTGTAATTTTGCATCAATATAATGTGTTGTTAACCCCATATTGCAAAATGTGCTTTGACTTGTTCCCAGTAAACAACTTAGCATAACATAACTGCGTTGATGTTCCATCATCTTCTAAAAATTAACATTACATTCAGATTTACATCTATATGTATGATATGTGCAAACTATTTTCTCCATTTGACTCATGTTCACATAAAATTTCCCAATTGTGTTGTGGCATTTTCCCAAAACTTGCCGAAAAAAGGGCATGTACATGTATATGGAGCTGTTTCTAACAGTAGTTGAAGTGCTACAAAGTTTGACCTGTGCTAAGGCATGCACTATACATGATTACATGCAGTGGCACAGGACCTCACTTTTACTTAGTCTTATCAAAATGACCTCTCAAAATTCATTTCTTACATGTATGTCGAGCATGTGGCAAAAGAACAGACTTTGTGACCACCTTTTTAAAAATCTTATGTATGACCTTGTCATGAGAATCAAACCCAAGACCTTCCAAATGGGAGTTAAACATTCTAACCAGCTTACTTAGCCATGCTCAGGTGTGCGGTCATGCAATTTTGCACATAGAGAACAGAAAATAAATCATGAGCAGAGCAACAAATTACAGCATAGCCAGTAATATCTATTGAAACATCAAGGTCATACTTCATACTGACTATTTATAAGAGATTTGTTACACTATTTCAGCATTGAAACTGATAAGTGTATGGTACATGTATGTAGAATAAATGTAATAAATATTTATTTATAAGGACACTTTGAGGTATTTAAAGATTTTACCAGCTCATTGCTGGGAGTGCCAGGTATTCATGTACATATACAGGTATTGGGATAATACCTGTGTTCTAGATGTCAAGAGTTAATTTCACAGCCTTTTAGTTGACAAATACAAACAGATAAGAGAAAATCAACAGGTAGTAGGTCTGGCAATATTTGCAAAGAAAACATAACTCTTGATTGCATTTTACATATCTGATATGACCACTTTCAAAATACATACACATATATCAGAATATATCTAAAAAATTTAAACTAGCTAACTCAGCCTTTATTTCTATATGAATGCATAAAATATATTTTAAAAATGTCTAAATTTATGTCTGGAGTGTTTACTTTATAATTCAGTTATTCTTTGGACTTATTTTAGGTTTACAAATGGATTAGAGCATATAATACATTGGATAATACAAATAAACACACATTTTTATATTTTTGTATTTAAAATATAATGGTCTAAAAGTTTGAAACCCACCAAAATCATTGTGTTCGAGGCGTTTTCTTGACAATCATATCATTCAAAAAACCAAATGAAGTATATATTGCATATTTTCCCTTAATTGATAGATATTATAATAAATTTCTAATTTTTTGAAGACATTTTATTCTAATTAACATATATTTTAAAATTTTGCCTTTAAAATTTCTGTCCTTAGGGTACATTTCATTCCGGTTATCACTACATTCATTTCACTTTCTTAAATACTTGAAAGACTCAGATTTATTTACTCATTATGTATTTGATCAGCATCATTTCTTGAATCCATAACATCATATGAAAAGTTTTAGGGATGGTCAGATAAAAAAAATCTGAGCCCATCCTAGGTAAGATTTTATAGTAAATTTGAAGCTACATGGTATTTGAGAACAGCAGATTATTCTTCTTAAACTTTCACAGACCCAAATACTCTTGGTTCATTCATGTACATACTGATACTGTGTGTATGATTTAGTTTTACTTGATGCCTAGGGTACAAGATCATCAAGTATAAAGTTAACTTTTGGGGTAGGACATGAGTATATTAAATGCAGATCTGTTGAAATTACAGATCTTAATTTTTCCATTGACATCATATGATTATGGTAATAAATATTGTTATCATCATCATTATGATCATAATCATCATCATCAGCAGCAGCATCAGCATTTTCTGCCTTTTTCATTTCTTATACTTTTCTGAATGGATCAATGTCATTCAAACTTGCCACCAGTCATTTAAAGTTGATTTTGTTCCATATTAAAATTTTGTTCATTTTATGTCTTTGGTTCTTATCATGCAAAAATAGACCTTGGCCAAAGTGGTTATTGAAAACGGTAATCAGAATTTAAGTAAACAGTGTAAATTAATATTGATGTACATTATATCATTTGTACTTGTGATGTATTACTGACCTGAATTAATATTTTATTATGTATGAAGACTACCCACCTTGGTTGCTTGTCTGGATGTGAAGGACATTCAGTACGATGGTGTGATTGTGGTAACAGATAGCGTTACAAAGCTCACAGGAAACATTGAATGTCTGCGACAACCACTAGAGGCATATGCCCAGGTATGTATATTTCATTTTATTTTGAGAATCGCCAAATTTGTGGTATATGACTTTATATTTTTAGTCATATAGAAATATTTTTACCTTTGGGCACATGTAGCTATTGATCAGGTATCAGAAATAGTGCAAGTTGTCTAGGTTGAAATGTCACTGTGGACATGTGACCTGGTTTAAGATTAAAGTTTTCATTCAAAATCGGTCAAAATTGTCAAAGGACACATGCATTCAAAGGTCTGATCAAAATCATTTATATTCATGTATATATAAACATATTGAAAGAACATTACCATGTATTTAGTTTCCCAAAATTTAGAAAAAGGAGACTCAGTGTACTTAATTTATGAGTCAGTTGGTCAGTACATCGTAATTCACCAAAGTCTGTGAAGAATGGTCAGTATTCCACTGGCACATTACATCTGTGGCCGATGGGTTCACATATATCCTACTTATTACATACATGTATCCTTTTTTTCTTTCTTCAGATTGACAAAGCATACGACAAAGAGGTCATTTTAGTGCAAACAGATGTTGTTCCCTCTAAACGACTGGTAAGTCTTTATACGGTAGAACCTGTCTTTAACGACCACTCAAATGAAAGACCACCTGTTTTCAGAGATCACACTCTTAAATTCTCTTGTTTAAATAATAATTTGAATTAAACTTCTTTTGAGAGACCACCTGTCTTGAGAGACCACATTTCATTGGCAGATGAGGTGGTCTCTTCTCTCAAGAACGGTTCCACTGTATTTAGGAAGTTATACAATTACACATCCTTACATTTTTCAAGGTTATTTATATATAGTAAAAGTAGAAGAAAAAAAATTAATTAAGGATTGTTTTTCATTTTTTGAAAAAAACATTGAATACACATGCAATGATTCATGGAAAAAAATTCAAAAGAATTTTTGTCCATCTCAGCCTAATAATAAAAACAATCCTTATATCTATATTACCATTTTCTGTGAATCTGTAGTTAGCTGGATACGAAATTCGTTCTATATAATTGACTTTTTGGGGGGAAGTCTTCATACAACATAACAGCTGAACAGCTATGTGTCAAGCATTGAATATACAACGCAACCGGTCTGTATACTTGCAATGAAGACAATAGCAGTCAGTATGTAAATATGCCAGTAAGTAATTTTATTCATTAAAGGCTTTTTTCGCAGAATTTTGCTAACTAATATCAATATCCACCAAGTTTAAGTATTGGTACCATACTTTCTCACCCGTGGTAAAGTATTAAATTTCTTTTTACTAGTAAGTAGATTAAAATCTTCGAGATTTTAGAGGGTCCATTTCAACATGAGGACTCGGATTCAATGTATTGTACCAGTAACCTACCCGTTACTAGATGGTTTTTATATTTCTCTGTTCTTTTACTTAGATATTTGCCCCAACAGGACCATTGAACAGAGACTATGATGATGTACGGAGATTTGCTGATGCTGCTGTTAAAGGAATCAAAAGGTATAAACAATGACAAGGTTTCCATTTGACTCGAGGTCCTGGGTTTTAACCCCCAAAATTTCACTACAACCTGATTTTGATGCTTGACAAATTTGCCATGGGAGTCATTCTGACTTTTGATATTTTTTACCAAAGAGTCAATCTAAAGTTTATCACAAGGATATGTAAAGCAATCAACCAATGAAATTGCACAATTTGATAGCACATGCTTATTGACAAGCAGTCAGTTTCAGTTAGTGGGTGGCATAATTGAATCTCATCTGTCTGTTGCTAAATATACTAAACTTTTAACAAGATTAAGTAATTATCACTGCTGATTGCTAGCCTAATGACAGTGTAGTGCTGATCTGAAGCCAGTTAGCGGTTCACGTTTGTCCTCATGGTAAGATCAGCGAAGCGATAAGCATTCCGTAAAATAGGGGGAAAACTTCAACAAGTGTGTATATTCTATAAATGTTTATTGTAACAGCAAATTAATCCCAATTTATTTTATTGTGACCATCAATTGTAATTATAAATATATCATCAATATACATGTATGAAGAATAAACTATAAAGCCTACTGCTTTATATATCACTGCTGAAATTATGTCTTGATTTTAAATAAGTTTCCTCTTTGTTAAATCCTGATTTAGCAAAAACAAAAAGAGAAAAATAACCAAAAAATCAAGGCAGAATTTGGCATACCCACCCCACCCCCAAGAAAATAAAACCCCAAAAACATTTTTGTTTTCACATGTCACTAGGCTATAATAGAGCCTATACAAACTTTTGACTGAATGTGACTGAATGATGATACTTGTAATAAATGGTTGAGGCAAGTCTGATGGAACTTGAAATGTTCTGTGATTAATATGGAGTGTGGACAAATGAAGAAGAAAATCAAATCAATTAGATTTTGAAAAAGATTTAGATCTACTCATTTTAAAGGCGTACATTACACATGTACATGGTAAAACATTATACAGATGCCTTGTGTCTACGATCTACATTTACAAAAAGTGCAGTGTAATTTTGACTCTTGACTCATTATGACTCTTCAATTTTGAGTTTTGACCCCCGGAAATTTTCACTGAGGGTCAGTGACCCCTGACCCTGAGCTCCTAGAAAAAACCCTGAATGTATATGTCTTAGTGTTCGCATGAAGCAAAAAGGTTTACTTATAAGTTATAACTAAAGGCAAAAATTTACATCAACAATAAGTGCATCATGTTACTGATAGGCAAGGCCCACAGTCTTTAGCTTATATTACTATATTTTGTTCCAATAAATGCCCAGGGTCCTAAAAAATTTACAAAAAGGTGTGGACACTTATTTAGACCAACTATGAATTGTTTTTTATTTATAAGGCACCATTGTTGTAGTTATTATTGAGGACACCTATCAAAATTCTTTTGTTGCTGGGTGGCTAGAGATAAACTGTTACTTAAGTTTTTCTGGGCAATGTCTCCTTGTAGATTTTCAATTGTGTGTAAAAAAGGTGAGTAAAAATCTGAACTGTAGAGGGAAGGACGCTTATAGGGATATGGACGCTTATCCGCTTCATTACAGTACTGACAATATAAGTTATGTTAACTGTGGTTCAGTTTCAATAAAAGTGGAATGAAAAGAAATGTTTTCATTGTGCTTCATTTTAGGTCAGCTATGAGTCAGGTTGATATTGGGTTGAATCTTACTCACCATTTTGGTACAAATCAGATAAGGATTTATATCAAGATCCATAGATAATAGATATTGACTATTATAATTGCATTGTTTGTCTGGTGTTTTACACCACAGGACAACTTTTCAGTTATAAAACATGTTTTCAGTGATGAAGGAGAAACTCGGTGCTGTAACAACTTATCCACTGAAGCCTCTCTGATCATTTAAGTTACCTAAATAAAAGCTACTTAAATAAAAAACATCTGTAACAATTATGATCTCTTATAGTTTTTGTGTCATTTGCAAAGCTAGGTGACACTTTGGAATTGCCGTTTATGTCACCATGTGTCAGCGGCCATTGCATTGTCTAAAGGTCACATTTTAGGATTCCATGAAATAATGTTAGCTTTTTTCCAGCAGATTTCAACAGAAGTTTATATGTCACAGTATATTGATGAGATCTAATGGATGAGTTTGATAATGGTTTTCATGGTTCAGTATTTGCTAGATCTATGGAATTTTGAATATGTAAAAAATAGAAAGTTTTGGCATTTGTTTTTTTACCAGAGGATGTCACCTAATTGGCACAAGCATTTCGCTAATGTTGGGTTTCAGGCAATACATATTAATTCTGCTTAAGTAAGCATTTTATTGAAGATTAAATTTTCAGAGCTTGGACAAGATGAATGATCTACATATGTATATGTACATGTTATACATTTTGTTCATACATTTATGCACTAATTATGTTTTACATGTAATTTAAGTTAGTTTACTATTATGAAGAGAGAAGATGAGTTAAATCAGATAACATATACATAAACATATACAAGTACTTAATTCCTTTTTTAGAGCACTCCAGTCAGGATGTGTGAAGCCACTTCTTGTTCGACCAATAGATGACAGTTTCCTGAAGGCTGGTAGTGTAGCAACACTAGGAGCTCTGCATGCCTTATATGTCGTAAGAACAGCCATTTTTATTTTCTACAATTATTCAATCTTGTTGAACATTGCCCTTTATCTCATCAACCCCTGAAGTCATATTTAGACCTGCACATTTCAAAGACTGGTTAAGTCCACTGTCAGAATTCAGGGGTATATGTTTGTGAATAAAAAAATTGTAATAATTTAACATGCAATATGAACTTGTTCACTCCTGAACTGTGACTGTGGGCCATACTATTTACTGATTTGGGTGAGTCTAAATGTGACCACAGGGGTTGATAAGTTACAATCAGAGGAAATTTTATCTCTCATAGTGTTGCTTTGGAAAGCAGAATAGTGTATCAAAATGTATCAAAGCAACACAACATGCACAATGAGAGCATAGTTCCCACCTAAACAGTCATTAAGAGGTAAGTAGTAGATCTATACATGTACAGATCAGGGGAGATAAACCTCCTGTTGTAAATTCAAAATTGAAATAAAGTATAAACACAGATTTGACTTTGTTTCGTCCAGAAGAAACATGAGAAAATTTGTATGCTTATTATCCCATACTTGCCAACTCTCCCGATTTCCGCGGGAGAATCCCTTGGCCCTGTTTCCCGACCTCCTGATCATTCTTTCAAAAACCCCTTCTTTCGCCTGATTTTTTGATGTTCTTTCCAAAAAACGATAAATGTCCTGAAATTTGAAAAATGACACACAAGATTTCCACCTCATGAAACAATACACAAGCTTTCAAAAAAGTTTTGTAACCAATCAGAGGCTGGTTGTACCCCTTGTCGTTGTTTGATTGGTTTTAGCGATGTGTAGTTGGAGTGACTAAATGCTGTCATGGAGTACCAAGGGAAGCCACAATGTCTCATATGGGGAAATAAGTTAGCAAACAATAATTTCTACAATATTTATATCAATATTGACAGAACAAAAACAAAACAAATTTACAGTACATTGATTAATTTCCACTGAAAATGCCTCATTTCAAGGAATGTTCTACCAATTTTCCAGCCATTTTCTTTACTTCTGATATAGTAAGTTATCAAAGCAACACCAGACCTGATCGGTGAAAGACAGATTATCTCTAAATTTGCTTTGAAAATTTTAAAATGATGTCAGTAAAATGAACAAAAACAAAATTGAATTCACAGTAAAGTCACTGATTCCATTGAAAATGCTTGACAACAAAGAATATTTTGTGATCTTCCCTTCAATAGTATGCAAGTAATAAATGAAAATTTTGTTTTGTTTTTTTTTCTATAAAAAAACAAAACAAAACAAAGATTCATCTATATAATAGGTTAATAATACAATAAAATTCACAATTGTGATCCATAGATTAGTTTACATATTGATTGAAAACAACTTATTGACATGTTTTAATATTTATAATTATACAAAGTAATAAATTAAAAAAAACAAAACAATACTTTATAATAAATAGTAAGAAATGGACACTTAGTCAGAAAAGAACCTTTGAACACTGGCCGCTCACAGTCTGACTGACCAATGGAAAATTTTGTCGCGCGTTGTCTCCCCCATGAAAATTTTCAAATGTTGGCAAGTATGTTATCCCCTTCCAAATAAAGTTTGGAGGGGATATAGGATTAGGCTTGTATTTGTAAGTAGGTACATACATATAAACATGTAAGTAGGTATGTTACACTTTTCTTGTCAGCACTCTAACAAGTTTATTTCTCAACAGAATTTCACAAAACTTGATACCAGGGTTTACTAAAGTAATATCACAGACAAGTTGCCGTTTCCTAACCCACACTCCCTTATTTACACAGTTATTGCCCTTTGTTTATTTCATTAAAATATTTCATCAGCATTCTAACAAGTTTATTTCCCAAAGGAAACTTACACCAAACTTCATATGATTATAGGTTTGGGTGTGCAGATATGCACAGTGTATGTTGTGACATCATAAAAAGATGCGGTCTATGGCAAGCTGAGGCTTCTGATTGGTTGAAATTTCAACATTGTCTGAGTTTTATGACATTTGGAATTTCTGGGTATTAATGATCATTTCAATGTTATGGGTTTCCCTGCTGTCTATGGAAACTGAGGCTTCTGATTGGTCGGAATTTAAACAAATTTTGAGGATATTTAGAATTTATGGGTATCAAGGCATTTTGATTTAAATGATATAGTTTTTTGTTGTTGTCTATGGCAAACTGAGACTTCTGAATTGTTGAAATTTCAGCATTGTCAGAATTTGAAGAAATTTGGACTTCATGGTATCAAGGGATTGTGATTTCAATGATATGGGTTTATTTGCTGTCTTGAAGCAAACTGAGGCTTCTGATTGTTCAAAATTTTAACACTGTCAGGTTTTGATGAAATCTGGAATTTATGAGTATCAAAAGATTGCAATTTCAATGGTATTGTTTTTTTTTTTTCATCTATGGCAAACCAGGGCTTTCAATTGGTCGAAATGTCAACATTGTCTGATTTTGATGAAATTTGAAATTTACTGGTATTTTCAATTGCAATTTTGGCCTTATTGCTTTTATTCCTCAAAACCTGTGAAGAATAATTGCAGTTTGGTATATGTAATAAATGCTGGTCGATATCAACATGACTTGTTCCAACATTTGGGGGACATCATGTAACAACACCCTGTTTTTTGGCACCCTAGTGGCTTTATTTCTCAATGGAATTTAATGAAACTAACAACATTTTTTCAACAGCAGTCTACATCCTATTATTTCAACAAAACTGTACACAAGTGGTTTGTGTGACAAGATTTTGAATCAGTGCTTGTTTATTGCACTCAGATTTCTTTGACTTTCCTGAACAATGCCAATTGCCCTTGACCATTACGTCAAAGTTGTTAATTCTTCCAAATATCATTCCAGTATAAAGGTGTTATACAATATTTCCAAGGGGATCAGTATCACTCATGATGCCTTGCTCATATTTTTGTCTTGTTCTGTTTTAGGGGAATTATACATAGTAAAACTTTCTTTTCTAGCCTTTAGAGATCAGAGAAGATTGCCCATCAAAATGCCCTAAAGCTGAGGTATTAGGAATATGGTGTAATTCAGAGGAAAGAGTAAAGGATGGCATCAAACTGGCAAATGCTTTAGAAGCTGGCAGGTGTGTAAGGCAGCTAACATTCATATGTGTAATTCTGTTTATATAATATGTACAATTTATAGGTCTAAAATTATGTTACCTCTCCCAGATCATTGACAGAATTGAAGTTCCGAGATAAATGATCCCTACAGTCTTTTAATCATGTTAGTATTATGAAAATTTTATTATGTCTTATTACTGTCAAATATAGTTCAAGGTTTCTGTTTGAAGACAGAAAATTTGTATTTCTGTATACTTCTACAATTCCATAAGTGAGGCCCCTGACGGGGTAACAGCAATGGCAAAATTGCTTGGGAAAAATTGGGCATGCTGTTTGTTTGGACTATTTTGGCAGGTTTATTGATCTTTATCAAACAGATTTATTTTCATTTTTTACCTTACCCCTCTTTTTTATTTCAATACAAATGTCTCTAAAAGATATATGAAAATATTTCACATCTCATGTGTCCAAAATTTAAATTTTAAATATTTTTTGCATTAATTAATTAATTAATTAATTTATTTATTTAATTAATATTATTTATTTATGAACCAGAGTGATTTTGGTAAAATTTACAAAAAAATCTAATGAATTCCAAATACAATTGAGCAAGTCATGCAACACACAATATTGACATCTTTAGCATCTTTTGTTATAATTATGTGTTCCAATATCTAACATGTAAATAGACTTATTTATAATACAATTTCATGCCATCTTTTATCTGAAGAATTGCAGCTCGAGATATCGGCGGGTCAGATCCAGAAAGAATGGCTGCACCAAAGGCTGCAGAGTATGTCCAAAACTTGTTTAAAGACACAGTTGTCAAAGTAAGATTCTTTTAAACATATACACATACACACACATACATATATACACATGTGCAAACACACACACATACACATGTGCAAACACACACACATTTGTAAACACACACATACACACATGTACATGAAAATACATTTGAGCCAGTGGCTGAGAAAAGGGTACTTATGACAATTTAAGGCAGGGATATTTCAATTTTCATGTTTTCAGAAACATATCATATGATATGTGGATTTGAAAAAATGCAATATTAGAATGAGCACAGGTGAGAGCAACGCTTTTTGTTTCCAGTGCAAAAATTCTGTAAAATTCCTTGTTTTCTTGCATTTCATTGGTTATGTCATAAGGACCCATTTCTCAGTCGCTGGCTCATCATAATATTCCTAGTCAGTGATCGAGATAATTTGTTCAAAGGTCCTCATTATGGCATGCCAAAATCATAACAAATTGTTAAATAAATAGTTAGTTTTTCTCATTTGAACCTTTTCCTCCCCAATTAAACCTATTTTTTACTAGTAACCCAGACTGAGAAAAACTAGGTTTAACAATGCACAAATCACAAAAACTAGGTTTGTCTCATGAAAAACTAGATTTAACTCATTATTAGTTTTTTACTCAGTTTAACCATTTTTTGTCAGTTAAACCTTTTTTCAGTTAAATCTAAGCAAACCACATTAACAGGAGAAAAAAAGAGGTTTAAGTGTGAAAAACTAGGGTTAATTGCACAAAAATGAGTTAAACCTAGTTTTTCTTGATAAAAACTTATCTTAACTGAGAAAAACTAGACTTAACTGGGTCACAATCACATTAAATGAGTGTTAATGTGATTTTGGCACAGTCAAACTTAGATTTTCTCCACTTAATGTGGGTTATGATAAAAACTAGGATTAACTAGAGAAAAACTAGATTTAATTCATAACCCACAGAATCGGGAGAAAAAATAGGTTTAATTGGGGAAAAAAATGAGGAAAATTATGTTTAGGTCATTAATATTTGCGTATGCAATACCTCATACATTGAAGCTTAAATTATATGAATCGGTAAAATGAATGAGATGAAATTATGATATGCATTAATAGCAAAGTATTATCTTATGTGAAACTAAACTTGTCATAAATTTTAGCAATAAATTTCAATCATTTAGCCTTACAAAAAGTAGATATGCATACACTGAACACACCTCCTCCATTTCAGAAGATATATCATTTACAGTCAACCTTTGACCTTTTCTTTATAGGTAAAGATCATATCTGATGTTCCTCACCTGGAAAAAGAATACCCATTGTTGTCTGCTGTCAACAGATCAGCCGGAAGTAAGTTGATTTTGGGGATGTATGATATGGTGATGTGAGATTTGTAATCTTTGATTACTATGTGTGTATTCTAGTATATTTTGATTTGTACCTCTTGGCAATTTATATGTATAGATGTCAACAAAGATCAAACATTGGAATGGAGTAATCTGTTGGTGTACATATGTATGCATACATTTGTAGTAACAAAATTATAAACAGTTAAAGCTTAATTATTATCTCTATACATTAAATGTAACATTTTTCAGAGGTGGATAGACACAAAGCAAGACTTATTTACCTTGATTATGAAGGTGAGGGCAAGACAGAGCAAACACTTTTCCTAGTAGGCAAGGTAAGAATTGCCCAAAACATCTATTGATTTACTGCACAATCATAAATTTTCATGGAGGATTTAAATTTTATTCATTTGTAGGTAACCAAAAATGAAAATAAATCCAAGACAATTTTATTCTTGAATGACTGTCAATACAAAGTCTCATAATGAACAGACCAGGACTGTGATGGATGATATACATGTACTTCTGTGTTAATACCTGTTTTTTTTTTTCCAAAATTACGATCTGTATAATGCTTTCCTATTAATTTCATTTGTATTTTGTTGTCATTTATCAGCGAAATTTAAACCATGACAAAATTTTATATGTATTATACCTAGTAATAGTAATAGGTCCCTTTACAAAAAAGTTTTTTTATTTCAATAAAATTTAATGTCATTGAGTTTTATTTCTAAAACAACTAAATTTTAACCCCACAAAGTTTTCTGACTCTACAGTATCTAGATATACAGTGGAATCTCGTTATCTTGAAATTCACAAGATCACTCCTATTATTTCGAAGGAATTTGAGATAACCAAAATTTTAATGAACTTATTTTTCTACCCCTAAAAATCAAGACTGCCCATTCAAGTTTGACTTATCCAGAATTTTGACTCATCCGATTTTGACATAACAAGATTCCACTGTTTAGTATATGTATATAAATCAGAAATTTGAAGAGAAAGGATTCCATATAAAATAATGGTTAAGAAATTATGCACAAAATGTTGTACAAGAACTCAAAGTTGTAATCTGATAAAGTCTTCAACAATTTTTTGTATATTGCATCCAAAGTTTTCTTGAGTTCTTTTGCCTTTTATACATCAAGATGGATTGCAGGTTTAGCCTATGAAACCTGTCATGTATATTGTCACTTGTATGTGGTACTTTTGTTTGACATTGATGTAGATTTATATGCCAGATTCAAATCATATTTACATTCTGCTGTTTGAAATATAATATTGTGTCCATCAGTGTTTGAATATTGACACTTTCAAAGTCCATACCTACAATTATAGGCACTTTTTGTGTATTGCACATACAATTTTTGTAGCAAAACTGTTTCTCATGTCTTTTGATATTCAATTAAAATACTGATTGTAATAAAAATTCAACAGGGAATTACTTATGACAC
This sequence comes from Atrina japonica, assembly GCA_030159075.1. Lineage (NCBI taxonomy): Eukaryota > Metazoa > Mollusca > Bivalvia > Pterioida > Pinnidae > Atrina > Atrina japonica. The sequence goes on along the minus strand of BROG01000475.1, from coordinate 348,727 downwards.
TGGTGGTGCTGATATCAAAGCTGGTGGTGTTATGGCTGGAATGCACAGAGACAAATGTGGATCTGCAGCTGTAGCAGGTTTCTTTAAGGTAAAGGTTCAAGTCTTGCATACATATGATTTTTCTGGGCAGGAGGAAAAATATCCTAATTTTGTGGGTCCCTTCCGCCCTTTCAGTCACATCTGAAAATTTTCTGCCAATTGGAAATTTCAAGAACCAAAAATCTTATATGTAAGTATGTTATTACATAATCTTATACGTAAGTACATGTATGTTATTACATTTAGCCGCGCCAGGTCCTACAGTTAACATTTGCTAATGCAGTTAAGGACATTTATAGAGTTAAGCAAACTCTAAAATTTAGTGGCACCAGGTCATGTAGTAAACATATGCCAATTAAATTAAAATCATTCTCATACTTAAACAAAATCCTACATTTTGTGGCACCAGACCATGTAGGTAACATAATGTCAATAAAGTTAAAAGAATTCTCATACTTAAACAGAATCTTACATTTTGTGGCACCAGACCATGTAGGTAAGATAATATGTCAATAAAGTTAAAATTATTCTCATACTTAAACAGAATCTTACATTTTGTGGCACCAGACCATGTAGGTAAGATAATATGTCAATAAAGTTAAAATTATTCTCATACTTAAACAAAATCCTACATTTTGTGGCACCAGACCATGTAGGTAAGATAATATGTCAATAAAGTTAAAATTATTCTCATACTTAAACAGAATCTTACATTTTGTGGCACCAGACCATGTAGGTAAGATAATATGTCAATAAAGTTAAAATTATTCTCATACTTAAACAGAATCTTACATTTTGTGGCACCAGACCATGTAGGTAACATAATGTCAATAAAGTTAAAAGAATTCTCATACTTGAACAAAATCTTACATTTTTTTATGGTGCCATTACCTGTAGTCAACATATGCTTAGGAAGTTAAAATCATTCTCATTCAAAAAGCTGTCAAAATGGATAGTTTTGTTTGTAATAAAAGTTTCAAATATTTGATGTTTTATACAAATAAAATGTCCTAAAACCATCTATGTTGTTTAAAGTTTTTATAAAGTCTAAATTTGTTAAAAAAATCAAATGTGAACAATGGCCACATTACCATTGGATATTTTTAAATGGATGGCAGGAATATCAATTGTCAAGGTTTTTCATTAATTCTAAGCAAATTATGCATGACATGTTTTACCGTAATATATATATTTTAGATTTTTAATAAAAGTTTAGGTCTAATTGGTATATATATTTCATATCAAAATGACAGCCAGCATGCCGTTACATTTAGTGGTGCCATGTCATGTAGTTACAGGGGTTTAACGGTGCTTTACAGAACTAAACTATTTCGATTTCTTTTACTACCGGTACTTGATGTACAATAACAAATAAGAGCTATACATAGGCATACAATATCTTATATTACTATATATTTATATGGGGAAAATAAGGACAAGTCCAGTGTGGTATTTATATACAAATAGTAAGGTTGAGTTAATCAATTGTAATTGAAAAAATGCAAAACCTGGGTTTCTCAAACAATTTTCACAAAATATATAGGAGTGTAAGAACTGTTATGCCTGTATAATAGGGATTTAAGAACTTTTATGTCTATGTATATCTCTTTTTTGTTATTTTTATTAATCTAAGTAGTAAAATGGAAAACAAATTGAAAAAAAGCCACATCTAATGCCCCTTTGACATATGCTGATGACACTCAATATCTAGCTGCCGCAACTAATTTGATGAGTATAGTGCAAAGTCAATTAAACAGTTATCTATATATTTAGATGTTTATGACATTCCAGAATCACAATAATGTTTACTCATCAATTTGTCTCCAGATTCATCTTGTTTACCTAGTTAATTGACAGTATAGCAATCACAGGATATCTCCAAAACTTGAATGATAAAATGAGACATTATTGTCAGTACAGCTTTATTTCCTGCAATCCAAATCTTCTAAATAATTTGAGGTTCAAATACACAGTATTATCTTATCAAAGTGCACTTTATCTAACATTTTCTTAACAATTATTATTTCCGTTTTTACCCTAGACAGTTATTAAAGACCTGAAATCCTTAAAGCCAACACATAAAACTAAAGTTTATATGGTTTATTCTGGATATTATAGTCACTGTGTGATTCTTGAAACAGGTTCTATCAGAGTTGAAGCCAAAGGGGATAAAAGTGTGTGGAGCTATGGCCATGGTGAGGAATAGTGTTGGATCAGGTAAGTAGCTGATATCATCCATGTATGTGTTATAAAAATATATACCACAGGTACTTGGTTATGTTACTTTTGGAATATTGAAAAGGTGATTTACATGTGTTATACAAATATACCTATAAGGTCGTAAGTCCTAAATTCAAAGTCTTATTCCTGATTGTCATGGATTTGACCAATCAGTGATGCGTCGCCATGGTAGTTAGGACTAAAAGTTAGGATTTAGGACATACAAACTTTTGTAAAACGGGCCCCAGATACTTCTTATAATGATTTTTTACCTTTTTTTTTAAAATAAGCAAAGCATCAGTAAAACTGCTGAATCATAATAGTAAAGACCATATATAAATAAGTACTATCTGTATCAATATTTGAAATGAAAAAAGAAATCAAATGAAAGTCCCTGTTTTGGGCATGCCATAAGAAAATAAAAGAATAATGGAAATAAATGTTTAAATGTTTCTTTACAACCACATGCATATATATTAACTTAAAATTAGCACAAAATTTACTAATGTGAAATAAGAAAACAACTTAATTCAACTCTTGCACAGCAATGGCTGAGACAGCTACAAATCTATGAATATCATGACCAATCTTACTGTTGTGTTTATACAAGACGAACACGTCTTCTGTGCACTACAACTACATTAGATTGAGTCTATTGAAGTTGAGTCTACAGATGTTACAATTGATAGTTTCAGCTTTAACACTAAGAAAATAGAAGCCTATCATTTAACCTTGAGTAGCCACATTATCAGATGGACTATCTTTAACTCTGACAAATAGAAATAAATTAATTATCATTACTCATTAAAGTCAAGAGTTCATTTAAGCAATTTTGCAGCACATATAACACTTGCTTTGGGCCAAAAGGATGGAACTAAGTGAGGCCCTTCAAGCTATGAAAGGCCCATTCAGCTTTTTGTTTTAGTCATTTTCATTAACATGGTTTGTGACTTTGACTTGAAATTGACACTAAATTAGTTGTTTTTAAGTAAAGTAATTAAAAACCCGTCTTTGATTTTCAGAGTGTTATGTGGCTGATGAGATCATCACATCTCGGGCAGGCGTGAGAGTCAGAGTTGGAAATACGGATGCAGAGGGAAGAATGGTCATGGCAGATGTCTTATGTAAATTCAAAGAACAAGTATGAATGTTATTGAGAGATTAATTGTTTAGTGTTGTGCTATACTGACTTATCAGTTTTTCTAGAAACTTGAAATTATTATCACATCACCATCAACAGATATTGAAAATTTAGACTTGTGAAATGGAGTTATGCTAACATATTTAGGGTTTTATAGTATGACACACATTCTCTTATCCATTTCAGTCCAAGAGATCTAACTATAATTTTTACCTGTACCATCAATCATATAAAGAAAATGCAAGTCACTATAACTTTATCAATTTCACTAATTTAACCTGTAAGGCAAATACTTAACCATTAACCTGTTTTGAGCAGTACATGTTATTGTAAAAGATAAATATTAATGATATAAGATAGATCAGACACTAAGAATGTAACATTTGTTTGACCAGGCTGTATCTGCAGTAAATCCACACTTGTTTACCATAGCAACACTTACAGGGCATGCCATCAGAGCTTATGGTCCAGAATATTCTGTAAGTATTAAGTTGGTACAGAGAATTTGTAAAACTGATTTATGGAAACTCTAAGTTTTTTGTATAACAAAGAACAATATTTTGCAAGATTTTTCAAGATTATTACTGTCAAAATATAAAAACGCAAAAACAAATCAATTTAATGCAAAAATGAAATCTTGGTCCTACACACAACAGTCTTTGCAAGCAGCTATATAAGACAGCAATTTATGAATTATATTTTTGAAAAATCACTGTTAACTTATTATACTTAACTCACTCACCCCTAAAGACACATTTGGACTGGTTTAAGTAATTCATTTACTGAAGAGTCCATTGTTTTTTCGGGGTTGGTGAGTTTATTTCAGTTTTATTTTTGTTTTGCATCCTACCAAAAGATTTCACTTATTCGTGGAGAAGTCACCAGCATTAGGTGGAGTGCCACAAATTATGACAGTGGCTATGGACAGATTCCAATGCATTGATGGTTCTTTTACATGCCACTTTACTGTGACATGGGACCTTGGTTTTAAAGGGACATCAGCTGTGATTACTACTTGCACTTGTTGTACAAAAAAAAAAAATAACATAAAAATCTTATATTCCTAAATATTTTGTGAAAATAAGGTCGGGTTTAGTGTGGTATACATATACAAACAGTAAGGTTGAGTTAATCAAGTACCAAACCTTGGTTTTTCAAGCAATTTTCACAAAATATATAGAAGTGTAAGAATTGTTATGCCAGTGTATAATTTTTTTTTTTTGTTATTGTATATCAATCCAAGTGGTAAAAAGAAAATGAAATTTTTTGGGAAAAAAACACAGCCAATGCCCATCCAAAAAATCAGAAATTTCAATTTGTATTTCAAGCGCTTGGCATAAGAACCATCACCTCCATTTCTAAATGTCTTTTGTATGGTTCAGAACTAGGATTGGAACCTGGATCTTGTCGCTTGCAAGTTTAATGCACTACTACTAGACTGCCATGAGACGGACACGGCTTATTCCTCTGCTTCATTCGATGGAATCAATATTCAAAAAACATTCTGTTGTGTTTAAATAAACGTATAGAGCACTATGTTTTCTAAGTGTTATGACATAGATGGAGTGCATGAACTGTGTAGGAAACACAATTTATTTCTAAAATTCCATATTTCAAACAGGACATTGTAATCAATTAAAAGAGAATGAAGATGAAAATAGGATGACTTTAGACAGGTTGTATTTTGTTAAAAATAAATTGACAAAACAGTTATATCATACTTACCAAGTCTTCCTCATAAAAAGGGAGAATCCTTATTTTTTATGTACAATTTTGATAATTTCTTCAAGAAAAATGCATATTTCTCCCATAAAAAATTAAAATTTTCCTATCAATTTTTACTAAAATTTAGAGTTTCCCCATAAGATTGAAAAATCTCCCCATGAGAATTGTTCAAGGTTGGCAAGTCTGTTATATTGTGTTAATTTTTCAAGATTGTAAAGATTTCGAGATTCCACCATTTACCTTTATAGATAATTATGGACAATGGGCCAGCTAGAAAACAGGACACAGCCAGGAATGTACAAGCTGCAGGTGATACATGGGGAGATCTATTTGAAATATCCACCATAAGGAGAGAGGTATAATGACGACCTATTAAACTTGAATATTAAGGGGGTGGGTGCTTATTGGTTTTTGTTATCCTTTTGTCCATTTGTCTGTTTGTCCATCTGTCTGTTTGTCCGTTTGTGATATTTTTGGTATCTGTCATATAATTTGAGTTTCTTAACTCAAATTTTAACCAAATTTATTATGCAACTTTATATATATTTCCTTTGATGATGGAAAATGGAATTTGTATGCTGATCAGTTTTTCCTTGTTTGGATAAATATCAGTAATTCCACGATTATCAATATCATACACCAGGAGAAAGTTAAAATGAAAAACATTGTAAATAATTTAGTTAGGTATGAAAGAATCTTTTACATCAAATGTTAAACATTATCAAATCAATTAAATAATTTCTTTCATACCAGTTCACTATAAACATGGTAAAAACTGAATAAGCACATTCAAAGAAAAACAAATTTAAATGTTTTATGGTTCATTTGCCTTAGTTATAGAGCCAGCCTGGCTCAGTCGGTATCAAACTTGACTCTTGATTGTGACTTTGTGAGCTCGAGTCCAGCCAGTGTCGTAAAAAAATTGGTCTGGCCTCAAAATGTGTCCGGCCCGAATGAAAATGTTAACATTTTTGGTCCGGGTATCTATAATATTCTGTCCTCTCATATAAGAATTGATATGGCCAGATAATGTTAAGGTTAAAATTTTTGGTCCGTGAAAAATCTCTTAAGAAAAGAAAGTTAAATTGGGTTATCAATTTCCAAAAATATATCGGATGTTTTTATGTAATGATGTCTGTTTTTGTATATTGTTATTATTTAATAGAATTAATAGTTTATGGTAAGTAGTATACCCGAGACATGATAAGAACAATAGACAGGAAATAACTCCAGGTTGAGGACTTCCTATCAAATGCTTTGTTTTCTATATGTTGGCCTATCCATATATATGTGTGTCAGTGTGTGTACTTTTCTTTCACTATCATTTCTGCAGTAGGTGTGTGCCATTTGCTATATTTTAAAATGAAATTTAATTTGATAAAAAAATCAGTTTAAATGACGTGTGAAAGCAAAAATCAATGTTAATTATGAATATGCATCAGCAAGATAGAGATAAGAAATTTAGTTAGCAAAATAAAGATTATTTATTTACCTTTTTCATTTGATATAATTTTGTATATGGAAATATGAACAAGAAATAAAACTTATTTTGACTCCTAAGTTTATATTCCAGATTTTTAAGGAAGGTGGGCAAACTATTTTAAAACAACATCAACCCATATATTAAAATGTGTGATAGCAACTATGACAAAACAAAGCTATGAGTTTTAGTTTTAAATCTGTCTGTCAACAGGTGCTATGGAAGCCATAGGCCTGCATGCTCCAAAGGTAATCCCACCATACTCTGAAAGCTTTATTAATATATTGTCACATTGTAAAGTGGTATATATTTTCAGTAGAAATGTAATAACATTCATGTATTGTACACTTAACTGGGGTATGTATGTTTTAGAAAATAAGTTCTATAGATTTTACCTACATTATATCGTCATACCTAGAAGAAATGATGCACTGAACAATTATATCAAACCAGTGATAATACAGAGCCTGCCCTCTCGTTTGAATAAACACCACTAAAATATGGGTAGATCTAACATGTTTAAAATAAATGGGAGTTGATAATTAAGATATGTCAAAGTTACAATTCTTATTATTAAATTCAGTTTTTAAAATCCATGATAATGATACTCTGCTACCCAGACCGAAAATTTTAAACTGAGGCCAGACTGAAAATGTTAACATTATTGGTCTGTGTGGACACATTTTGAGGCTGGACCGATTATTATACGACATTGGCAGCAGGTTGGTTTCCTTCGGATGAAACAGTAAATACTGAGTCCCATGTCACAGTAGGTGTTGGAACATTTAAGAACCCTCACTGCTCAATGGCTGTAAGTGCCGAGCATAGGCCAAAATTTGAAGCACTTCATCAGCATTTTGTGACGTCTCCATATGAATGAAAGATTTTTGAATAAACAAACAAACAAACAAACCTTAGTTACAATAAAACACCCAATGGCACATGTTGACATCTTTTCTTCTAACAGAATTAATGAAAACTTAAAAAGCAGCAAAAAAGTTTTTAGTTTTAGATGAGAATTCTGTATTGAATACAAATATTTCAGGACTACAACTTCCATCGTGGTAAGTCAGAATATGAAGATGTTCTACAGAGTAACAACTCTCCATCTTCAGCAACTCCGAGAGGGCACCAGTCACCATCTGCATTCCTGATTGAAGCATCTGGGCTTGAAAAGGTAATATTTAGACCTTCCAAGACTTTGTGATGTCCCTGCATGAAAACTTTTGTGAGTAAGCGCAGTAATCCACTGCATAAAAATGAAATATTATTATAATAGATAAAGTTAAAGTATTAAATGAAAACAGTATGTGTTGTTGAAGTGGTCAAGCTGATATTAAATGTCCATAATTCAAAAAGATATGTAAAAAATAATAAATTCCATCATAAAGCTACATTATGAATATATAATTGGTAATTACTGTACATCAAAATTTTGGTTACTGTAAATCATTTTTTTCAAAATAGACTAACATTCACCTAAATTCACAAATGAACAAGTTCTCCAGTTGTAATATTCAGTATTTAATTGTATTATAGTTTTCTGAGCTTTATTCTCACGTGCACATGTATCATAAATGCGTGGCTATTGAAGTGTTTCTGGTAAAGGTTTTGGTATTTACAGCATTTCAAACTGCATTCATTTTTTCACAAATTCTGAAAACCAAACTTAGTCTGAACAAAATTCCCTTTAATTTTGACAATCTATTTCGTCATATTAAAACACATTTCCTTGTTTAAATAAAATAACAGTAATCCACCCACTTAAAACATCTTAAAACTTTTGAAATATAAAACATCTCAGATACCAAATTATAAATCTATAGGATGTTTAGAACACAGATACAAATCTGGCAAAAATGGACAAACTCAGACCTCTGGAAACCAAGAGGTGGAATCAGGTGCCATGGAGGAGTAAGCATCCCCATGTTGACTGGATCACACCCGCCATGGTCCACAGTTAAGTCCAAATGAAATACATGAGGAACAAATCCTCGTCACAATTGGTTCAGACGTCTTAACAACCCCCAAGAAAAATGCAACTCAGCATTTCACCCAGTGAAACAGAGTAATCGCAAACAATACTATTATACCTACCAGAAAATTTGCGGAATGTTGATATCAAACGTGGTTTTTGATATCCCTGTGTCAATAATTTGTCAGTGAGTAGTTTACATCTGTATATGAAATGTTCATATGTTGAACATGCCATGGTATTTCGGATCATTTGTGAAATATAAACTCCATATGTGGGTGACTCTGGGATATTATTACTTAAATGTGGAAAATTTACGATGGGAAAGCTGAAATCGTCGCGTTTGTAGTATAGCTTAGTGGCCAATTACAAACAATTATAGTAATGTACCTTGCAAATAAAAACTATATTATTTGAGGCTTTATCTGCTGGGACCAGTACATATTGGTTATGTAATCTATTCAGTTCAGTTACTACTTCTGGATCACTAAATACAGAGTGATAATGTGTTTTCATAGTTCCTTTAAGTTTCCAAATAAGAGATTTTATCAACCATCGTACAGCTTTTAGCCATTCAGACAAAGTGTCTGGTTCGACATCTTCATGTTTGGCCCATCATCTGGCATAATCTTCTACAGAATTCATAACTAAACTGAAATTCTGATGCCATTAAAGGAATGGGCTTTGTGCTATTTAGGACCTCTTAAAATAAAAAATTTGGAGGTTTTCATTTTCAGCTATAGAAACGTTGCCGATGATAACATGCCCGATACAATTATATTTGAAGGGAGATGATGCACATGAACATGTGATGGTGTTGTGTAGAATGAAACTGAAGTCTTTTGCAGCATTTGCTAATAGGTTTGAAAAAGTGGTAACCTGAAACAAAGTCTTCACAAAATTTAAGTAATTTACTACTATATCTATCATTATTTCTTTTTCAGGTAATTTCTATGGTGTTTTGCTATTGTGCTATTTTCATATCAGTACCATTTTTAAATGTTTATCCATTTCCATTACAGCATGGGATTGATAGTACTAAACCATTGCCATATTCCCATATTGATATCGCCGGATCTTCAGGACCATTCCCAGGAGTTCCAACAGGTGCTCCCATTGTTGCTCTGTCTGCTAATTATATTTTGCCAAGGATATAATTGTCAGTGTCAGTTTTTGCCTTATATCAAAACAGTCAACTTGATTTGATTATCTTCAGGCTTATTTCATTATTTTCCAGTAGTTTTTGTTAATATTATAAAATACTTGATCATGATGAATGCAGCTGAAAAGATGGTTGTGGAGTTTTATAACTGAAAGTTGAAATTGAACAGTAAAGTTTGATGGAACTTTTTGTTTCCACTAGGTTGTTGAATAAATATCAAAACTTTTCCAGATTTTTGTTATGATATCGAGTATTACAGAACTTTAAGTATTTGATTTTTCAGGAGTTTTTGTCAAGAATTCATCTAAATTACTATGATGTACATCAGGTATAACGTTTGACCATTTTGTTAGATTTGTAAATTTAAAGCTAATATGAATAAATTGAATGTACTCCAGATAAATTATGTATAATAATACAGATATTATTTTAGAGTCAATGTTTTTGGAGGGATGAAAATAAAATAGAATTGCTGTTTTAAAAATCATCAATCTCATCTAGCAATTAGGAACATTTCATGTGACCCTTTCCAGAACATGTCATTAACTCATTCACCCCTAAAGACAAATCTGGACTGGCCTAGATCATTGATTTACAGAAGAGGCCATCCCAGGGGTTGATGAGTTGAAAACAAGTGTTTAACATCTTTAGTGTGGAAGATTGAAAGTGTTGATTTTCAGAAATTATTTATACTGTATCTGTAGATATGACAAGTAACAGCTGTAAACATCTTGTGCTACTAGTTCAGTGCAAAAAACAAAAATTTGTGTCCTCATTTTAATGACGCAGGCAGACTTTAATTCATACATACATAAATGTTTATGGATGTAAATAATAATATTGTATTTGAATTACCATTGTATAAAATGGATGGCACTAAACTGTGTAGCTTATATATTTTATATGTCACATGATCACATTGATAACATGTCACATGACCTCATCTATTAACTATACAATGTATTTCTAGTCTGTACTCCATCTCCTATGTACATTGTGGTTCTCACTCTACACTCATAGTATCACTCTTGTTTCTTAACTTTCCTCTGGTTTCAGTTTCACATTCTGTGTAGCAAATGTATTCTATATGTCATATGATCACATTTATAACATGTCACATGACCTCATTTATCTATCTATCTATTTGTAGACTGTAATCCATTTCCTATAAACATTGCGACTCTCACTCTACAGTTGTTGTAGTTTCATCATGTTCAGACTACCCTGTTTCTTAATTTTCCTATAGCCTCAATTTCACACTCCACTATGTCTCCACGCTGTAAAACAAAATGTGTCGTTTATCATCAGTGCATATTACATTTTATTTTGAAAATTCCATTTCATTTATGACCTGTCATACGGTCTTTTGATATTTCAATATCACAAGCAATATTACCTTCTATTTTTAATAAAATGCATTTGGTAAAGTTATTAACCGACATGAACATGATCAGATGTTTATTTATTATTATTTCATCAAGTATAATAAATGTATAACAAATTTAATCACAAAAGTTAATAGAAAAAAAAAAATTCTCAAAATTAGGTAATACATACTTGTAAAAATTCTGGGGGGTTCCTGGCAACTCCAATACCTGGTGGTGTACCTGTTAGTATCAGGTCACCTGGCTTCAGAGTAATAAATCTGCAAAGTACATTTACTTATGATTTAACTGAAAATTGTATGAATGGGTATCTATTGACATGGTACACTATTAGTGTGACTGTGATTTTAGGTTTTATTATATGCATGTATAATCGTACAATTATGATGCAGAATTCAATATACCCATTAGTATGTAAAGTCCTATTGCACTGCAGATGGATACAGAGATCCCATCGGAACATTCATCCAAAATATTTGATGACATCATAGTGTTTGGGCATGACATCAATGTGTTTGGGCATGACATCAATGTGTTTGGGCATGGCATCATAGTGTTTGGGCATGACATCAATGTGTTTGGGCATGACATCATAGTGTTTGGGCATGACATCAATGTGTTTGGGCATGACATCATAGTGTTTGGGCATGACATCGTAGTTTTTGGGCATGACATCAATGTGTTTGGGCATGAGTATATATTGCCCTGAATGAATTTTGAACTTGTATACACAATTCAGTGAATAAGGGGCCTGTAATAAATACAAATCCACACAAATTTTTCTGTCATTATCATAAGACTGCTCTTCATCCCTGGAAGGAACTTGAGCGTAAAGATAAATTCTTCCATTACAACAATGAAGTGCTGTCTGATGGTACAGATAGAAACTATATATATATATATATATATATATATCTATATATATATATATAGATATATATATATATATATCCCACACACGCTGGATAGTATTTTTTTTAAATGTGACGAAATGATATATTTTTTTTCACTTAAATAACGGTGATGTTTTCACTTTATGGTTGTCAAATTTTCTTTCAGTTATGTTTATACTTATCACTAACAAACTTGATTAGCATCACTTACCTGGATATATAAGAGACTATAGCAGCAGATTTATGTATCAGTTGATTTGTATTGCTGTCTTGTTTTACATCTCCATTAACACGGCAGGACAGTCGAAGGTTATGTGGATCTGAATTATAAATACGTGTATCTGAAAATGTTATATATATATATATATTCAACCAATACACAAGTAAAGTAACTCCACGGCACATCCACTGTTGACTCTTTCAAAGGTCCATGTTTATACAAAGTTTACCAGATTTGTATAATGTCTTTTTGGACTATCTGACAGTTAGTGACATGTTGCCTGAGCTCCTTTATTTATATACTAGTATTGCCCTTGATTGGGTGAAATTCAGTACATTTGAACGTACGATTTGCCAGTAAAAGAAAACGGTATGTTTTCTAGAATTTCATGTTTCTGTCATGCTTACACATCTATATTTTATCTGGATTATAAATGAAATTAAGCACAGCTGATAATATATACAAAAGTGTAGATATTATAAACATAATACCAAAGTTATAATGCTCAAGACAATCGTTTCTGTCAATTCTAACTTCTAACTTCATCAGTTGAGCTACAATTTTAAATAGTTTTTCTAAGATGGAAAGAGAAAGTGGTATAAGACAAGGCCAAATAATATATCTAAACGTATAGCAATAATCCGTCTAAGAGAAAACACTGTAAAAAGATGGTTATCTTAGGTTAAGAAGAACTTTGAAATCGTGTTATCAGTGCCAGATATAACTTAAATATAAGATTATCAGTGTAACATATGGTAATAAACATAATTCTTACATAGACAATAGAATTTCATACTAAACTTACCAAGAATATCATCCTGTGTTACAATAACTGGACCCAGGGGACAAAATCCATCCATTGCTTTTCCGATGACAACCTGACCTCCGTTTCTGGTTTGCCAGTCCCTAGCAGTAACATCATGTGCCACTGTGAATCCAAAAATGTAATCCATTGCTTCTGACTCCTTCATATTAAAAGTAGATAATTGTATCACTTGCATATAATCAAAGTTATCATATGTAATCTAAAAGGGTATAAACTTTTTTGTTGTTTTTTTAAAACATTCTTTTCTTCTTTACTACTTAGATTGATATACAATAACAAAAAAAAAATATACATGGACATAAAAAATCTTATGATTTCTATATATTGTGTGAAAATTGTTTGAGAAATCCAATTATTCACTTGCAATTGGTTAATAAAACCTCACTCTTTATAAATGTGTACCACACTGGACCTGACCTTATTTTCACAAAATATATAGGAATAAGAATTTGTATGTCTGTGTATAGCTCTTGTTTATTATTATACATGAAGTACAAGTAGTAAAAAATAGAAAAAAATGTGTAGTAAACACTGCTAATGCCCATTTAATTCAATATTTAAAACATTAAATTTGGATGATTGTACTGTGAATCGCTTTTATTTCGAGAGAGTTTAACCTTCGTCTTTTAAAATTTGTAAAGAAACCTGTTAACAATTTCAAATTTTTAGCGAAAAAATTGTCTCATAGTTTGTGATTAAAAAGCGGTATTATTAATATGTGACTATCGAAGTTCTTCTTAGAAAGTTTTATTTGTGTTTCTTCAAAGTAGATAAGTTCTTGAAGCAGCAATAAAGGTATATCCGAAAATTTCTTTAGTTTTACTGCAGACGGGTATGCTGCCTCTGAATAATGTTTCTGATTAACATTCATATTATTCTTGTTTTATACTCGAATCGAAGTACTTTCTAGCTGTAAAATCAACGATTCATGATTTCGCGAATATATTTAAAAAAATGAAAGACAGGTGTTCGAAATATATGAAATTTACATTATTACTAATATACATGATCTATCATTATTATTGTATATTAAGTTTAACATCTCAGTTTACTATGTAGATGATCAAATGTGTTTTAGACTAGAATAAATGCCAAAAATGACATTTAATTGTAAAAATACCGTGTACAGAAAGACTAAACAATTGTCTTTTACAAAATATTCATTAAATACTGTTGAAACTACATTGGATACATACTCTAGGCCTCTACAATTTCTAGTCCACAAAATAAATCATCGGAACTAGTAAACTTCAACATATGTTGCTCTAGAAACCACTTTTGTGAACAGGAATGGTATATGTGCTTAATTCATGTTTCATTTATTCATTAAAAGAGGTCATTTGTGTTTATAAAGATAGGATGTAAAATATGATACAGATAGATAACTACGTTGCAATTCCATGAAATGGTATACAACCAACTAAATATCTGTTTCCCGAGTAAAGCCTATATATAGATGGCACTAAAATTTTTATTTTTATTCGCTGATTGAGGGGGATATTAATAAAACGATTTTATCGTAAAAACTTAGTAGATCGTGACCATTGCGACATCAAGAATGGTTATTTACCACTACCAAATAAAATAGATTGAGCATATTGTCACATCAGTTTCTAGAGTACTGTACCTCTATCCTTTTAGCCTCCTTTCCAATTACAATTGTTAACTCGGCCTCCCAATCTAATTTCTGAATCAAAGAGAGGTATATTTTTGTGATATAAATATGTTGTATAACATAAATGACTGAAAATGACAAGATGAGAAATCAGCAAGTATGTAAAGTTACATAAAAGATTTTATATATAACAAAATAAAAACAAGAGCACATCTGACATACTTCTTAATATATTATAAACATAATACCAAAGTTATAATGCTCAAGACGATATCGTTTCTGTCAGTTAGACTTCATCAGTTGAGCTCCAATTTGAAAAGTGTGTGTTTTTTCTAAAGATAAAGTACGGTCAGGAATAGGATTTTGTAAATGCATATTTTAGTTTTATGAAAACATAATACTGTATACTTGGAAGGTTTTGCCCTTAAATGAGAGGGCGAATTTAAAATGAAGCGAAATTTTCAAGCTAAATAACTGAAGAATTGACATGCATTCGGTCCATGAAACAATGGAGATCAAGTTATGGTGAATTTAAGACTGAGTCAATGTGTCTTCTTGTCATAAAAGGGTAAAAAATAACGATGGGCGAAAAATACCAGGTATACATTTAAAAATTCTGACAGATAAAATGATTGTCTCAGTTAAGACGTATTTCCATTGAAATTATTATTTCTATGGCAAGCTGTTGTAGAATGTATTGCCTTATTAATATAAAAATATCTATACACGTGATTATTTATAATGATTTCCTAATGTTAAAAAACATAATTTTTAAAAATAAATTAACAACATAATGTACATAATTATTTGGATAGTAAATTGCATTCAGAATAGGTTAATTGGAAATTCTAAACAGTGGAGAATTCATATAACTCGGGGTAACAAGACCTAGGTATCTTCAAACTTAGTTATGTTATCTGTACATTTTTCCATTCATACATTTGGTAAATTACAAACAATATATAAAATAATCTAAATCATCAAATGAACATATGTGATCAACAATATTATGATTGTAAAGTAATCATCAAATGCAAACGATGTACATTTGTACAAAGAGATGTTTGATAAATGATATATTGAAGTAGTCTGCTAAGAGAGTCTTTCAAAGATACTCTAATATTAACTTTAAATCAATGAGTCTAGAAAATATCCATATCTGTGTGTTGTGAACTTAAAAAATCCTAGATCAAATCAATTCTGATTTTTTTTGTATAACAGTGCATGTTAAGTAATTATACCTCCGTTTCCTCTGGATATTCCAAGTCATCCGTAGGTCCTATAATACAGCTCGGAAATTTATTGAAGACAACTGGTTCATCTGGTAAAGGTGTGTTCAATTCTTCACAGTGGTCCTTGTAATTCATGCCAACGCAAAGGACTTTTTCTGGGTCTGATATAGGAGCTAGTATCTTCACACTTTCTCGCTTTATCACATATTTTCCACTTACCTCCACACTGAAATATACATCGAATTAATAACGACAATGTGAAATATATGGTTTAGAGTTATCCACACGACACGTTGTGTTGTATTCTAGTCTGGTCGTTGAAGATGAATTGTAGGTATAACCCAGAAAATGGCATAAAGGCAAACTTGGTATCAAAAGAAGCCGAATGTTGAGTAGAACAACATATCCAAAATCCACAAACATCCGCTTTGGGGGGGATTATGAATGTTTGAATATTTGATACATTTTGGGATGATTTGGTATAGAAACGTACAAAGACAAAGGCATTTTGACAAGGCAATTCTCTCATTTGATATTTGTCATAGAATGATGATGGTATTAAATGATGATATTTTTGTTAAGTAATGAAAATTAATTAATAACTAATAATTATTAATTAATTATATCAGTTTTGTATAAATAAAGCCTAGAAATAAGGTTTCCATTATGTTCTTTTGTAACATCTTCTCTAATTGAAAGTTGAAATAAACTAAAATATGTAAAGGATAATAATAAAATAACAAAAGTGCATTTTGTTTAAAAAGGTTATATTACATGTTTTATCAGTTAAACTTGTTTCTGGTATACTTCCTTCTTGTTTGTCGTCAAGGGTAAAATGTCGCATCAACAGTCTAGAAGCTCTCCCAGCCTCCACAGGTCATTATATGTTTGCAACAAGAGCAACTGTTAATGCCGCATGAGTTTCTTTCACTGAGCTTGAATTTGTACTTTATGAACTTAAGTATGTCCTCCGTCACTGCATCAGGTATCTTTAAACTGGCCTCTGGCCATTTTAACAAGTGTTCAGACCCATTGTGTTGCATTTAGGCTGATTTTTATGAGCTTGAACCAAAATATAACTCGCAAACTGTATAAAAAGTAGTTTTTCTGTAGATAGGAGATTGTCTGGACCAATGGTGGCTTGTCGAAACCAACGGTATGAATTTTGAATAATGTATATTGTCCAAAGAGTCATGTCCTTTGTCAATGACAAGACAATAAATAATGAAATACCAACTTTTCCAATTTGTTCAACTATTGCTTTGATATTGTTCAACAAAGAGGGAAAGATATTTCTGGTAATTGTTTTACTTTTCCTCAAAAGACAAAGGTTTTACCATACCTATATGCTGTAGATGCTGTTTTCAAAATAACAGTTGATCCAGAAAAGCTTCCACCAGAGTTGCTTTGTTCACTATCTTGTTTTCTATTTTACTTGCATGTAATAACATCGTGATGGAGACATGATAATGATATTCTGATGTCAGTTTTTGTGACCTTAATGCAGATCCAGAGAACATAATAAAGTTAGAAAGATGCAAAGTACAAAAAATCGGCAGTAACAGTTGCTCTTGTCACAAACATATATACTAAAACGTGTAACAGTCTGCGCAGACTGCCACGGGCACTTTTGGAATGTTGAAGTGACAATGTTTGCCCTTGGAACAAAGATAAACTATTTTCTGATACGTTGTTGTCACAAGGCTATCAAAAATTGGTTTATGCCAACGTCAGGAAAATTTTACGGTCGGTATAATGTTCTTGTTTGCAACTACTGTGTTTCACTAAATAAAAATTTTGAGTTGCTTGTTCGTAGGCTAATGTTGAATCGTCTGTCACAAGTATAACGAGGATTTATTCCTCACTTATTCATTGGAATTTAACTGTGGACTTGCAGGTGGGTAAGACAGGTCAACAGGTAATGATTACTACTCCATGGCACTTGATCCCACCTCTGGATTTCCAGAGGTCTGTGTTCGTCCAATGTTTACCAGGTTTGTACTGTTATATTGTCCTGAAGATTAATACTTTGGTGTCTGTGATTTTTATAACTTTACTTTTACAAAACTGATACAATTGATTAACAATTTATTCTGATTATTAGTTTGTTATCATTAGTTGATAAAATATAATCACCATTGAATATCATTCTTTGCAATTTATTCTTCATATTTATATCATGATGAGATGAGTGTCTAGTCAAAATGAATTTATGTACATTTCCAAACAAATTCATGCAAAAATGTGCTGAATTTTCAAACACTTATAATTTGTTTTCCCCAAAACGGAGTCTTTTGGCTTTTCAATATATTCCTCTACTCAACAGTCTGCTTCTTTAGATACCAAGTGTTCCTTTATACCATTTTTCATGGCCGAAATACTCAACGACCAGACTATACTATTTATATTCTAATACCTGTACATGTTTTGGATAGTATGATTGTTATATATATATATATATATATATATATATATATATATATATATATATATATATATATATATATATATATATATATATATATATATATATATATATGAAGTCTTTTTCTTTCTGTGTATGGTACCTAAGTTTATTTCAGCATTTGGCAGTCTACTATTTACAAAATTTAACAAATCTACGCAAGTGTTTAATTGTAAATAGTATAATGTCATATCACCCTCATGAATATGAAGTATTATGTTGTGAACATTAATGTGAAATTATGATGCTAGACCAGAGATGAGGCCGGAGATTTCTAACCATGAACAATTTCAAAGGCATTAGAAAATTCTACAGAGTAGACATTCAGTGTCGTGAAGCATAAATTAATGTCTACAGAACTTTAAAGAAGTCTAACCTCTTCGCTGTCAGTAATGTTTGCTGACCTCCCTTGATGAAATCCTTCATGTTATTTGGTAGATTTGTCTCAGGTCTAGATAGATCAATAATATCTCCGCCTTTACTGAGCTCGACACCGATGTTTTTTCTTCCATCTTTCTCAAACTGTAGAAGACGCATATCGGTGTTATTACTGCTTTGACCTATAAGTTCATTGCTTTGGTAGATAACGTTTGATGTAGGCCGATTCGACCAATTGTACATACATACAGCACTGGATAGGTCATTTGTAAGGTATTATCATGTATGTGAATATTTTACCGTGCGCCTCATAATTCAGCAAATGTAGAAGATACCATATTGAAGTAGCGACGCAGTAATCTGTGAATTACGTAGTGTTAACAACCGATTTACGCATAGACCTACATTTAAAACGTGTGTAGGCCTACCTGCTGAATTGAGGAACTTGGACTCAAAACACTTCCTGGAAAAGCTACAATCGCTCTCACCGATTTTCCGGTCTCTGGAATATTAGATAATTGTAAGTCCGTTCTCACTTCGTTTGGAATACAGATAAGTAACGTGGAGCTTGGATTGTCTTACGCTTATTGGATTCCCAATGTGCACAAAAATCCCAATCAACACCGATTTATTGCGGGGTCATCTAGGTGCTCCATAAATACTTTATCCATTTTAATCACCAAAATACTTATTAAACAAGTCAATCAGATGTGGATCCTAAAGAATTCTAAAGACTTGTTGGAACATCTAAAGTCTCAAAATTTAAACATAGAACAAGCACTAAGTCTTTTGATTTTTCGGACCTTTCCATGACCACTTACTCACCAGAAACTTAAAAACAGACTCAATTCTATTGTACAAAAACTCCTTTTTATACAAAAATGGAAATTGCAGACTGGTATGGATATTTAGTGTTAAGTCATGAAGAACCTTATTTTTTAAGTGCACTGAAACGATATCATCAAGATGCTGGAGTTTCTAATGGGAAACACCGTGGTTTTTGCAGGAAACGTTTTCAGCAGTCGACATTCCAGTGAGTATCAATGTTGTGTCCTTCTCCTCGCTGACATCATTTTGTATTTTGTGAAGCAAAATTTATACTGTAACAGTTTCTGCTCTCCACAGGAGTTAGCATCCTGGTTCAATTTTACTTACAGGTACATCGACGAAGTCATGTCTATAAATAATTCAAAATTTCAGAATAACCTCGGTCAGGTGTATCCTGTTGAGCTTGAGATAAATGAGACGATAGAGAGCAACAAGTCTGTTTCCTACCAAGATTTACTGCTGTCTATTTGGAAGGATGGTCAACTGTACATCCTTTATGAAAAACGTGACGATTTCAATTTCCATATTACGAGCTTCCCGTTCTTGCGTAGTAATATTCCGTCTCCTCAGTTCTACATCTGACGTTTTCATTTCACAACTCATACGTTATGCCAGTACATGCTCCTCTTACAAATATTTTATTCTCTGAGCCAAACGACTCGCCAATAAACTTTTACACGCAGAGTTACGTTGTTGAACATATGAAATGGTCAGTGAAGTTTTATGGTCGATACGGGGATCTTGTTAAACAATGTGAAGCCCCCCTCTCAGGAATGTAAGTCTAGATTTGCATTGGGTGTGTTATGCTAACAGGGGACGCTAAATCCTTTCGGACACCTGGTCTCATCCGGTTTTGGGTCCGCAATTGTTCTTCTTTGTGTTGAGATCGTTTTGATATCGAATTTGTCGTACTGGACTTGTGTTTCGATTATCCACTGGTACTTCCTCCGTTAAATACTTGAAATTATTTATAACTCATCCGTAGATAAATATCATAATCATATTAGTTAAATCAGCGATATATATTAGCTTTATATATCGCTGGTTAAATGAACTATTGACTTCAAAGGTTCATGATAATTATTGCATTTTACCTGTCATTGTCAAAGATTGTACATTTGATAATGTGGATACTCAAGGTTAATTAATAGGTTTCTGATTGTCTTAATGGAAAGCTTAAACTATATCAATTGCACCAACGCCCAGAAGTATAAAATCCGGATTTACTGCACGGTCATTTCGGAATGGTTTATCATGTTACATCGGATACTCGGTTTCCAGTATCGAAAAGTTAACTGTCTCTTTTTTTATTTTTTCATCGAAGTGGATACAACATATATATGTAGTTGGTAAATGCTGTGAATTTAATTGATAACGAGGGTCATCGTTTAGTCGGACTAGTTTTCTCAAACGCTACCTATCAACTCGATAACCTATCATTCAAACATGGGCGTTTATGAGCCGCTAAAATCGGGACAGAAAGTTCGACCTAGGGCGTTTCCAGCACCTGTGATTTACATGTACTTTCATAAAAAAACTGATCCCAATCACAATGTGAAAGTAGCTAAACATGTGAAACAATCATTAAAAGAATATCTCTGTCAACGACATAATTTGTCAACATGGTTATCTAAATCTGATTTTTTCTTTTACAATGATGTAAACAAATGTTCATCTTTACCTGTTTACTTTAGCCTAGGGCTATATTCCATATTTTTCCTTAGATGTTTGTGTTTTTTTCTGTTTAATGATCTCAAAACCAATCTGTCTGCAGATGCTAAACAGAGAAAAATCTTGGAATGGCCTAGTTATGTAGACCAGAAGATAAGTACCGAGTTGACTTTGTACCAAGTTGACCTGATCCCGTAGCAATTTGTAGCCTCTACAATGTAGGGAAGGATTATGCAGTTGTGTACAATGTTTTCACAGCACACTCCACCCTAAAACTTTTCTGGATGAACTTGATTATGGACACAAGATATAATAATTAATATAAATATCTGTGCAGTAATTTCATGTTTAGATGATAAAACTCTAACTTTCCAAACTTTTTGATGCTTTAGTTCAAGCAAATGTTTTGTGATCTATTAATACTTGGCAAGGAAACAAACCCCAAGGTATTTTACTATAGATGTTGTCCAGCCAGTCTAGGTCAACATGGCCTTCACTAGATGTCATCAGTGATGGGGAGCAGTTTGTTAACACACAGATTGCTGATGTAATATGCAAAGTAACTGGAAGACGGCTATGTGTGGAAGTTTTTTGAATTACCATTATTCTGAATAGATAACCTTTGATATACATTTGTAACATGAAATGAACGATTACGACGGAGACATTATTTCAATAGTTATCTCAAAAGTCATCTATACATGTACATTCTATTTATTCGTAGTCAATAGATGATAGTTTGCATTATTTATTTCAGGAATGTTCTAGATGGAATGTATCGATGACTTTTGAGATAACTTTTGAAAATGTGTCACATGTACATGTACAAGTACACTTCAGGCAATATCTAACTAAAGTTTGTGAAAAATATTACTTCCAATAGAGTTTGGAGTAGGAGAGAATTTGTGTAAAGCAGGCATTAAAAGGATATTGGTGACCTTTCTTTGAAGTTAGAATTCAGCAATTTAGAGCTTGCAGAGACTAAAAGTCTTGAGAACTAATGCCATACCATGGCATTGTTATCGTTGTTATTGTCATCAGCATCTGTAAACAAAACTGTAACCTGGCCTATATCTTTTTAACTGGAAGGGATAGGGCTTTGATACATGTATTTCATCTACCGTACATGTATACATGTTATGATGTAGATTCCTTATGACCAGAGCTTTGATTTGGTACTTTGAATTTTGATGTAGTGACCTGGACCTTGTACTTTGACCTACTTTTCAAACACTTTTACCTCGGCTTCATTTTTTAAACCATGAGAAATAGGGCTTTGACATTTCACATACATGTGACTCTCAATAGCTTGAACATCAAAACCTCAAAGTCCTCAAAACCTCGAAGCTTCATACATGTACAGCTCCAGAATTTTCCTCCTCTTAAATTAGGTAAATTAACCTTGATCTCTCGAACTTGGAAACATTGTAGTTCTTGAAACATGAAGGAATCAAAATACATGTACTCACTGGTCCTTTGACTTTGACCTTTAAACCTGACAGCTGTGAGTCAAATACTTATTTTGAAAATTGACACCCATTTCAGCAAGCTTTGTTGTCGTCTGGCAACTCTTGTTTGGATTTTTTCCTAATAAAATAAATTATCTGACAATTTGCACTGCTTTTCATGAAAATACTTGACATAATTTGTTGGCTTCTGTTAAAAGGCTAGGCTTGATTATAACCAAAAACACCCAAACAATTTAACACTAATTATGGCAAAAAGAGATTGTCACCCACTGACTTGTATTTCTTTGAATCTACTTTGAACTTGCGATGTCAAAATGATGAATTTTCATTACAGCTTTATGTTTTAGACAGTATATTGAATTGAGATAAATGTCTGGACTCTGTTTTAAATGTGTAAATACAACAATTTAAGTAATCAGACAGGGTTTCTTTCCCAGTCCTCATATGTGTAACATATTGTAATCATCACAAATTCACTATTCTGGTAGGGGTCCAGTAGATGGTTATTGCAAAACTTTGGCTATTTAGAAATGATTTTTTATTATTTTAGATAATTCACAAGATAATGAACAATTTTCTCAAACAGAAGAAAAAAAATGTTGTACAGGTACGTACTAGAGACAAAATGATACATGTACCATAACTGGCTACTGTTCCTCTACCAGTTGTAAGTTTTCACTTTGTGCTCTCATAATATTTTTTAAAAAATTGATTACAATGTATTCATTTTTGGTTATTATTTTGGTTTGTGTATATGCATTCTATTGTTTATTTTTATACACTTTCAGGTTAGCAAAATGTTTTTCTTTATATTTAACAGAGATAGAAGAAATTAACCAGTATGATTGATTTGATGGATGTCTTGTCAGCTTGTGCTGACTTAGATGAATCTCTGAATCAATGCAAAGATATAGATCAAAGGAAAAAAATTATCCAAAATCACCTGACATTAATGGATGGAAAATTAAAATTCAACCTGCCAGATTTTCCAGAAAGTATGTATAACAAATGTTTAAACTTTAAGGTCAAAGTTAGTGGAACCTGTCTTGGCATGAAATACATCTACCTTAAAAGACCACATTAAAGAAACCACTCAATTACTCAGTTTAATAATCCTTTATATAAAACCTCGTATGAAAGAACACCTGCTTTTGGAAACCACATTTCAGTGGAAGATGGGGTGGTCTATCTTAACAGGTCCAACTGTACATTAATTTATGTCTTGATATTCTCTGTACATTTTAGGAGTAGAGGGAAAGAGATAGTAAGTGTACTGGTATGTATTCAAAACAAATATATAAAATTATGTTATTAGTATAAATGTAAACTTGTAACATATTACTTGTAAGTATAATGGTGTTTACTTGTAAAATAGTAAAGTTTAAGAATAAGGAATAATATATATTTATCAGGGATCATTAAAACTTGATGAAATGATGTTGTGCACATGCTTGAACTGTTACCTTAAGATTTTACCCACTTAAATGTCATTCTGCCACCCTTACAAATCTCAATTTACTACATATACATGTACTTTTGATTTGTATATTATATTAGTCCCTTTGGATATACAATAGAATCAGTCAAATTGTGCTGCTGTTAATATACATATACATAAGATTATAAACATGATATATATGTATAGACATTACTTAACAAGGGTCATTTAACACCATATTTATATAACTCTTGTTACCTTAAAATTTAAAAAGATTTAAAATATAAAAGCTGTAGCAAGTATCTTTTTAATGTAAAATCATTTTACATGAACTTTAAATTATTAACATCAATTCTCAGTAAGGAAATCAGGGAAGTGGATTATTGGAATAAGTTTTTGCATTATTTATATTTTTGAAGTGGCTAAAGTTTGGTTGACCCTAACAGATAATTGATGTTAAAAGTTCGATAAATATTTTTTATCAAACAATCATGAGTTGTTGTACCTATTCATCACAATTATATAGAGGAAAATCTGCTTTAGCTACCACCTGCGTATAAAGACCACCTGGTCACAAAGACCGTTTTTTGCTGTACCCAATAGTACCATTTGTGTACAAATCAACCTCTATATAAAGACCACCACCATATAAAAACTGGTTTTGTTGTGTCCCTAAGGAGGCAGTTATATACAAGTACCACTGTTTATGGTGGCAGCCAGTATTTAATGGTGGAGGAGTGAACCTGGTTACAATGTACCCGGGAAGAGCCACCGTCCTTCTAAAATATGATCCATTGACCAATTATATTATCTGACAGTCATATACCACATGATAATAACAGGAGAAGTTATCACACTTGGATGAACTTTTACAAATGTCATGTGACCCTGGTTGTGGGTTTACATGTATGTAAAATTAGACTAAGGTTCATATTCTTAAGAACTTTTTTGAAAATGTATATGTATATAAAAAGACACTTTTATCAACAGCCACATCCTGTAAATTATATGAACATATACATCCTCATACATGTAAAGTTGAGCTATTTCTTATTGTAAGTACATACATGTACATGTATATAACCAAGACTTCTGATATTTTACTTTTGTAGGATCAGACTGGATGAATACTAGTGCCCCTTTGTCCTTAAGAAGTAACTTACAAGGGAAAATTGTCATTTTGGATTTCTTTACTTATTGTTGTATCAACTGCATACACGTATTGCCAGATCTAGAAGCACTTGAACATCAGTTTAGCATCAAAGATGGACTAGTTGTGGTTGGTGTTCACTCTGCAAAATTTGACAATGAAAAGATTTCGGCTAATATACTCAGTGCAATTCTACGATACAACATAAGTCATCCGGTTGTAAATGATGAAAATGCCAGTATGTGGGTGGAGCTACAAATACAATGTTGGCCAACGTTTGTTGTAGTTGGACCTAATGGACAGTTCTTACAAGTATATGTAGGGGAAGGCCACAGAAAAAATGTTTTAGAATTTGCAGAAGTCACTCTGGATTTTTTCCAGGAGAAAGGACTTTTGAAAGATCATCTTTTGCCTTTGTCTTTAGAGAAGGATAAATTGCCAGAGTCACCTCTCTGTTTTCCAGGCAAAATAAGTGTCAGCAAAGATGGGAAAACAGTCATTGTGGCAGACACAGGACACAACAGAATCATTGTGCTTGGAAATGATGGAATTGTTAAGGTTCACTGAGATTTGTATTTTACTTTCTCTTATATATTGGAACCTATTTATAGTGAGGTTGATGTATAGCAGTTAAATTTTTATAAAGCACATTGGTTAAGTTGTTGTAGTTAATACTGAGGACACATATTGACATTGTTGTGTTGCTGGGGCTTAAGATAAATTGTTCTTGACATTTTCCTGGATCACAACTCCTTGTCCACCAGCTATAAAAGATACTTGATTGTGTGAAAAGGGGGAGGGATGCTTACAGAGACATGGGTGTTTATTGGGTCGAATACGGTATGTCTACATACAAATACATGTATGTACTACAGTGTAATTTGTATAAACCAGCTTTTGTTGAATCCTGATTTTCATCTATACCAGTGAAATTATTGGGTCCGACATTTTCTTTTTTATTTATTAGTATGCTAACTCTGTGTAATATTTTGTCTGTTCTGAAAACTGGATGTGTTTTGAGATTATTTGCATTATACTACAGTTAATGCATTAATTATCTGTCCAATGCCAATCAATTTCTGTGACCAGTCAGAGTGGAAATAAAAATCAAAACGTTTCTTAAGTAATCTGTATAATCACATGCTTCCCAAGTTTTAACAATGTTATCTCGCATCAGAATTAATAAGGACATTGATGCTGTCGGTGAAATGGAGGAATTTCTAGAGATTGGGAAACATATTCTGGTGATTGGGAGAGTGGTATCATGAGTGACTTTTAACAGACAAAAATGACAATACTAGTGACATCAAAGAGAAAACGATCCCTTTGACATAATTTTTCTGAGCTGCTAGGACATAAATGACATATTAAAAAGCTTTACACCGTGGCTGTGTACAAGAATGATTTCTATATGTATTAACACCATGTTTGTCACTGAAAACGAATGACCAAAGAAACAATTTTTAAAAACAAATAAAATAAAAGAAAACAGAAAACATGACCAACTTTTAGTGGGCCTTTGTACATTGTATTTATATGATGTTAATGTCCAAGTTTGTTATGTCGGAGTAAGTTGTTCAGGTGTTGCCAGCGACATTTTTTTATGTAAATAATAATACTTTTTGCTGATTTTTCTAATTTTTCTGATTGATTTCATTTGTTTATAATGATTTATGATAAATAGTTTCAACTGAAACAAAATAATACCAAATCCATCTAGATATAATGATGTACAATATAGCACTAGTGATAGCAATATGAAATCAAGGGTAAAATTTTGTATTTTGAACAATCCGGATTTTGTCTAAACTGGACAAATCAACTTGACCCATTGATGATCAGTTTAGACAGAGTACATTTTACTTATTATTAATTTCATTCATCAGCTTCTCTTTCTTCTTCGTCTTGTTCATATGATTTTTAATATCATGGTTATCGACAGTACTATTTTGTACAGAGGGGCATATCAGGGCTACATGCATTTAGTTTTCTAAACACCAACTTTTATTTTGGCTGTTCCAACTACATGTACTTCCTTGGTTTTTCCATATTCCCTGACTTTTTCAACTCTCTTAAGATGTTAGCCAATGAAAAAATAGTAAGAGCCAAGAAAAAAGCTTAAAGGCTAAGGTGAAAGTGTGAAAAAGTAAAAAATTGTGTTCATTTTTATAGAGACAAAACTGCAATGTGCCCCAATACATTTTGTCAATTTCTGTAATCATTACCATTTTATCTGAAAGGAATATAAGCTGTGTATTCTTTTCAAAATATTTTCTTTCCTTTTACCACATGTACTTACATGTAGATTGATTTACAATCAATGTACATGTAAGTAGTATACATGTATATATATATATATAGGCATAAAAATTCTGAAATTCCTATATATTTTTGTGAAAATTGCTTGAGAGACCTAGTTTGGCAATTTTTCACTTGTAATTGATTAATTTAACCTTACTGTTTGTTTATGTGTACCATACTAGGCCTGACCTTATCTTAACAAAATATACAGGAGTATAAGATTATGTCTGTGTATAGCTCTTATTTGTTATTGTACATCAGGTACAGGTAGTAAAGGTAGAAAAAATAGAAATGTCTTTTTTTATTTTTTTTTTTTGGTAAACACAGCTAATGCCCCTTTAATACTATGTATGTATTTATATATATAGAGATAGGTTGCATGTACATGATAAATGTTAAACTGTTTTAAAAATCATTAAAATTGATTTAGAAAAAAGTGAATAAATATTAAAATGCTATTTATCTCACAGAATAAAACTTAACTGCTAATTGATATTATGGGGAGTATACAAAAATATAATTATAATTTTACCCCATTTATTTTACTTTTATCATTATTATTTTCAACTTCAAATCCTTTTTATCTATAAACTGGAATCTTCTAGTTAACACTCCTAATCTGCCAACTCAGCTATCAAAAATCAAAACATTTGACATGGTCGACTAAACTGATGTGTATGCCTAATAATTCAAAAATGTTTTCTAATGTATTCTTGTTGCGCCCATTACACCAAAACAAATAATGTTGAAATTATGGAATTTTCTCTATAGTAAAGTTTTCATGTGATTTTCTCCAGTTTCAAAATTTTGCTAGCAAATAGCCATAATATTTTTTTTCAGAGGTTTGATTTTTGACTTGCAGAAATCATACTTTCCCTAGAGTATAATACAGCACATATATATGTAATGATCTGTGATACTGTGTATTTATGTGTTCACTGTTAATGACAATTTACTAATTTCTATTGTTTACCTTTGTATTTTAGTGTACTGTAGGTGGCCCTGATAAAGGATATAAAGATGGTCATTATCAAGATAGTAGGTTCAACTCGCCACAAGGTGTTGTATTAGTCAATAAGAGTACTGTGTTTGTAGCTGATACAGACAACCATGTGATCAGAAAGGTAATTTCACCAATGATTTAATTTTTAATTAGCAAATGAATGTTTGGGACTAATTCATATGTTTTTTAATTTCATGAAATTCCATTTATCATTTTTAGCTCACCTGACTGCAGGTTGTTGTGATCTGTGTTGTCACTCCTGTACTCTTTAAAACTAGTAGTTAATCAGCTACAGTAGCAAGACATCTTTTTCTGGGTGGTTAGATTTCCTAGACTGTAATCATAAGTATAAACCCACAATAAACTAATTTATAAATGATATCATATCAATGTTTCTTGCCTGTATGGAAATGAAAACATATGTCTTGCTTTCATAGAAATTCAAGCTAGCGTACATACTTTTCTGTCATTGTTTGAGGCTTCGTATTTTTGCTCAACGTTATTGTCGCCATTCAGATTTCTGATTTTATTTCAGATTTCATTATGTATAAGTTACCATGGTAATCTGTGATTGATGCCTTTAAGTGTAGAGTTCTAGAGGGTATATACTTGTATCTAGTAGTCACCATATACAGAATACACTACCTATACTTACATATACTTACATATACTTACATATACTACATACAATGTATACATTCTTCATCAAAATGTTATTCTCATTTTCTACTCTAGATATTCACACATTAATTCTATATCTGACATAATATTGATACCCAATACATTTTAGATAGATCTGATTAAAGAGGAGGTTGAAACAGTGGTAGGGACTGGGGTACAAGGCAATGATAAAGAAGGAGGAAATAAAGGAATTAAACAAGAGATATCTTCTCCTTGGGATTTAGCTGTTGGATCCTCCCCAGGTCAGTAACTTCCATATTACAATCTATGTAATTTGTTTACAGTAGATCATTGGCATGTTATGTTCTAACTAATGTCTAACAGTAGATCATTGGCATGTTATGTACTATCTAATCTCTAATAGAAGATCATTGATGTGTTATGTACTATCTTATGTCTTACAGTAGATCATTGACATGTTCTGTACTATTAAATATCTAACAGTAGATCATTGACATGTTATGTACTATCTTATGTCTTACAGTAGATCATTGACATGTTTTGTACTATCTAATGTCTTACAATAGATCATTGACATGTCATCTACTATCTACTGTCTAACAGTAGATCATTGACGTGTTATATACCATCTAATGTCTTACAGTAGATCATTGACATGGTGTGTACTATTTAAATGTCGTACAGTACATCATTGGCATGTTAGTATTGACATCTTTTTTGCTTAAATGTTAACAGTAGATTGTATACAAATTTTGTCCTACGTAAATGTTTAACAGTAGATAATTGACATATTTTGTGCTTTAATCTTACAGTAGATAATTGACATATTTTGTGCTTTAATCTTACAGTAGATCATTGAAATATTTTGTGCTATATTAATGTCATCATGGACTTATTGATAATCCCATTAATGACCAAGGCTTGACCACTCTCTCATCATATTGTAACATTTATATTTAAATGCAGGATCAGAGACAGATGATATTCTATATATAGCCATGGCTGGGACACATCAGATCTGGGTTTATTTTCTTTCAAATGCCAGCTGGTATAAAGGAAGGTAGGTGACTTGTTAATGCCAGAGACGCCATGTTTAAAAGTTAGTTACTTTAGCTTTTTGTTCTGTGTGTTTTAATGATAAACTTTATTTATCATTCTTGATACTTTCATTATCGAAAGTTAGTATTTATTTGTCATAAGTTACAGGGATTTTCCACACTCTTTTTAGTAATGGGGTTTTGGCCTATGGAATTGGGAATTTTTGCAACTTTAATTGTAATTCTAAAAATACACAAAACAGTTTGAAAATACAAGAATCTCTTTAAATTCATTGTCATTTGGGAAATTCTGAATGCAATTGGGGGGAAAAATGTGCATTTTTTGGCATTGGGAATGGAGCCTTATTTCAGCCTCTTACAATAGGAAAATCGCTGAGTTATCATTCAGCCTGTAAAAACAGTAAAACCTCTTTATAGTGCTGACATATCATTTGATACCTCACCTAACGCCACAATTTTTGAAAGTCAAGTTTTCTAATTTTCCCCATTATTTTATTTAAGGTTTCCCTAACCCTTTTACCAAACCTCTTTATAATGCCAAAGTTTGGCTAAACAAATGGAGTCAGTATGAG
Source organism: Atrina japonica (assembly GCA_030159075.1). Classification (NCBI taxonomy): domain Eukaryota; kingdom Metazoa; phylum Mollusca; class Bivalvia; order Pterioida; family Pinnidae; genus Atrina; species Atrina japonica. The sequence goes on along the minus strand of BROG01000475.1, from coordinate 317,840 downwards.
AAGGTTTTACTGTATACGTCATTGGTAAACTTTAAGTCAATATGTTGGGGAATCATGCATCATGGAAACTTTAAAATGTATTATTTAGTTATTTTTGGGGTTTAAACACTTTAACTGTACTTTTGGAATGAATTATTCTTCACTCATCAGTATACCATGTTATTTATCATCGTTGTTGTTGTTTTGTTGTTATAGCCCACTTAAGAATCTTTCACTCATATGGAGACATTACCAAATGCCGATGAAGGGCTCCATATTTGGCTATGCTCGACATTACGGCTATTGAGTAGTGAGGGTTCTTTAACATGTCGACATCTACTGTGACACGGGACCTCAGGCCCTATTTGTGTTCTGTCAGTACATAAGGCTTTATTAATGCTATGTTAGCAAAACATAATTTTTCCTCTTAAAATATTCCGATGGCCTTTATTTTACTCAGAAAATGTGTAAAGAATGATCAGAGACATATTTAAAATATTGCTATTTTACTTGGATACAAAATCAGAACTCTAACATTTTTCAAATGCTAACATCTCAAGTGGAGCAACTTTCTTATATTAAGTCAAAAATAAAAAGGAGGATTTGTCTAATGTGAACCACCTACAATGAAAAAGCCTGGAACCAAAAACTATTTTTATTGCAGTTTTGCACACTTATTATGTGAAAGATATTGAATTATGTCTGATTTACAATTCAAAATTAAAGATAAAAATTAAAGTTAAAAAAACAAAAACAAAGTCTGGCCTTACCCTTAATCACTTTACATGCAAGTAGAGTAAAATCTCATTCTACTGTCACCATTTGTTCAGCCCAAAGGCATTATAATGGGGTTTTGCAATAGGGTGAGGGAAACCTTAAATGAAATTATCGGGGAAATTTGAATTGTGAACTTTGTGGCATTAAGTGAGGTGACAAGTGAAATGAGGGCCATTGTAAAGAGGTTTTACATGTTTAAAGATGTTGAACATATAAGTTAGTTGTAAGTTCTCCTCACCTCATTATAATCCTAAATATATTCACTTTGTTTGTATTATAGTCTATTTATTGTTTTGTCTCCTTTTTTTGCCTACTCTTTTCAGATCATATGAAGCACAAACTTGCCTGAGATTTGCAGGCAGTGGAAATGAAGAGAATAGAAACAACAGCTACCCAGAGAAGGCAGCATTTGCTCAACCCTCTGGGCTTGTGGTCTCTAGACACCCAAATGTAAATGCCATGTTTGTGGCAGACAGTGAGAGTTCCAGTGTTAGACATTTGTCACTAAAAGATGGCGCTGTGAAAGGTTTTGTGGGTGCAGAACGGGATCCCATGGTGAGAATTCATTGTCATAAATGCTTAGTGCAGATAGTTAAATCTCATTTAATTTTTAAGATAAATAATACATATTTTGTCATTTAGAGGGGTAATGATGTTTATATTGATAAATATTTTTGTTGTCATTTAGATATAATAGTCTTAGATATAATATAGACACAAACTGACAATTAGATGCAATTACAGTAAAACCTGTCTTAAGCAGACAGTTGCTGGACTAATAAAATTGTCCGTTATAGAGAGGTGTCTGCTGAATGAATAATTAACATTCATTGCTAAAAATATTCATATGAATAATCAACTGTTAAATTGCAATGCAAGGAAATAAATATCATCAAGCAAAACACAAAATAAGAGTACAGATTATTTATTTAACAAACTACGCACAAGTCAGATAATCGAAGGAGTGTTTAATAAAACAGAAGTCAGGACATATAACTTAATGAGAATTTGTCTACGGCAATAGAAGTCAATCATAGGAAGACTACCCACTAATTTAAGTTTAAAAACACAAAAATTATGCATAATGGGGCAAATAATTGTGTCTGTTGTCCAGGTAAAGGAAGTGTCCGTTTATTTAAAACATACACTAGTAGCTTTATATAACAATGTAAAATGGGACCTAAACAAACTGTCCGTTATTGGAGGGTGTCCACTGAATTTAGGTGTCCATTATGGCAGGCTTTACTGTATTACTAAAATGTATCATAGTTTGTGTCCGGTTAAGATGAAAAAAAAAAAAACTGATTAAAACAACCTTTATGTTCATATTGGCAGTAAAAAATTAAATTGGTCATTTGTTTTTATGTCATATTGGCTCTAAAAAGTTTAGATTTAGGGCAACTAAATGTGAAGTGGATGTTAATTATAACACACTACTTTGTTTATTTGTAGAATTTGTTTGCATATGGGGATAAGGATGGGAAAGGAGTTGAGGCCAAACTTCAGCACCCACTTGATGTTACCATGGTTACTGATGATTATGGACCTCTTCTGATTGTGGATTCTTATAATCATAAGGTATGTACCACCTACCTTTTATACATTCCAGATGATACATGATTCATTTTCACAATGAGAAAAATATTGTGTTAATTTTTCAGTTTTTAAGATCAATAATATCTTTTATAGGACACCATCTACTCTCAAGTAATCTTGTATAATAATCAGTTAACTTCTATTGTTTTGGATTTAGCACATTGTGTGTAAACACTAAAAAAAAACCAAATTACTGGAAGGACTGATTCTTTTAAATGTGATATGTAGCATTTAGAGTGTAATGGAAGCAAAATGTGAACTTTTGGATACTTCCCAGGGGCCTATAGGGACTTAATGTTAAGGGCAAAAACTATGAAAAATGCAGTCTTTAGAAATGTGTGAAATTCACAACCTTTCAGTCATGAGATTTGTTAATAGTGTTGGGACTCATGTGTCAGAAACATAGATGAAACTGGTGGGTAAAAGTGACAGTGGAGGGGATGAGTAAGTTCCTACACATTCATTCTTATCACACATTTTAGACAGTAAATTTTTACATTAAGGGCCACCAAAACTTGGATAGGATGAAATGATCAAATATATTCTGCATATAATCTGTGCACTGGCAATTTCTGTATTATAAAAGGAATTACATTTCTTTGCCTTTTGATAAGCTTTCGAAGATGCATTTTCATTTGTCGAATATGACACACCTATGATATGTCATTCACATGTGACCCCAAAGTGGGTTTTAATAGATCCTCTACAAGACATTTAAAAAAACTGTTGCAGTCAGAGATAGGTTTTTAATTTTATTGTCAAAATCTAGGTGTTTTAGGGTCTATTGTCAAAATCTAGGTGTTTGGGGGTACTGTGGCTTTTAAGTTTCCTAATGCAGGAAAGACCATTTCACATATTTTAATCTAATTCATACATTTATTAATTTGTCATAAAATTGGTTGCATGAAATGAATATTTTGTTGCCAAATCAGTCAACATTTCTTTATATATGCAGTAGTAATTATTCAACATTAGCCTCATTGTTTTTTATGCAGATAAAATCTGTTGATATCAAAACTAAAGAATGCCAAACCATGGTAGGTGATGATGCAGATTATCCTATGCAATTAAAGCTGAATGAGCCAGGGGGATTGTTCATGGACCAAAAGAACATGATTCTGTATGTGGCTGATACCAATAATCATGTCATTAGAATTATCGACTGGAATAACAAAAAGTCATCACAGGTGAGAGAAAATAACAAAAAGTCATCACAGGTGAGAGAAAATAACAAAAAGTTATCACAGATGAGAGATAATAACTGTTAGGAATATACAATTGACTTGGTAATCTATTACATTTTAACCATAGATGTGTGCAAATTCATGTGTCAGACATTTTCAGAACAATGTGGTCATTTAAATTGTGGACCAATGTTTTTCTTGGTTCCTTTTCTCCTGTGATCAGAGAATTGATGAATGCTGATTTTGATTTGTCTGCATTACTGCAATGATAAAAATATATGTTAGTATATTATGTTATATTGTGGCAGCAAATGTTAGTATATTATGTTATATGGTGGCAGCAAATGTTAGTATATTATGTTATATGGTGGCAGCAAATGTTAGTATATTATGTTATATGGTGGCAGCAAATTTTTAATGGTGGAGGAGAGAACCCAGTTGAAATTGTACCTGGAAAAAGACCACCGACCTTCAACAAGTAAACCGGCAAACTTTCACACAAAAATCAACTTGGGGTTTGAACCACCAGAATTGAGAGACTTAATGGTTGAAAGCGTGATGCTTTAACAACTCCTTAAAATTGGATAATGATAATTTTAATAATAGTAATAATAATACTTATAATAATTATAATATTGATGATAATTATAATAATGATAATAATCTGTAATTTGGTACTTTACAGTTCCCAATTATATTCCCAGAGATAGATGACAGGGTGTCAGTACAAGACAAGGGTCATTCTGCAGTGTTTAAACCAAATTTTATGATGTTGACACCTCGGACAGAAGGAAAACAGGAAACACTGAGTTTTAAATTAATTCTGTCATTACCTGATTGTTATCATTTAACTGATGAAGCTCCAAGCTCCTGGGAAGCTGTTATAACAGGTAATATGAGTTTTGTTGTTTACTTAAATATAAGTTTCTTAGTTTTAGAGTTATGTCCCTTACACAAGTTGCTATAATATGGTTTATTTGATAATGAATTCACTGTGTCAACTCTATATCAATAACATCACAGTTCAGTAGGGATTAATTAGTAAATACATGTACCCAAGATTTTTTAATTCATTTTTTTTTTATCCAAGATTTTTTAATTCAGAATTATCTTTGATTGACACCAATAATAACAATATGAATACATTTATAATTTATCGCAGTTAGTACCTATCTAGTTTCAAGACAATGAATTATCATTATTTCTAGAATACATTTGTTTTTCTCTTCTACTTGTCTGAAAAGAAAGTGACATTTTGCATTGTTAATTTCAATGTGGAAATTTGTTTCACCATATATAATTACAACCAGATGGCACTGACACTATATAACCATTATCTAAAAAATGTTGTTCAACGTCTCATAACTGCCAACTGCGCTTCCAGGAATTGTACATGCAAGAATGGATACATGTTCTTTATGGAAATTTGAATTCATATTTTAAAAAAGGAAAGAAAGAAAAGTTGTAAACATAAGAAATAAGTAAATATAAGCATTGAACTGCTGTCAATGCGGAACTTTCGAGTTTACCAGATTACCGTTATAACCTTGCTTTTATTATCGCCTGTTGGGTGATTCTAGAAAAATGTTCCTCAACGTTATTTCTGGTTTCGATAATATATAGATAGCCCCATAGCACAGTTGGTAAAAGCGCCCTGCAAGTGTTCTGAAGGTCCTGGGTTCGATTGCCGGTCTGTCCACACATTTTTCTCTGCCTGATTCATTTCAGTAATTTTACATTCAACTAAATAACTCACTGTGGTATGTTTTAAGAGACTCTTGGGTTTCTTTATACAAATTAAATTTAATGCGCTAAAAAGTAAAACTATTTTGATTTACTTTACATATGTTGCGAAGGTAAATATGAAAACAGGAAGAACATATGAGGAACAAAATCAAGAAGGCGCAAATAAATGCAGGATCATAACAGTAATCCAGGGTTATGAATGCCTACTGGACAAAGACAAATTCATTTAACACGTTTCATGGAATACACCTTTGTCCAATTTGCATTCATAAGTTATTCAGTGCTTAATTGGATCTTAATTCATCTTTGCTTTTAGTTGTTATGTTTACATTAAGTCATTTCTGCCTATTCAAATTGAAATTAAATCATATAATTTGAAATGAATAAAAGTATATTACTCTGATTAGATTTATTCATTTATATTGTAAACTAGGCAAAAGAATTCAAGAATCTTTAGCAACAGTGAAGAGAAAAGGAAGTATACACAGTGAAACAGAACAGACACTGTTTGATGTTAGTTTACCAACACAGCCACCAGATCCATTGTCTTTGAAATTAAAGTGCAAAATATTTTTCTGTGATACAACTAATGTGTGTAGAATGACTCAGAAGGTGTTAGAATCTGAGTTTATTGTTGAGGAAGTAGTGACAAAAGAAAACTCAAGTCTGACACTCAAATTGGAGGTAGATTAGTACAGTGGTGGTCAAAGTTTTACACACTATACAGAGATGCAGCAATATATTTACTTTTGTATCTGTCTGCTTGTCTGTCTGTCTGTCTATCTATCTTGTTATCAAGCTAGCTAGCTAGCAAATCATCCTTCATCATTCATCCCTACATTCATTTACCTAATCCATTTATCCTTCCCCATCTATCCATTAATCTTTTTCAGCTGATAAAAGAACATGATAATTCGCTATAAATAAGAAAGTAAAAAGCTTGTATTGCTAAAGTGTATTCTTTTGATAACAGAAAATTAAGTTAAAAAGTTTTATACTCAAAATATACACATTGTCATTACAAATACAAGCCTCAATGTATTTGGATGATTTTTATCAGTTTTAGTTTAACTTATTTTGCTAATGAGAAGCCAAATTTAGTATATTCAAATTAATCTAAATCTATAAGTGCAACGCAACTCCATTTAGCTGATGTATCGTTGGTGTAAAAAAAATTTGTTTTCTATGTATATTCATTGTATCTGATGTACCATAACAAATAAGTACAATACACAGGCATCACCATTGTTTAGTGATAGAGGAAATTAAAGCTCTTGTTTGAGCTACTCACTTGGTTGTGGAAATCCATTTTTTAAATAATTCTCAAGACGCATAATATTTTTCATTGGTATATACATGTATTTCTTTCAAGTCTATATTTACAATAGAATATACAAGAAGTCACTTGCAGATAAATACATAGTCTCTATGTCACCATGTTTCGTAATCAAGTTGCATTAATGTAAAAACACAAATAAAGTCATAAGTACAATTCAGTATTCAGATATACCTCCAACACAAGTGTAAATATCTAGCTTGTTATCAAATCTACTACTGAAATCATATAATGGATAACTAATTATCATAATTATTGACCAATGAAATTAGGATGCACCCATGTTACATGTAGGTGTGTCCTAATCAAACTTTTGGTGGAACATCATAATAATCATGTGCTATTCAATATTACCATTAGCCCCATATCCATAAACATGACAAGTAAACCCCCTTCTGTTTAATTACCAATTAATAACAAAGACCCCAGTATCATATGTTGTTCTTAGGATGATCGGTCCAGATGCCATCAATGACATGAGAACCTTAAGTCAATGAGCTTGTCTTTACTGATTTGACAGTTAACATGTTATTTTATGTAACATGTCTAATATTTTGTGTTGCTCTTAATCTAAGGGGGGATATGATAGAATAAAGAAGATAACTGAATAAATTGGAAAATAGTCTAAAGCTGTAAGGGTTAAGAGTGTAGTGGTGCAAGGGGTATCGGTTAGCTCAGTTGGTTAGAGCTTCCTGCTAGTGTTAGGATGGTCCAGGATTTGATTCTTGATCTGGCCTCACATTTTCCCCCGCCTATTACATCTAGCGTCCAACTAAATAACTCACTGTGGTATGTGTTAAGAGTCTCAATAATTTCTGGGGTCAGAAATCTTTTTAAGTGGGGAACAGTGTAGCGGTGCAGAGGGTATCGCCCAGGATAGCTCAGTTGGTAAGGGCATTTTGCTTGTGTTAGGAAGGTTCTGGGTTTGATTCCTTATCTAGCCACACATTTTTCCTCGCTCACTACATTTTAGCAGTGCAGATGGTATTGGCAAGGCTAGCTCAGTTGGTAACAGTTTCCTGCTAGTGTTAGGAAGGTCCTGGGTTTGATTCCCACTTTTCCTCACCTATTGTACCTGTTTTATCATTAGATTTATTTGTGTTAATTTTTCTGTTTCTTAGTTAGTTTTGTAAGCGAGGAGTTAGATTGTAAAAGGGAAAGTCATTCATCTTCAGAGAAAATTATTTTTATGTAGTCCAGTATAAGATATTGGAATATTGAAAATAATCATTAAAAATACCAAAGAGGCCAAAATAAATGCCCAAGAAGATCGTTTCTGTCAAGTAGACTTTATGAGTTGAGCTTAAAGATATAAGTGGATATTTTCAAAAGAAAAAATGGTATCATACAAGGCCAGATAATAAATCTAAATGTATTTGCCAAATCCGTCTAAGAGTAACCACTGTGAAAATAAATACTTTAGCTTTGAAATAAGTTAGAATATAAACTTATATAAAAAGAGAATTATTACTCTGGAATAAAATAATTGGCTGGTACCCAAATACCAAATAGGCTTATGTGTACCTTTGGGGACTCAAACGGTCTGCTCGCAGTGGCAATGACAGAGTGGTTATAAGATTTGATCAAGTAAACAATTGTATCAAGAAAGGGTTAGGGTTAGATTCTACATTACAAACATCCTATTTGTATACCTTACATGAAAGAAATTTGATGACTTTTAAAAACTTTTGTTAATGTGTATGTTCAATATATCTATGTAATTTAATCTTTCCACCAAATAAGAAGAGCATGCCTGTATTGTATTGTATGTTTTCGTAATATTTGAACTTGAATTATATAAATTCCTCTAATACCAGTTGTAAGCTTATTGTTTATCTAGTTATCTTATAAAGAAGATGTAAAATATCAAATGTAATCCTCCTGATCTATATATAGATCTGTTTGTTGCTGCATAATTTTGAAACTATCAAATCTTAAGTTGAATAGGGAACTTTTGAGTTAGCCCGGATTACTGTTATGATTGTACATTTATTCACGCCTTCTCTATTTTGTTCCTCATATGTTAATCCGGTTTACATATTTACATTCCCAAGGTATGTAAAGTAAATGGAAATATTTTTACTTTTAGTGCATTAAATTTATTTCGTATAAAGAAACCCAAGAGACTTTTAAAACATACCACAGTAGGTATTTAGTTGAACGCCAAATTACTGAAATGTATCAGGTCGAGAAAATGTGCGGACAGACCAGGAATCAAACCCAGGACCTTCCGAACATTCCCAATGAGCGCTTTTACCAATTGTGCTATGGGGCTATCTAAATATAATCGAAAATGGAAATTACATTGAACAAAATTTTTCTAGAATCACGCAATTGGCAATAATGAAAGCACGATTATAACGGTAATCTGGGCTTACTCGAAAATTCCCTATTGTCTTTGGTTTCTATGCCTATCTGTCTGCCTTCTTTTTTGTTGTTCTTCGAATCCCGCTAGTGTCATTTCGAATTAAGTGGGAAAGTTTGCCAGTTTGCTTGTGGAAGGTCGGTGTTCTTTACCCGGGTAACCAAGGTTTCTCCTCCACCAATAAAAACTGGACGCCATCATATGACTGAAAGATTGTTGAGTATGGCATAAATAAAAAAATCAAATCAAATCAAATCAATTTCAATGTATACATTCTTTTTCTGTTCTCATATTTTATGGTATTTGTCTCCGTGACTGAGTGGTTAGAACATCCCTTTGAAACTATAAAGTATCTCACTTCTGGTCAGTGGGTGTTTGAGTCCTGCTGGAACTTAAGCTGACTGAGGAAAAAGTTTGCAAGTTTACTTGTGTAAGGCTGGTGGTCTCTCCCTAGGTTACTTGTAATTCTCTTCCACCAATAAAAACTGGCTACCACCATGTAACTGAAACAATTTTGTGGAGTTAAAAATTTTTAAAAATTCAAAATATTTTACTGTATTTATAAACTGTTTATGACAGCCTTTATATTTTGCATGTTTATCAACAAGTAATAATATGCCAATTTATGATTTAGATATTAAAGGCATACAGGCTGTCATTTTGATCAAATAAAAATATCCTGCTATTAGACCAAAACTTTGATTAAAAAAAGTTAAAAAGATATATTGCCGTAGAAAATCTTAATATATCATGTATTTATTGCCTACATGTAAAATAAATGAAATATGCCAACAATTGATATTCCTCCCATCCACGTAAGAATACAAATGTTAACTCGCCCAATACTAGTATTCACATTCAATTTCTTTTCACAAATACGAAATCATCTGAATTTTTTTAGCTCACCTGAGGTGAGCTGTTGTCATAACTTCCTGTCCATCTGTCATCCGTCTGTAAACATTTCACATTTCGACTTCTTCTCTTAAACCACTGAAGGGAATTTGATGAAACTTGCCAGGAAGTAAGAACTCAAGGACCTATACCAAGTTTATATTTTTACGCCAGATTGGCCCAGGGGGTAGATCAACGGAGGGGTAAAATAGGTTGCAAAGGCACCACTCTTTGAAAATATTCTTCTCCAGAACCACCGCATGAATTGAAAAACGGTTTTTTTTTCTGAGTAATCTACATGGATTTATGTATTTTTCATAGTAATCGGAAAATTAATTTTGATGCATTTGCAAGAATTTTGCTAAAATGTAATTTTTAGATACTTTTTATGAATTTCTTAAACCTGCAATATTTGTGTTTCTTTGTCAGATTAGTGTACATATAAATATTCTTCATGGTCTTCTTTCCTCATTTCTAGATGGTTCTCAGGTAAGCGATTGAATCCATCTTTGACCTTTTGTTTCAACCTGAGATTTTATAAAAACATTTCATTTGTACTAGACCTCAAATATTTGAAACTTTATAGAAAGTTGAACATAACATCAATTTTGACAGCTTGTATGCCTTTAATACTGCAGTAGTCAATGCAATAGCGCTCAATACATATCATTTGTTTTAATATGATTCTGGATACTTATTTTATCACATATACGCTGTACATGTATTTGAATAAATGTATTTATAATAAAATGTAAATGTGACTTTTTTATTCCTGTAACAATCATTATCAATATGATGCCAAAGTTGTAGTACTAGAAAAAGGCCAAAACAAATACACAAGACGAACGTTTCTATCAATAATACTTAATCAACTGAGCTCGAAGTTACAATGAAATCAAAAGATGACTATCTTAGCTTTGAGGATTTCACAATTTGAATGGTTCTATCTGTTCGAAATATTGCTATTGTATGAAATGGTTGGTACCGAAATACAATGCGAGGTACTGGGTTTTCATATACCTCATTGACTGAAAGATTGCCAGTATTATTATGTATGTATGTAATCATTAAAGCACTCGCTCATCAGAGGCCATATTTCGTTGCAACCTTCGCAGGCAACAATTGTTTACGTTGAAGTTACATAATCGGACAATTCATGTTAGTTCATGAATTATTATTTGAAATGACAGAAAATTATATTATCATTTTGTTTAGTTTTTATTATGCCATTTTTAGCTAGCCGTGACAAAAGCCCGGAGACCCAATCCTATACCGTTGACGTTGTCGACTAGATCTTTGATTTTGACCTTTTGACCTTGAACTTTGACCTACTTTTCAAAAAATTATTTTTGGCTATATTTTTTAAGTCATGATGAGGGATAGGGCTTTGCTATTTCACATGTTGATTTTTTACGACCATATAGTTTTCATTTTGTACCTTGACTTTTGACCTAGTGACCTTGTCCTTGGACTTTGACCTGCGTTTCAAAAACTTAAAACTTGACTATAGCATTACGAGGTAATCTAAGTGTTCCACCAAGCCTTTATTTATTTTACCCACCAAACTATTTAAACAAGGTCTTCTTCAGAAGTACTGTACAACGGCTTATTCAAGAAGCGGAGTCCATCAAATGTGGATCCTAAAGAATTCAAAAGAATTGTTGGAACATTTAAAGTCTCCAAATATCAAACATATTACAAGCATCGTCTTTTGATTTTTCGACCGTTTACACAATAATTCTTCATCAAAAACTGTTAAAACCTATTATACAAAGCTCTTGTGTATACAAAAATGGAAATCGCAGATATCAATATTTAGTGTTAGGTCATGAGGAACCTTATTTTGTGAATGAACACTCTGATTCCAATAACAAGTACGCTGAGAACGATATTATCAAGATGCTTGGGTTTTTGGTGGACAACAAATTCGTGATTTTTTTGCGGGAAAAGTTTTCCAACAGATTGTTGGTATTCCAGTGGGTACCAATTATGTACCGGATATCTTTTTGTATTCATATGAAGTGGAATTTATACAATCTCTGCAAAGGTACCAAACAGATAGCATCTCGGTTCAGTTTTACTTACAGGTATATCGATGACGTCCTGTCCATAAATAATTTAGAATTACCTCGGCCAGATATCCTGTTGAGCTAGAGATCAATTAGACGACAGAGAGCAACACATCCGCTTCTTTCCTAGATTTACTCTTGTCGATTGGAAAGAACGGTCAACTTCACACCTCCCTTTATGACAAACGCGACGATTTCAATTTCCATATCACGAACTTTCTATTTCTAAGTAGAAATATTCCATCTTCTCCTGCATTTGGCGTTTTAATTTCACAACTTATATGATATGCCAGGGCACACTTTTCTTATGAATGTTTTATTCTGAGAGCGAAACGACTCGCCAATAAACTACTTACACAAGGTTACGTTGTGGAACGCTTGAAATCGTCGTTTAAGAAGTTTTATGGTCGATACGAAAATCTTGTTAAACATTATAAAGTCCCCTTCTCAGTAATATAAGATAGTATTCTGGAGCAGGGTCCCTTTCGCCAATCATGCTTTTCACCGAACTTGACCTCTTCACCAAACGACCTTTTTCACCGAATTTGACCCGTTTATCGTACTAAAACGTTTTCATGTAACATTTGAGACGGGTGTGGTATGCCAGTAGAGGACGCTGACTCCTTCCGGACACCTGGTCTTATCCCGTTTGGGATTCGCAATTGTTCTTCCTGTTGAGACCATTGTACATCTAATTCGTCGTGTTATAATGGACTTGAGCTTCGATTATTAATTGATACCTCTTCATTTTTACTTTTAAACCATGAGAGATAGGGCTTTGATATTTCACAAATATTTCTTATGACCAGAGCTTTCATTTGATACCTTAACTTTTGACCTAGTGACTTTGACCTTAGACTTTGACCTACTTTTAAAAATGTTTTAACTTTACCGAAAGGAAACAAAATATTTAGCTGTCATGTGACCCTAAAACCTGGCAGCTGTTGGTCAATTGCCTATTTTGAAAATTTACACCCATTTTTGCGAGCTTTGTTGTCGTCTGACAACTCTTGTAGTTAATGTTGAACTACCAAACCATATCAATATTGTAAACCAAGATAATGCTGACCACTGTGATAAATATAAAAAAAATATTTATTTTGCATCAATTAACAAAAATGGAAATCAACTTCTATAAATGCCTCTCGTTTGTTTTGATGTTGGGGTGAGTGGGTGCTGACTAGAGGGGCCTTAAAGAAAACTCACGTGTCCGATCTAGCAGCGACTGTCTTGCCATCACTCATACTCCCCTGTTCAGTCCCAGGATCGAACATCGATTGCAATGACAAAAAGCAAGAGCCTAGATACCTAAAGTTATAATAGTTACAACCCTGATATCGAGTTTCATTAAGGCGGATTGGTTTCTATGATTATTTATATATAAACAGTCAACATTTCAGTTTCAGATGCTTTGTTGCTTTACTTGATAAAGAATCTTGTCTAATTTAAAATTTCTTCTAATTTGGTATTGAGAATATCTATCAAAATAATTCAAATTCTAATAGTATCATGCATTTTGAGTCAGGAATTTTGCAGATTGGATGGATATTCGGATTATCTTGGCTTTTGAAAGGCTGTGGATTTGTTATACAATTGTGTTTGAATTATTCTGCTGACAACGGGTCTGCTGACAAGAGCGTAATGGTCAATAACTATCTTGTTCAGAATACTGGTCAGCTAAGTCATATAAACTTTGTTAATTTCTTGTTTCTTGTCAATAGAGAAGTAAAATTTTATTTTACAAGTATCGCTTTTATTGCATTCTTTTGTATGGTCAACAATTCATAGTTATAATTTATATGTCAACAAAATATTGTTTATGTAATTAGTTTTACTGTAAAATTGAAGCGTGAGGAAAAATATATTGATTACAATATGAGAACATGAATTTTTATATTTTCAAATACGTGTAAGTTAGTATTTATAAAACTTATGATAAGCTAATTTATAATTCCAGTTTATTTCATTATTGGTAGGTCAAAGTATTTAAATTGAGCCAAGATTTGTTATGATTAGAATGCAGCCTGACCAGCAGTTACTTCAATAACAACTCATAAAAGACCTTGGTAATACCTTTGTAACATTTCATGTCATTCAACTTGTTTATGTTTACAAAGTTTTATATAGGTTCAGATACTGTACAGTTTTACTAGTTATCAAGGGAAAGTGCTATATCTATCAAGTTATCTAATATGAGATTGCATCAAATATGTACTCGATTTGAATGTATTGAAAAAATAAAATTTTGCATTTGAATAAGAGGAAATTACATATTTATATTAAGATATTTCTCTTAATATGAGGGAATATGCAAATGAAGTTGAATACTGACGATTAAGTTATCAATTCAAAATTAATCAGATGATCTGCGTTTTTAAAAATGAACCAAATTATCATTTGCCCCGGATTTGTGAGTGTGCCTTTATCAAATATTTTTGTTTATCGTACCTACCACACTGATGATGTTGACAAGATTAACTTGTTGATAAATTGTTTGATAAAATAGAGTATGTATGTATGTCTTTCTAAAATATGAAAACAATAAGTAATTTTTAATGTAATTACCGTTAATGCTAAGGTTGTGTTAAGATACAAAGAATCATGAAAGACCTTCATTTAAAGGGGCATTAGCTGTGTTTGCCAAAACATTATTTCGATATTTTATTTACTTTTACTACTTGCACCTGATGTACAGTAACAAATAGGAGCTATACACAGGCTTAAAATCTTTTATTCCTATATATTTCGTGAAAATAGGGTCAGGTCCAATGTGAAATTCAAATACAAATTTTCACAAATTATATAGGGATTTATGAATTTTTTTGCCTGTGTATATTTCTTTTTTGTTATTGTATGTCAATTGACATGTTAACAAAAAATCGCTAAAGACAGTATGGCCGGATTGTGGGTCCTTGACAGAAGTTGAAAACAAGTATGAAGTCTGTAACTCCTTCCCTTGCCAACAATTTACTTCAACTTGAAACTTTAACCAAAATGTTGATCCCCATCCCCTTTACTACTTTGATCCACCCCAAAATTCAAACCAATATAGTTCAATTGCATTTGTCACGGCTAACCTTAAGGCCAAGTATGAAGGCTGTACCTCTATCTATTGCCGAACCCCATTACTACTTTGATCCACCCCAAAACTCAAACCCACATAATTCAATTGCACTTGTAACAGTTAACATATAATCCAAGTTTAAAGTCTGTACCTCTATGCATTACCAAGAATTTGCTTCAACCTAAACCTTAAGCCAAAATTTTGATCCACAATCTTATTGCTACATTGATCCACCCAATTCAATTGCACTTGTCACAAGTTTCCATCAGGCAAAGTATGAAGTCTCTACTGTACCTCTGAGAATGTTGATCCCCACCCCAATTACTACACTAATCCACCCTCCGAAGTTCAAACTCACATAAATTAATTGCAACCTGCAGATCAAGTTTAAGTTGTTTTTACCTCTATCCATATTGCCAAGAATTCGCTTCAATTAAAATGTTTATCCCCACCCCATTACTTAACTACTTTGATTCACGCACCAAACTTCCAAAACAAAGTTTGTGATGGATAGTTCTCATCAAGGTCAATCTACATATGGAGTTTTAAAGAGATATCATCTATTGTCTTCCACAATGGACAAAAACGCAAGAGCTAAACAAAATTGTTGATATTGACAGTCCCTATTATTTCTTTGATCCCCCTCCAAAATTCAACAAGTAAATATATTGTTTAATTGTTTTAAACTGTACTATTTTCAAGCTATAATGAAATATTAGGAATTTCCCATAGGTTCCCATAGTACATATGTAAACCCAAACTCAACCCCTCATTACTTCTTTGATCCACCTTCCAAATTACAAATTTAAAAAAAAAAACAAATGTTGTGATGGATAGTTCTCATCAAGGTCTATCTACATTTGAAGTTTCAAAGAGATATCATTTTTGGTCTTTCCACAATGGACTTAAACGCAAGAGTTAAACCAAATTGTTGACGCAGACATTCCACACCCCCCCCCCCCCATTATTACTTTGATTCCCCCTCCAACATTAAAACACAAAGGTTATGATGGATAGTACTTATCAAGGCCTATCTACATGTGAAGTTTCAAAGAGATATAATCTGTGGTCTTCCTACAATGTACCTAAACGCAAGAGCTAAACCAAATTGTTGACACAGACGGACAGACAGACAGGCGGACTTCGCCATTACATAAGCCGGATTTTGTTTCACAATCCGGCTAACAGCAAAACAAAGTATAAGCTAATGCTCCTTAATAATAGATGAAATTGTATTTGATAATTGATACGATATTGTATATGATGTTTAAAACATTTTTACTTTTCAAGAGTAATTTTTGTTGGGCCTTGAAAGTAACTTTACGATGTTTAAAGCCAGAAACAAACTAATTAAAAAGGACTGAAGAAGTTATTATTATTATTATTATTATTATAATTGTTTTTGTTGTTGATGTTGTTGTTGTTGTATACGTATGTTCCTGTTTGTAAGCTTTTAAAATTTTATTATTGACAATTTTAATTCAAAATCTTTTAAAACGATATGAGCCGTCGTCGGTGACTTTTACATGCCCATTTTATGTGATATTCTATCTCGTATATATATTCCAAAGAGACCATCTGGTCATTAGAATAACAAATGCATGTGTAAAATTGCAACAATCTTGCCAAACGTAACCCGTAATATCAGTTGTTTTTTGTCCGCCATACTTTGACCATTGCAAAGTAACTTTCGGTAAATTTTTACGAAGGTTACCGAGAGACCAATAAACATGTGCTATTTGCAGTTATTATACATTCTATTCTTATTACCATTTGCGTTTATTTTCGTACATCATCATTTCATACCTAAATCAGGCAGTTTATCTTTTTCGTCGTTTCAAAATATGCGTTTCTGAAATTGTCGGGTATATCGGGTGATCTCAACCCATTTTTAACTCGTCCCATCGCATTCTCGGCTTTATCATTCTTGTCATATATGATCATGAACTGCCCAACTCCACCGGACATGGCGGCACGATTGTAAAACGTGAGGTACGCATACTTTTTTTTACAGTTATATTGTTTTGATTTTGTCAATGTCAGCATAAAGGGTAACATTAAAGGTCGGAAAATTTTCTTTTTGTGACCTGATATATTTATTCATATATCCATCCGATTTTCTTCAGGTATTTAAATTAGCGTTGAAAAATATATATTTTACATAATACATGCATTTTCCACTAAAAATCACGACCTGCATTTTAAAAAATAAATATAAAACACATAAAAATCGACCGACTTTAACATAGTCCGAGCGCTTAAAAGACCGAGATACCCTGGCCGAATTACGAAGTACATTTGATATGGCGAAAGAGTTTATCTGAAAGGTCATTGCATACCGAAATACAGCTGGATTTTTTAAGGTACGAGAAAACTTAAATTCTAATAAAATAACTTCGAAAAGAAGATCTTTTACATCGTTTTACGTGTTTGACAATGCATTTGAACACACATTTGATCATATTCTCGACTATATGTCAGGGGACAAAAAAGTCACTGTGACAGCATATATCGCTTTAATGTTATTAGCATATTAACATGTACTTTATGTTGAGCTATATAACAAAATGTAATAAATGAGTCCACGTTTATATATCAGGTAAAGTAAATGAATATATCACATACCGAAAGAAGACAGAATGATTTTTCTTGACAGATATTATGGAATAAGATACACAGACCTAATCTGGTTACATTCTTTATCGTATGTAAACGATTTGTCAACTTAGTGTGTTAATATTGGTGATAACCTGTGTTTTAGCAGGAATATCAGTATGTCTGCGATTCGATGCTTCTAGAATGACCCTTTTGACCTCATTACCATGACCACAAATTAATAGACTATGCGTTTGTAATATTTCACTTGAATTTAACTGTGAACTAACGCCGGGTTTGATAGGTCGACAGGGGTGTTTACTTTTCCATGGCACCTGGTCCAGAGAACCAAATTTAAGTGTGAACTAACGCCGGGTTTGATAGGTCGACAGGGGGTGTTTACTTTTCCATGGCACCTGCTCCAGAGAACCAAATTTAACTGTGAACTCACGCCGGGTTTGATAGGTCGACAGGGGCGTTTACTTTTCCATGGCACCTGCTCCAGAGAACCAAATTTAAGTGTGAACTCACGCCGGGTTTGATAGGTCGACAGGGGTGTTTACTTTTCCCTGGCACCTGCTCCAGAGAACCAAATTTAACTGGGAACTCACGCCGGGTTTGATAGGTCGACAGGGGTGTTTACTTTTCCATGGTACCTGGTCCAGAGAACCAAATTTAACTGGGAACTCACGCCGGGTTTGATAGGTCGACAGGGGTGTTTACTTTTCCCTGGCACCTGGTCCAGAGAACCAAATTTATCTGTGAACTCACGCCGGGTTTGATAGGTCGACAGGGGTGTTTACTTTTCCATGGCACCTGGTCCAGAGAACCAAATTTAACTGTGAACTCACGCCGGGTTTGATAGGTCGACAGGGGTGTTTACTTTTCCATGGCACCTGCTCCAGAGAACCAAATTTAAGTGTGAACTCACGCCGGGTTTGATAGGTCGACAGGGGTGTTTACTTTTCCATGGTACCTGCTCCAGAGAACCAAATTTAAGTGTGAACTCACGCCGGGTTTGATAGGTCGACAGGGGTGTTTACTTTTCCATGGTACCTGCTCCAGAGAACCAAATTTAAGTGTGAACTCACGCCGGGTTTGATAGGTCGACAGGGGTGTTTACTTTTCCGTGACACCTGCTCCAGAGAACCAAATTTAAGTGTGAACTCACGCCGGGTTTGATAGGTCGACAGGGGTGTTTACTTTTCCATGGCACCTGCTCCAGAGAACCAAATTTAAGTGTGAACTCACGCCGGGTTTGATAGGTCGACAGGGGTGTTTACTTTTCCATGGTACCTGCTCCAGAGAACCAAATTTAAGTGTGAACTCACGCCGGGTTTGATAGGTCGACAGGGGTGTTTACTTTTCCATGGCACCTGCTCCAAATGTCCATGTGTGTCAAATCTTTCACCCCAATTGTATTTTGTTTCCTGAACCTTCGTACGATTGAAACTTTGATATGTTATTTTTAAACTCTATATATATTCATTTAATAACCACCCTAAGTGGGTTCCATATCATTGGTTATTCATTTCACAGTGGGTACTCTTACACAGATGTGGCAACACATTTAGATTTATTATTTGACCTTCAGTCGGTAGCGCGCTCGACTCTTGATCGTGAGGTCGTGAGTTCGAGCCCATCTGGCGGCAGGTTGGTTTCCTGTCCTTCGGATGAGACAGTATTCATTTAGCTCAATGGCTTTTCCTGTCTTTTGGATGAGACAGTAAAATTGAGGTCCCATGTCACAGTAGAGGTGTCAGCACGCTAAAAAACATCAATGCTCAAAGGTCGTAAGTGCCGAACATAGGTAAAAAATTGAAGCCCTTCACCGGCTTTTGGTGATGTCTCCATATGAGTGAAAAATTCTTGAGTGGGACGTTGAATAAGAATACAACAACAACCACAACAAAATATAGCTCAACTGTTGAAGTTCTATTGACAGAAACGATCGCCCTGAGCATTTGTTTTAGCCTCGTTTGTAAAGCATTAACTTTTGTATTGTAAATAATACAGTCAAATTATATCACAACTGACTGATTTTGTAAGTAATTGCCAGTTATCACCAACGAAAGTTTATCATTGCTGATTTGTTTCCCGATCAGAACAAAAGATCAGTTCATAGTCAAATGAATACTTACTGACAAATTATTGACACAGGGATATCGAAAACTGCGTTTGATGTCAATGTTACGAAAATTTTACGGGCGGTGAATAGTCTTCTTTGCGATTATTCTGTTTTAATTAAGTGAAATGTTGAGTTGCCTGTTCGATGGCGATTGTTGAGACGTCTGTACAAATTGTGTCGAGGATTCCTTCCTCACGTATTTCATTTTGATTTGAATGTGGACTCACGGCGGGTGTGACCGGCCAACAGGCGATGCTTACTCCTCCATTGTACCTGATCCCACCTCTTGATTTCCAGTGTTCCGTGTTTATCGTCCATTTTTACCAGATTTGTAACTATACCCTGGGTATCCTATAGATTTATACTTTGGTATCTGAGATATTTTTTATATTGCGGCTTCAAGAGCTTGCTATTAGTCGATTATGGCCTCTATCTTTGTGAAGCGTTCCACAATGGAAAATACCTTAATATATTAAATACAACACGTATCAAATTCTAGCTTTACACCTGAAAACACATCTTACTAATTTCAATAATTATCACATTTATTGTATGATAGTTCTCTAGCATTCCATGCCGTCACCGTGAATATATTAGTTGTCAAGTAAAACGCCTTTTAGCAAAGGGGAATTAAATGTAAGAGAAGTACTAGTTTTTATCCCAGTCCATCATTTAATAGAGGTACAAGTTGTTCATTGTTAAGAGAAGATGATCTCTACAGTGGTTAGATATTATGTATTTGCCTAATAAAACCTAAAACGTTATGTAAGTACTAAATCATTTTAGCAATATGTAAAGTAAAAAGGAAGAAGTACCAATGGATAATCGACACTCCAAGCTCATGAGAATAAGACAAACTGGAAATAAAAATCTTCTCAGCATGAAAAACAATTGCATATCTCAAACGCGATAGAGCCAGGTGTCCAGAATGTACGGGTATATTGTTTAAGGTAAATATATCTTTGACCTTACTACCTAACAATGTGCGAGTACTTTTAAAACTGTAGTCGAAAACATCGACGCATCTTGTATGAGCTGTTACTTTGGATAGTGCAAAATGTCAGATTTAATAGCCATTGTGCCATATGAATATTATAAACATAACACCAAATTCACAATGACACTTGTTTTCGGTAAATGCTACCATTACAAAAATTATAAAAAACAAAACAAAAACAAAAACAAACAAAAAGAAACATGCTGACCAGTTTGCTTATATAAAATCATAACAGATTAGCAAGATAATATCAAACATAAATAGTTGGCAGACGGCATACGATTTGTTGTAAAAAGTCTTTAAGTTTTCAGCTCGCACCATTTTCATTCTTGCAAAGTAACAAAAAACTTTATGAGAACTAGTAGTGAGGCGCGTCTCGATTTTTTTTATCTTAAGGGAAATGAATTCATAATCATAATATTTCCATGTTCAAGTACATTTTAAATTTCCTTATATATAAATCGACATAAATGTATTACAGAAATAAGAGTTGCCATACAAACACTTTGAAAACATGTAAGTCCTTGTAGGATTGGTGTTATCCCCAATATTATTCGGAAATGATGTTTATAGCTGATTTCTGTCTTGATATCCCGTTACTACCGAAGCCAGTATGTCGCTTGAATGTTTTAGGATTTTATTATCATAATTGTGTGTAAAATGACATCCCGACACCCAATCACTCATTCAGACTTGTATATAACAGTAACTAGGTCTTGTTTTTCTGCATTTTCTTTATTTTTGTACCAACCATGTAAGCGTTATTAAAAATGACTATGGACATGTTTAAACTGTGAACTTAAATACAAAGGTGAAGTTTTCTATCAACGTACTTGTATATGGTACTGCCACGTATACCATATGTTTTGAAATGTGACTTGTTTGTATTCGTTGCAACCTTCCAGCATGCGTACATCGTACATTCAAAATCTCTTTTCAAAGACTATTGGACCATATCTTTCAATTGGATATCTTATCTATAGATTAAGGATAAACATAATTACTATTTTTAATTACCCCCTAGGTCTGGTGTTACTGAAGATGGTAAATGTTATGCAATGGAGGAAATAAACGCGACGTCGTTTAATGCAAATGAATTTAAATTGAAGAAGTACCAATCAATAATCAAAACTCAAGCGATGGTCGTTGGGTTCAAACAAACTGTATGTAATCGTTCTTACCATGACTCCTGCATAGCAGTGGCATTGTCGGTTTCACGGATGTGCTACCAGTTAGCAATGATTACTCGTAAAGTAAACAGAATTTTGAGGACGTTATTACCTCATCCGCTTAGCATGTTATTGAAATGAAAGTAAAACTTTCTTGGGGGTTTCAAACACCGATATGAGATTAAGACATGTCTATTCAGTTTTGAGGATATAATGTACCGAGGTTCACAACCACTGATTACCACCTGTGACATTAGTATCACCTTATCTACCTGTTTTTGGAATAACGTTTTGCTATTTTATTTTATTGTATACATTACTTGTTATTTCACTTAATTCAAAAAATCCAAAAATATATAATTTGATTTTAAATTCATAAATGAAGTACGAAATTAAAATTTTATATAATGACTTAAAAGTAATGAAAAGAGATTTTTTTCTTTTTATACTAAAATAAAAATAATAACACTATCACATTGACACCAGAAGCAGCCCAAAAATAAATGACTTAACAATATGGACAATATAATTTTTAATGCAATCAGTGAAAAAATATACACAGAAAAATATAATTTTTAAAACTATAACATGCAATCTGCAGTAGTTTTCAAACTAAGATGCATACTATTAACAATTTGTACTTATTATATATATATATATATATATATATATATATAATATATATATATATATATATATATATATATATATATATATATATATATGAAGCAAATGTAACAAAATAAGTACAAATTGTTAATTAATATATATATGAAAGAAAAATAGAGAGATGGATTGGATGGATATATATATATATATCGATAGATGGATGGATAGATAGATAGATAGATAGATAGATAGATATACATAATACCCAAATGTAGGAGAGAATTAGTTTTAAAAGTCACTGAAGTAAGAAACCTCAATCGTAACTTTGAAATAGCAAAAAGCTTAACATATGTAAACATTACTTGTTAGTGCATTTTGCAAAAGTGCTCATCGCCCCTGAATAAAGTACATAATTTGGCGTCGGACGTGTATACATGAAATGCAATTAATGAGATGCATTTGAACTTTGCAATTTTGTTTGACAGATCTTACATTACTGAAATTAAGTTTTCGCTGTTTCCAACTAGAACATAATCCTGAAACTAATTAATAACAATTGACACAAGGTCTCCCTCTACCTGTATAGTTTATGTCCAGATCTCGTTTTTATTTATCGCCATCAAGTAGACCACAGTTTTATTTGCTTTTCAGTGTTTCCGAACAAATTAGCCAATTGTATGTATAATATGTCCCAGATAAAATCCAGAGTTGGGATGATTAAAAACGACTCAGATTGGATAAGCGGCAAATATTTGGACCACAGGTGACTGCCAGTAATATTGTATGTCAATTACACTTGGATTTCAGATTTAATCTCCTGTCACCCCGATTATTAAGTGTAGAAAAGTTACATTTATGTTGTGGCTACATAGTGTATACAATGGTTTGGTATTTTCGATATATAGAAAGCACTAAAATGACTATCGACACAGACAAAATAAAATTCAAATTTTCGGGACGACCTGTCCCTTCATCAGAACAAAACGATTAAAATAACATGAAAAAAGCGTAAACATACACTCTCGCAAGCAAACACCCACTCACACACGCAAGTTGTGTAAATAGGGCTCTTCTCGTGGCCGAGTGGTAAGAACATCGTGCTTTTAACCATGAAATCTCCCAGTTCTGGTCAGCACAGGTTCGAGCCCCGCTGGAATCTAAACTGACTTTTGTGAGATAGTTTGCCAGTTTACTTGCGGAAGACAGGTGGTCTCTTCCCGAGTACACTGCAACCAGGTTTTACTCTCCACCAATAAAACAACTGGCCGTTACCATGTAACTGAAGAGTGTGTTGTGTGGTGTGAAACACAATTCAAAATTAAAATCAAATATATATTAAACGATGATGATGATGATAAACTGACTACTGTTATTTCACGCTCATGTCATATATATCTTATGCATGTGTTATGAAGCCAAGTGATTGGTCAAACGTTATAATTCCTGTGATTTTCTCATTACTATCCATAATTGCGTTATCAAATTGATACGAAATGTTGATATTGTTAGCACTTGGTTACAGTTCAAAACTTACATTTTTAAGCATGAAAATGCTAAAGCTAAGCAGAAAACCATACTGAGTCTAACTGTGGTGCGTTATCTATGTCCCATAATTATGTCACCAGCGGATCAATTTAGAGATTAACAATGCTGCAGAAAGTATGGTTCAAACTCCAGAGTTTATGTAATGAACATAACCTTACACAAGTGACTATGTTGGATTTAATTGACGCCTAAATTCTTGTGTCATATTAGAATATTGAACTCGCTTAAAACCTAATGATATAATCACTCATGGAAGATCTTTTATACTTATGTAATAATTATGAAGATTAGTGTTAAACGTCTTTGATTTTTTATTTGATTTTTTGTTTTAGGCCATACTCAACAATCTTTCAGTCATATGATGACTGATGGCGTCCAGTTTTTATTGGTGGAGGAGAAACCCCGGTTACCCGGGTAAAGACCACCGACCTTCCGCAAGAAAACTGGCAAACTTTCCCACTTAATTCGAAATGACCCTAGCGGGATTCGAACCAGAGGTGAGAGGCCTTGTGATTTAAAGCGCAATGCTCTAACCACTCGGCCACGGAGGCCCCTTAAACGTCTTTGATAAATTATGTAAATTATAATAATGTATTGTACATAGATAGTTTTGGTACGTGAAAATTAACGCAGCATCTTTATTTTACGATATGCACATCTTCATATGTAATACCAATCAGTCATGCCTAATCGCGAAAAATTCGGGTGAAAACTAAGGGACTAGTTGCGCCCACAAGAAAATTGAACACCGGAAACTAGAAACTAGGTCACGTAGGGCCATAAATCCAGTTCTGCGGTAAGTTGACACACGAACACAGAACACGTTATATATGTTAAACATTATTGCTTTCTGTGATATTACACCATACTTTTCATCATGATGGTCAGAATTAATTACTGATTATTTTTCCTGTTTATTGTTATGACAGATGCTTATTTGAATAAATGAATTACCAAGTTAAATGTTTTCAAACATTACAAAATAATTGTTCTCAATGAAGAGGTGTCATGACTTTGACTCAAGGTCATATCCCATAGGTCAAGGTCACTGTAGCAAACTTGCATTTATAATAAGATCTATAACACATACTAAAATTTCCATCATAAAGGAACCCTTAGAAAATTTATTCATGAAGGGCGCATTATGTACCGTTTGCAGTGCTCTTGTGTTCATCATGGCATTCGACATGATCCTAGTTTGTTCCATTCAGTCTAAATGTGATAGAGTAAAAATGCAGTAAATCACACTTGGGTTATTTCAGACCTTTGGATTTGTATGTCCTGGACATTCTATTGATTTATACTTTAGTATTTGAAATTTTTATATTGAAGCTGAAATATTGTATGTTTGTACTTCTACTTATTTTTACCAAATTGTATAACTAAAATATAAAAATCTCAGATACCAAAGTATAAATCAATAGGATGTCCAGGACATAGATACAAATCCGGTAAAAATGGACAAACACGGACCTCTGGAAACCAAGAGGTAGGATCAGGTGCCATGGAGGAGTAAGCATCCCCTGTCGACCGGTCACACCCGCCGTGAGTCCACAGTCAAGTCCAATGAAACACGTGAGGAGTGTATCCTCGTCACAATTGGTACAGACGTCTCAACAACCGCCAACGAAAAGGCAACTCAACATTTCACTTAGTGAAACAGAGCAGTCGCAAACAAATGATATGACCCAGAAACCTATAATGTTCACTTTATTGTTTTATACTAAAGTAATATGTTGTAATTTTAGCACCATTTAAATTCTAAACTCCTCGAAAGCTAAAATAGTGATAATCTTTTTACGGTGGGTATTCTTAAGCGTGTTTGGCAATACATTAGGTTTTATTATTTGGCCTTGTTTGATACGTCTTTCTGTTTCGGAACTACATCTACTTTAATTTTGAGCTCATCTAATGAAGTCTTATTAACAGAAACGATGTTTTTTTTTCCAAAACTATAACTCTGTTATTATATTTGTGATGGCAAATCACTATTATACAGATGTAATATCATTATTATTTCTTATTATCTATAATTAATGTAATTCATCTAGGAGCTCTATTTCAGAGACCTGTAAAGGTTACTACTACCAAAGTAAAAATGACTGAGTTAGAAATATTTGCAGATCTGTGGCGGGTATGACCGACTGACAGGGAATTCTAACCCCTACATAACACCCGATCCCATCTCTGGATTTTTCACTAGCCAGCGTTTGTCCAATATTACCATATTTGTGTTGTGTAATGTTGAATGAACTGTCTTACGATTAACGCTCTGCTATCTTTACTTTTCATATTGTGGAAGATACCAAAGTATTAATTTATATATACTAAAATGTCACAAAAGAAATGAACGTGACACAGCAAGATTCAGTCAAAACCAAGAACAAGCTTATCACACCTCGTATACTTAAAGTCAGACTCGTTGTTTTTATTAATATGTTTCAATATGTATTATTTATTATATGTGTCATAAATATATTTGCTATGAATTTCCTATGAAGGACATATTATATACTGTATAGTTTATTTTCACGGGGAAAATATTTCACGGTTCTATGAAAGGAATCTATTCACGAGTTTTAAGTTTCGCGCATGACTGTTTCCAATACTGGAGTGTGATAGAAATTGAAGTAAAGCTGATAAGATTTTGTGATTCGTGTATACCATGCCCGATTATATATGGATGAATTTTGATTGGTAATAATATTATAATTTTTATCGGTAACGTATTGCCATTTTGATACTTCATAAGCATAAAGTATTGTATTCACGGTTATTTAATTTTGCGGCATTTTCTTAGACCGCGAATAGAGCAAAATTAAATCCTCGCGAATAAAAGTAACTATACAGTAAGCAATTGATATCAGCCATGTGAAATTTGTTTATTTATCATAAAACTGACTGAATGATAAATGGCATATACTTGCATGTTGTTTTTGTTGTTGTTGTTGTTGTTGTTGGTGAGATCACATATACTTGGAATATGCGTTGCCATAATTAATACGTCTCTGCTTTTTGTTTTTGGGGTTTTGGAGTTAACTCAAAGAACCAGAGTATACTATCAAGAAAACCATTATTTAGTCTCCCAGACTATGAAATGGTAATAAAATATCTTCTTACGTTCATTGAGACTTTTAAAATGGTATTCTATTCTTAGATTAAAATTGTTTAGATTTAAAACAGAAACATATCGTAATAAATGCTAAAGACGATCGTTTCTGTCATCAGACATCATCAGTTATGCTCGTATAGTTCCAAACGAGAAAAGCTGTATGAGACAAGGCCAACTACTTAACCTAAATGTATTTGTCAAATATTTCTAGGAGTAACCGCTGTTGAGTTTGAATTTTGAATGGTGTTTTATAGTACACTCAACAATTTTCACGTATATAGTGGCTGCCAATTTTTTAATGGTGAGGGAGAGAACCGGTTATAATGTATCGGCCTTCAGCAAATAAAGTGTAAATCTTTTGACAAAAATGAGATTAGTTCCTGCGGGGTTCGACCTTGTGCTGAAAAGAAGTAAAAGACTTCATGGTTCAAAGTAACCACTGTTAAAAGATGACATATTTAAACGAGAGATAGTTATCCGTATTACGACAGTTAGATATCACATTCAAAGACGAAGGAACAAAATATAAAAAGCAATGAATATTTTTCAGTTAGATAAGTTGAAGGTAGACCAAAATTCTCTCTCTCTCTCTCTCTCTCTCTCTCTCTCTCTCTCTCTCTCACACACACACACACACACACATACACATTCGACATACATAATGTACATACACAATAAGGTTCAAACAAAAGTATAGATGTAATTAAAGAAATATATTTATTTGATAAATCAACAAAGCATTTAACATCGTAAGCAACACAAATATTTAAATGAGTCAAAGTGATTGATTTTTGTTTTCAGAATAGAAAACTGTCAAAAGTTTGAGACTAAAAACTCAACGTGGCATTCCTTAAGTCATCGTTCATGCATTTTATACGTATTGTCACATACATATATACATCAAGTCAAATAATATTTGAAGTTTTGAACAAATATCAACACACATTTCACATAAACGTAGATTTGCTCATCTTCAAACATAGAAACATTTAAATTGACATTAACATTGTATTTAATTCATGATAGACATTTGACAGATATTAGGTTTTATTTCATTTGTTGTCACGGGTGTTCTTCTAAGAATGAATTAAACAAACTTTAAACAAGATGAAAGAAATGAAACATCAATACTTGATTATGACATACTGTTTGTCTTCTGAATCTCTTCAAGCAATATGTTGACATGTTCGCACTCACTTTACCTGTGCTCTTGACTTTCACCATTACACATTGCATTAGCACACGTTCGAGGTACATAATTATATTGCCTGTACGAACGCATGAGCAAGCTGTAGATGTCTTACAAAATAATTCATAGCATTTACTGTCAATATAAAAGATAGTGGTTGTGATTGTGATAAAAACATCAGTACCAATTAAAGGTGAGAAGGAAATATTTAATGTGACATTAATTCATAATTCTATCAACACACTGGACTCTTCAGACATTTTAATTGGATCATTATGTCGCCATATTGAATGATATTGTACCGATACTCCAAGACCATTTTTCAACAAATTGATGTGGAAAATTCATCTGGTTTAATTTCTGGAGGACTTTAGTCCTTCACCAAATACACATACTAATATACTTAGAAAAACTTCAGATATGTTCAATATTCTACGGGGATTTGCATACATTGAGTTAATAATGAATTTGTTCATCTTTTTTCAAAACTAGCAAAAAGAGACTTTTTGAACAACGTATCAAAATAAATTCAGATTTTTTCCGTACGGAAGAATGACAGCATATCGTCTTTATACACCATTAGTTTTTATCAAGCCAATCAATAATGTGATATGAAAATGAGATGTGATAGGTATTTTGTAGATTCGTTCCTCCTGGAAGTAACCAAATCCCTCCTTTGTATATATATCACAGATCTCTTCCGCTATACAATTTAAATAATGCACCAAGTATTTAACAGTATTTGCCCTTGGACGAATTGCACGTGTAAGTTATTAAAAATCTATGGTTGTCCCTGATTTGTTCATCCAAAGAAAGCACTGACCAATCTGGACCGTTTATCTATGGCACAACTACAACCTGTTCTGATTCGTTGGGTATATGCTTCCCATGATTGTACAATAGTTGGATTTTGGCCGTCAGCTGGGTTGCGTATCGCCATCATGCAACCATCAGGTCGTTTCCGTAGTAAGTTTAAATATAGCACGCTTTCTCTACAGGCACCATGGGCTGAAATGAAATATCAAGAAAATTGCTACGATATATATTTAAGACATTATTATTTTCAATATTTTCAATACCACGGATGATGTATCAAGATGTATCTTATCAAAATAATGTAAAAGGGATTCAACGTTTATTCATGTGGCAAAGCACGTGCATTTCAATATTGCTATTCGTGAGATCTAAATATACATGTACACAATAGTACAATGTTATTTATGATAATTTGGATTAATTTACGTCTATAATACAAAACCTTTGTTTACTAGATAAAATGGTTATACATATATTACTATTTATCTTATCAAAATATGTAAACAAAGATGTTCTGGGAAAATATGTCCTCAAATTACATAGATTTGGAAAGTAAATTAAAATTAAACCAGGATTGAAAGACTATGAAACTCATTTTTTCAAGCGTTGGCAAAATAGCAATATCAAAGAGTTAATACGTCCATGAGTTTAATTTAGCAGTCCATTTTTGCGATATTCACAACTTCAGTAGTGTCAAATTCTAATTTGAAGGTAAAGTAAAATACTCACGAGTTCCACTGAGTGACATGCATGCTCTGTCAGTTGCACTACATATGACTTCGTTTATATAGCGTGGGAATCTGTCACTACTAAGCTTTGTTGTTACTGCGCACGCAGTACATAGATTAATGAAACCGTCAGTTGTTTCTGACCCCTTCTGTATACAGTAATCTATGGTGGTTTGTGAACCTGTGATAATCAGAACACAGTATATTTACCGCCATAGAATTAGAATCAATCTAACAACAGAATATATCAACATAAAAAGTATATTAAAAACTAAAAATGAAGAAGTACCAACGGATTTTCGATACTCTAAGTCCATCAGAATACCACAAGATAGATATAATAACGATTTCAACATGACAAACAGTTGCAAACTACAAACGGGATGGGACAAGGTGTCCGGAATAGATCAGTCTATTTAACGCCTAAAGTAAATTCCATAGAGCTTGTGAATGCATATTGTAAACTCAACATTCAAGATAATCCAAATAGCAAATGAGTGCTTTATTTGTATGAAAAGTATTTATATTTCCAAATTCATTACTTTTTGTCCTGGTGATAAAAGATAAACAGTGTTGGGAAATGTTTTAGCAGACATTGATGTACATCGGATGATTTAATCTCTCTTAGCGTACTCAATGATTGAGACGATATAAGATAATCCGCTTAACTTTTAACCTTGAATTTGTGAGTACTGGAAAATAGGACATTAAACTTAACGTTGTTGTACATGTACATGATCAAATAAATATTTAAAGCACAACGTCTCTAGAATCCATTTTGACTCTTCGTATTATTATCTGTATCAAAACAAAATAAACTGTTTTTATTTTTTAAAAATTGTTAGTGCGCGATTTTGGACACGAAGGGGGTAATAGATATATATTGACGTGAAATTATTCGATGCAACGTTACGGTAAATTACATATCCAAGATAGACACGTGTTTGAAAAACATTAATTTGATTATGAAACATACTTGTACGTCAAAGGGGCGTTAGTTGTGTTTACTAAAATATATATTTCGGTTTTACTACTTGTTCTTTATGTACAATAACATATTAGAGTCATACACAGGAATACAAAATCGTATATTCATATTTATATGTGAAAGTACGATCAGGTCCGGGGTAGTATTCATATACAAAAATATAAGGTTGAGTTGTAATAGCAATTAAAGGTGCCATACCTGGATTTTTCCAGCAATATTCACAAATTCATAAAGGAATTTAACAATTTTATCCCTGTATATATATATATATATATATATATATATATATATATATATATATATATATATATATATATATATATATATATATATATATATATATATATATATATATTTTGCTATTGTATATCAATCCAAGTAGTAAAAAGGGAAAGGAAAAACAACCCACATCTAATACTACTTTATACTTTGGTATTATGTTTATAATATTTATAACCCATTGGTCGTTGCCACTGCTGGAGTCCCCGAGGTTATACATATGCCTAATACCTAGTATTTCGGTACCAGCTGATAATCTTACACTAAAGTAATATTTGGCACTGATAACACCATTTAAATTCCAAATCTTTCTAAAGCTAAGATCTTTTTACAGTGGTTACTCTTTGGTGAATTTCGGCTATATTTTATGATTTATTATTTGGCCTTGCATTATACCACTTTCTCTTTAGAAAATACACATACTTTTAAATTGGAGCTCTACTGATGAAGTCTAATTGACAGAAACGATCGTCTTGAGCATTATAACTTTGGTATTATGTTTATAATATTTAAGCATATTTCAGATGTGGATTTGGTTTCACATCTTGGATACCTACCATCGGCATTCCTTTTTATCCGTCTACTGTTTTTGTTTTTCTCATTCAAACTCATCAGTGTTCGTGGATGCACGGACAAATTGGCAGATTTGATAAACTCTATTAAACTGTTGTATGGAATATTACTTTTAAGTAGAAAATTACCAAGTTCTTGTGCTAAGTAATCCCCTTTTTGTGACGGAAGTTTTTCACTATTTTGTATACCTAACTCATTGTTTATCACATTTTTATCTTCATGGTAATTGTTGTTATTACGAACATTCGACGATAACTTTACAAATGTTTTCCACTTTGTTAAATCGTCCAAAAGTTGAGATTTTAGTACACTTGATGATTTCTGTGATTTTTCCTGAAAAAATGACACAATGATTTAAAAATGTTTGTAAAAATATGTTTTATCCTATTATAGACAATAGTTCGAATGAAGCTTTGGTTGTATATATTTTTACGAATTATGAATAAAAGTTCAAAATCTAATTATGAGATGATTACTATAAAAAGTCCATTATCTCAGAGAATAAAGATACTTAGTATTACGATACCCACAATCTTGTAGAAGCTCGAGGAATTTGTAAAAAGTTTAATTTATCATACTGTTTCCTTCGTCTGTGATGGATATGATATCAAGGAAAAATCTTTGAAAATCAACAATGAAATATAGAACTTAATTATAATTTGGTTCTACAAACTTACATTTAAATTTTCCTGAATTGGCAACATATTAGGAAAGTTTTTTCGGGCACCTGCCGCATCCTCTGACATATATATGGGGTTGATGGTTCCTCCTTGTGCCTCTAGTACTATTTTCAACTGTTCATTTGACAATGATTCCCTGCGTGCACGATTAAGTGGGCATGGAATATATGATGGACTACTCTTATGAACATAAGGAGCTAATGGAGTTGGATATTGCGTTGAATGGCGATTTACCTGTCTTGGAGTAGGCACACCTAATGAAAATATAATTTCAAAGTCACAGTGAAACTTAAAATTTAATTTTTGAAACATCACAAATTAATAGATCTGTGGAGGACGTTAAAAGGCCATAATTCTTTACGATGATATCATGATGTTACCGTATTTAAAGACAAAATACTACTCACACATTTGTCTTAAGATATAAACTTATGACCCAAAAAGTAGCATGAAAAGCTTTAAAATGAAATAACATTAAAATGTGTTATTTTATGCCAAACTGTAAAATTAATTCTAAAGCGATCATCAACGTATACTTGGTACTATGAATCTGTCGAATTTTCAAAATTTTATAAATGATATCATAGTTTGAAAGTTTTCTTACCTCTTAACATAAATGGATCAGCATATCCAGTTGAAGCAACAACAGCGACTAGAATTGTCCAAATATTCATTTTCCTAATTAAAACAAATTAGACTACATACATTAAACACGGTATCTATCACAATTCATCCTTGCATGTGGTTATGTACGTTTCATAAGAAGATTTGTTCACTTTTACCAATCACGTTTTCTTTCCTCTCCTTATTTTTGCTCTGTAAGGTGGTACTTTGCCAAAGTAAAAAGTCTTTTTTCTTTTTCATTGGTCGTATCATTAGGCCAGCACGTGTTATCTTTCCGACCAAATAAATACCCCGAGATAACATTGCATTTAAATCAAATGCGAATGACCTGACAAAGCAAAATCTAGACGTTATCTTTATATGAAAGAAAACGAATATTATCAATTCCTATATGTAAATCACATACATTTCATGTGTTCTCTACGACATCGTAGTCGACATGTATTGATAGACAGCATAGGTTACGTAAAAACACCCATGGTAATCAAACGACACGCTTGTTGTACGCTATGATTCTCAAAATGGACTTATTATTACAGATATTTTATGTCATTCACGAAACGAGTATGGGATGTATCAAATATTAACTAAAGATTACTTTGTAAACCAATTGCATTAAAAGAAATCCAACCCTCCACAAAATTCCATGTTATATTTTCCGGAGTTAAAATTCCGATTATATCTATCTTTGATATATATATATCTATATACATTAATACTGATAATTCAAATTTCATTTTCCAGATTTGAAACGGAAAAATATGACTTCATCAAATACATTTTGTGCATTAATATTTCCTTAAAATGTATTTGCGCTATATTATACAAATAATAATTACAATAGCATCAATAATGATATTAAAAATATTTTGATGATGATGATGATGCTGATGATGATGATTAATACTATAAATAATAAAATGTATGATAATAATAATGTTAATAATAATAACAATGATGATGCTTTTAGATATTAAGAATACTCTTGCCTACCGTGAGAAATGGCTATTAAGCTAATTTAGAAATATGAATTTAAATGGCACCACTTCGCTTAACATACCTGATCTTTTGTTAAAAAATGATTCCGAAGATATAGTTGAGGTGTAAATACAGTATCGTGTAGTTTAATGAATTAAACTATTCTGAATATCATACAACACTCAAAGACTCTCTACTGAAAAATATAAAGAAATCTAGAGTTCATCCTCTCAACATCCCAGCGATACTTCAATATATACCAATCCATACAGCTCATATAATCTGAAGTGTTACAATTTTGTGAAATACAAATGCATGCGGTGGCAAAACACAATCAGCAGTACCATTTTGTTGCTGAGTTACGAAGATGGAGTCAAAAGCTTCTTTTGTTCTTGTCGTCAATATTGTACTTTGTTGTATTAAAGATTTGAGAGTTTTGACGTAAATATCTTGGCAAGTACTCATCATTTGTATGACAACCGAACAGTTTTCTTCGTAAATGTTTGTCATTTTGTGTTTTCGTTAAAAATGCTACCCTTGACATTTTACACTCAAGTGTATCATGCAAAAATCGTGTGTAAATGAAAGTACATCTGTAAGTGGAAGAAGATATAATCAGTTGATTGATGATAATATATATTAAGTTTATCTGACATTGATTATAAAAAGTAACAATAATTGAAGTACAAATAACGTATAAAGTTTGAAAGTACATATTAACCTCAATGGAAGCTTTAAAGATGGTACACTGAATTTTGTTAGTTTCTTTTTCAGTGTACAGTACCAAATAATCCCTTGGACTGAGGACTGTGTACGACATTTTATTTGCCAAGCACTAGAAATGAGATGAGAAAGACATAGGTTCTTACAAAAAAGAAACCCCAAAGTCACAGATCATGTAAGGCTTAGTTACGCAAAGAACTATCACTGGTAAAAAAAAACAACTGAATATAAGAAAACTGTAGTTGTTTAAGAAAATGAAGTGTTTTTAATGCAATTAACACATGCCTGATATATGCTGTGAAAACATTTTCATTTTCAAATGCAATTAATAAGTGTAAAACCTAGATTCAATTCTAATGTTAAATTTTCTTTTTTCACGTGGATTTATATAAATAATAGTAATTATTTTCTCTACACTTGAAATTTCTAGATGATTTTTTAAAATAGGACAAGCGTGAAGCACAACTTTGTTGTATATACCCGTTATATGAATATTTCTTATTTTTTGGTCTTGTATGATACTCATTTTCTGCAGAACTATATTCCGATAATATTTTATTAATGATTGTCACAACAAGAAACAATTCACATTTACATTTTTCTATAGATATATTTCTTCAAATACATGTACATTGAATCAAGATATGAAGCAAGTTTGATTTCTATGTTTAGTAATTTCTCCATGGAAACGAAAATATTTAATGGTGCACTCACTCTTGCAGATCCTTAATTACAGAAACAGATTAACAAAGAAATTATATTATTGTTTGACAATTTTATTTCGTTTATGTCAACATTCTCTCATAACC
The DNA here is from genome assembly GCA_030159075.1 of Atrina japonica. NCBI lineage: Eukaryota > Metazoa > Mollusca > Bivalvia > Pterioida > Pinnidae > Atrina > Atrina japonica. The sequence continues at coordinate 282,291 of BROG01000475.1, read as the reverse complement.
AAGACATATGATTAAATGAGAGTGGTTTATGACATAACATTGACACAGCTGACAAAAATTGTTTCTTTAAACTAAGCGGAAGTATATACTTTTGAAGTAGATCACTTCATGCTGGTAAGGCGCATTGTTGTTTTCTTTCAGATAAACACTTGCATTATTAAGCATTCATGATTTTAAATTTTCTGTGTGACGTCATAACTTGATATTTGAAGAATACCCTCTTAAAGTTCAGACATGCAATTGTCCAGTTTAAACATCAATATTGCATATTCCTGATGCCTGTGGGTACCATTAAACGAATCATTTTTGTTTCTAAGCTTTAATTGACGTAAATATTAAATGGAAAGAATACGTGTTTTGGATGAAAACTATATCCTCCTACAGTCACATCAAACACTCCTACCTTCGCGGTATAAACATTTACTTAATAGTCAAGTATGAGGTTGTATGTATTTAAAAATGTAATGTGACGTATGTTAAAGTGATGTAATTAAATTGTTTATTGACAGATCATCTAATAAAACAAAACAAAATGTTAAATTAGTTTACACAGATGAATGTCTCATATTTAGTTTTCTAAAGCTGAGATAGTCATCTTTTGACAGTGGTTACTCTTAGACGGATTTCAGCTAAACTTTTAGATTTATTATTTGACCTTGTATGATACCATTGTCCCTATAGAAAAGACATATACATTTTAAATTGGGGCTCAACTGATGAAGTCTAATTGACAGAAACGATCGTCTTGAGCATTATAACTTTGGTATTATGTTTATAATATTAACAGATCATTGTGTTGAACACAGTCAGCTTATATATTTTCCTGTCGTATCGAATTGTAATAGTGATTTAAACCACACTCAACAATGTTTCAGTAATGTGGTGGCTGCCAATTTTTAATGGTTGATCTGCGAAACCTAATACAATCTTACAAGGAAGAGACCACATGTCTTCCGCAGGTAAACTGGAAAACAAAATCATCTAAGTGTGAGACTTCATGTTTCAAAGCGCCATGCTCTAACTACTCGACAACGGAGGTCTGATTTGGCAATAGATCTAGGTTTAATGTTTGATCTTGTTGTTAAAAGAATATCAAGAATCGCGTCAAATGTAAATATTTCAGAATTTTTACGGTCTGTATAGTATATGCAATTTCAGTGTTTCACTGAGTGAAATGTTTAATTGCCTGTTCGTTAGTGATTGTTGAATCGATGAGAATTAATTTCTCCTTTTCCTTTTAATTTGACAGCTGAATCGCGATGGGTATCACTTGGTCGACAGGAGATGCTTACTCCTCTTTGGCAACTGGTCCCACTTCTCGATTTCCAGAGGTCCGTGTCTCTCCAAATGTTAAACAGATTTGTTTTTTGTTACCTGAACCTCTGACGATTTATACTAGGTATATGTAATTTTTATACGCCCGTCGAAAGACGGGCAGTATTTTGTTATCACATTGGCGAGAGAGTTTCCGACCAACAACTTCAGTAATTTTCAACGGACTAATGTGAAACTTTATGAGAAGGTTTATTGCCAAAAAAGCCCAGAGAAGTTCGATAACCCAATTTTTTCGCCAGTTATTCACTGATTTATGGCCCCTTGAACATTTGCAGACACAGCTTCTGCTCAATAAACGTTTTGAGAAGGTTTATTGCCATAAAAGCTTGATCACGTTTGAAAACCAATTGTTTTTCGCAAGTTATATACGGAGTTGTGGTCCCTTGTTTGCAAAAAATAACCTTTGTGTTATGTCTATATTTTCTATACGTTCATTATATTCGTACATAAAGTTTTATGATATCAATGCTTTTGTTTTAAAACCAAACTAAAATTTGAAATTGTTTATTGTTGCATTCCGTTCCTCTAGGAATATCCATTTATATACAAACGTATAAGTGAAATACCGCAAATATTGACATGTATTACGAATTTAAGCCTACCATGTTAGTTGATCACGGATTTCATACTCATTAGTTGGGAAAACTGGATCTTCAGCTAACATGGGTAATATATTTAATTGGACGTATGTATAAATGTATATTTTCAACATGCATGAATAGCAAAAGTTTGTCTCTCTGTCTCTGTCTCCGTCTCCGTCTCTCTCTCTCTGTCTCTGTCTTTCTCTCTGTCTCTCTGTCTCTCTCTCTCTCTCTCTCTCTCTCTCTCTCTCTCAATAATGATCCGTTCTTTTGATTGTTGTGTTCATTATATCCGTCTAGCAGGACAATTTTCATTGGCTAAACCTTAGTTCCCGTTGATAAAGAGTTTAATACACAAGTGTACATTTGCCAATCTTGATCGGACCATACCGATGGCGTGTAATCAGACACTTGAAAATACACTTGACAAGTTAAGAGCGTGGGTGGATGTTGCGTGAAATGTTTGTGACTTCAATCGATAAAATCTCTATCGTATCATTGACATTTTTTTTACGTATTTGTAAATGGTTCTGGTTACAGTAACTTTTAAATCCATTCAATCTATCATTGACCGAATATGTGTTAAAGTTAAGTGTTCTGAAAATGATTTTAAAGAGAAAGTAATATAAGAAATCTCAGATACCGAAGTATAAATCTTTAGGATGTCCAGGATAAAGTAAAGTAAGCGTACCTGTTTGTCTCTTGTGCTTTTTTGTATAGATATACATCAGATAACCAACGTCGGCTGTAAAACTGCTGATAAAAGTGTAATATATTAATTGACATTTTAAAATTGCAATTTCTGGTGATATATATATATATAACGCATATCAGAAAATGAATAACGAATTATTCAGACAGGCAACACAAAGAAAAAAGGCGACAATTACCAAATGCAATTTGTAATTCTAAAGGTTCTAAATATTCAACTTTTAGCCATGCAATGGTACAAATGTGTCTACATCGGGTAACTTAAATCAGTTTTAGAACGTTACTGCCCTATGGTTATATTACAGGACTCAAATTTGAACGTCATCTGAATATCATAAATAGTTTATTCTCCAGTAACTCGTTTCAGCATAATGTAATACCAAAGCGAATTTTATTGTTATAATCCCTTTAATCATTCTAAAATAGAATACGCCTAGCTATTGATACAACTCCTCTATCCTTTCTTGACAGCTATATACCATACTAAATATGAAGTGCATACATTGTCAATATGATATTTCTTTATCAGAATTATCTTTAAATAAGGGGATTAAATAAGACGAGGGCGGGTTTGAATTAGGATATATATATCACTGTTGATATGTGACATGTCGAAATTCTTTCATAATCATCTCCAGCATTCGGTAACGAATAAAAGATAAAAAGTGTGAATAAATTTGAATTACTTCGATTGATTTTATACTCTATGTTACAGCTCCTATAGTGTCCTAGCGGTCGCATAGTTATAGCATTTCGCTTTAAGCCATGAGGTATCTCATTTCTAATCCCGCTCGAACATAAAGTGATAATGTGAAAATGTTTGACAGTTTAACAGTGTACATTGTGACCAGGTTCTCTACCAATAAAAAAACTTGACCACCACCGTTTAACTGCAAAATTGTCGCGTGAATGGCGTTAAACACAATTCAAACAATCACTTGACATATCTTGTTATAACACTTTCTAACATTATTTTGACATTGATAAATCTGATATGGGCAGTCAACGCAGAGTATTCCTATAGATTCTCAATAAATCAAGAGTTATGATCCTTTTCAACATAGATACTTTGGTATCTGTAACGTTTTACTCGTAAGAACAGTTATTTCCAAAGTTCCCAGTCAAGAATGCTTTTTCTGTTATTCATAGAATAAAATCATTTTAATGTCACCGAAGTCAATGTAATTCCCTAGACTCTAATACAATATTTTAATTTTTTGTTTTTTTATTTTTTAGCTTTTTTCTTCTTATTCCTTTAGGGTTCAGATTACAAAACTCAATTATTTTATCATTATTCTAAATTATATAGAAAGTGTAATTGTGATTAACAGTTTCGATTTTTTATTGCCTTGATTTAGATATTTACCTTTTAATCAATTAAGACAACACAAAATCAGCATGCCTTTGAAAAAAACCTTGAATTATTTTTTTACATATTGTTTTTGGCAAAATTGTATATTTAACATAAACTTATGGTTTTTGGCAAATCCACAACCTGTAATACGATATCTTTCTGTGTGGGTTTGATATGATAAATCAAAATAAGGAATTCACAAAGCGTCTAAGATTTTAAAGCACCCATGTGGGTCTGAATTTTATGTTTTGATTTATTTTTATTTTAAACAATACAATGTATGATGTTTGTCAGTAAAAGAAATATTTAGTGAAAACATAGTACAAGTAGATATATTTTAACGAAACTCTATGACAGAAGACCTATTGCTGAAAAGTAACATACAACAAAATATCTGTCGATATACAAATTTGTAAAAAGTTCATAGGATATTCAGAATTATCAGAGTGACCTACCGATAAAATAACAAAAGTATTTTAAATTACATAGAAATATCAATGTGAATGTTGATATTAGTTTGTTTCGTGTCATAATTGATATACATCGTAATTTATGGCATTTAATTTCTTACGACAATATTCACAATCATCAAAGTGCCGCCCAGAAACTACATGGGCATGTTTTGAACTGTAGTTTTTACGACACATTTACTTACCAAGTAAATATCATGATTGTAAAAAACACAACAATAAAAACATGTATGTTATCATTAAACATGGTTTACTCATATGTATGTGGGTACTAAATATTTAGTCTTAACGAACAGAAGAAATTTATTAAAATTCAGATTGGATATGAATGCATGTACTTTAAAAAGGATAGAAAAAATATATAATATGTGCATAAAATACAACAGATACCAAGGTATTTTAAATCTTTAGTATGGCCTGGATACAATATACAAATCTGGTGAATACTGGACGAAGATGTAGCTCTGGAAATCTAGAGGTGGAATCAGGTGTCATGGAGGAGTAAGCATTCCCCGTCACACCCCGTGAGTCCACAGTCAAATACGAACTGTATTTGATTAAAAGGAAAATGGGGAAACGTTAGCATTATGTTTATTTACCAACAACTTCATCAATTATCAACTTAGTCAAATAAGCAAAGATGCCATGTTGTCTAACCAGTGTGGAATATACGAGTTTGAACTTCAAATCATGTCAAGATTCATAACATACAGAAATTCTACTTTCTCTGAGTTTTCATCAACGGTGCTAAAAGACAAAATACTGCTAATCTTGTGACATTAGAGAGACAGTGATACAATGACATGAATATAGGAAATAGGATGTGGTGTGTGATACAGATAACCCAGTACCTCGGCGTCTTGTTACCTTTTCTAAAAATTGCTAATACATGAAAAAATATTACTTCAAATGTCCAAATTATCAATGTTCTCTCTAGCATTTCACATCCCTGTTCCAAATTAAATGTGAATGACATATATGATTTTATTGCTTATATTTACGATAAGTTGTAGTATGACAACTTCAGATTTATTGAAGCATTTACTCTTCATACCACAATATAATAAAGAAGTTCAAAATAAGGTTACGATGATTTTACACTTGTACTTATAAGAAGGGAATACAAAAGATTTTCGCACCTGTTTCTATACAATTTAGGGTGGTTACGTACAGAACACATTACTTAGTATAACATATTTTGAACTGTTTTGCGTTAGCTTCTTTTGCGCTTCATTAGATTCCCAATATTTTCTTTGTAAAGGTTTACCCACATGTATGTTGTAACAGTCTCTTAGCACTTAACCAAAATCCATCCATGTAAGATATATATTAACAATCACAACGATAAGAACAGTACAACTGACCCCTTTCCGTTTAACATTAAACATAAATATTGTTAAAAGTCATTACATTCCGGTATGTTTAAATTAAAAAGTGATCAGATTTGGTCTGACTGACGCTTGACTTAATCCATGATATTTTCATGCATGGATTGCATTATATCATCTTCCATTTAAATTCAAGTACATCCAAACTATGGATGACTCTAGATCAATAGTCGTTCGTGCATCGTTTATTTGTTCGCTACTTCGCCGAGCCTTTCTTTACTTTTCCTTCTGTTTTTTTCCCTTTTTGTGAGGATTTCTGGTTTTTTTTTAATTCTGTATTTTTGCTCTGATGTACATTCTTGCCTTCAGTAATGGAATCACGCGACGAACTATGATCTGTAAATAAAGTGTATGCAACATAAGTTGGAGGCAAATCAGTAAGTGCTTCTCTTGACAGACGTTTCAAGAATGAATCCAGCATTCCTAATTGCATTTACTTTGCACAAAATATTCTTGATGTTTACTTTCTATTCTCCGAATGTATCAATTACCTCTTGAACCACGTTACATCAAGTTGATGATACTGAGTGATGGTGATTCTTTACCAACAATTGCTCTAGAGCAAACACTATCCTCAGAGGGACCATGAACATATACAGAGTAGGTTGCCTTGACATGTTGGGTTAACTATAGTATCAGATAAGTCTTTACCAATTATGTCATACATTTACACTGAATCTGGTTTGTATAAATATACGATACGGAGACCGCATTTCCAATACGCCAATACGGTAGATTGGTGTTGATTTGGCTCAAATGGCTAGGCGTTGAACTCTTGTAATTATATCATTGCATGTAGAACACATACCTTTTTACAATGTGACAACAGAACAAGCCATAGAAATGCCGGGTCTAGTTTGTACCTAAAATTCATTTTGATTTGCAATTTAATTTATTAGAATCATGACACGGATTAATAATACATCAATGTCATTCAAAATCATTTACATCTCGGTGTGCGAAACCTATTGTCATAACACCAATTATTTGATCCGCTCATATTTTTGCAAAACTTCTAAATTGATTCATGATCCCATATCTCAATACAACATGTACTCTAGTTTTATAGATGTTTTAGTTTGAACATATTTATTTCATATAAATGAAATAGGATCGGGCACAAGTTTTAAAAACTTATAAAAGCCCTTCCCCTATATCAATTTACACAATAATTAATTAACATGATAGCGATCTACATTTCTAAACAGTTTACCGCTTACGGCTATGTATATATATGAGAGAGAGAGAGAGAGAGAGAGAGAGAGAGAGAGAGAGAGAGAGAGAGAGAGAGAGAGAGAGAGAGAGAGAGAGAGAGAGAGAGAGAGAGACGGACAGACAGACAGACAGAGAGAGAGAGAGAGACAGAGACAGAGAGAGAGAGACTATGGAAAGAACCAGCAGCAGTTCCAAATCTCCATATAAAATATTTTTGTATATTCAGAGGCCGAACGTTTAATAGACTATTGAAAAATTTAGTTATCTGGTGTTGTTATTACTTACATTCGAAAAAATAATGAAAAACGTCTTCATTGAAATTTTCACATTGACAACGGGGTGTAGGGGTAAGATTAACACGATGTAGATCAGAATTTAGGATGCTACTGAAACAACGGATCCGTGTATGTATTATATTTAAATTTCTAGCTCCAGTGGTAAATATTTCGGTAAGGTCTGCAATTCTTGGGTAGATTTGAGAATTGCTTTGAATTGGTTGTAAGCTTGTTTTTGTCTTATATCGGGATCAAGTGCGTTCCAGGAGCGTATTGATCAAAGAAAAAAATAATTACGTGAGGAATTTAGTCTATAATTTGGAAGATACAGGTCAGTACTGTTGCGAGGATTATATAGAGTGGTTTGATTTGATTTGATTTGATTTTTTGTTTTACGCCATACTCAACAATCTTTCAGTCATATAGAGTGGTCACTTTACAGGTATTTACTATGTCTTTTAAGTATACCATTGTATATTTTGAGAAATAATGTTAATTTCATATAACATCAGATACATATGTCTCAGTTACATCTATTTTATCTAAAATATTCCCTGTTCTAGAGGGCAGGAAATGAGGACTTTCGTTAAACTTTTATTAAAGTCTTGTTAGGACCAAACTGTTCGTAATACTCGTAGAATTAATCATTAACACCGGTGATTCGCTTCACAACGATTTGCTGATGGACAAAATTATTTTCTCTTGTTAATTTTACCATAATATGCCTCTACATACCATTTTTGCTCAGTGTTTCGAAACTGTTGTTTCTCCTGTTAAACATTTTTGGGGGTGTTATTCTTGGATCCATATCTGGGTAATTCCATCCAAATAAATCATTGGTATGTTTTTCCTTTGCGATATTCTCAAATTTCCTTTCATCAACGAACATAGACGGTTTACCTTTTTTACGTTTAAGTTTGGGGAATTTTGACTCCCAATCAACTTCTGGAGGAAGACCAAACGTATTTCTTTCTGGCTTTTCGTGCTCCAACATGCGTGTAGTTACGTACTGTGTCCGAAACCTCATTAACTTTTTAAATTCAAACTCTAATCTTGAGGACTTCAACTTTTCAAGAATTTTCCTTTTTTCTTCCATTCGACACCACTCTTCCTCTCGTTTTTTTCAACATGTGATCTTTATGACATTGCATGCGGAAATCAACATACTTTTTGATAAAATCCTTTTCACGTTTTTGTTTTGCTTTACTGCTGTCATAAAGAGAACTTATTTTAGCATATGTATCTGCCTCACGATCACTTATGAGGTATCCTGGCTGTAACCAGAGAGTTTGCTTAGTTTTGCTATTATCTGCGAGTTCTGGTTTTCGTTTATCATTTAATCCCTTGATGTCCTGTAGATACGTTTTGTAACCATGGTTTTTGCCGTATATAGACTGATAATCACGCGGACTTGTGATGTATGGTGAATGCGTTGTTTCTTTAGGATCTTCGTACCACCGAAATGATTTCTCTCTGTATATTGACGAGTCATATGACAATGGTCGCACTTGTTCCTGTTTTCCTTTCTTTTTAGTTGTGTTAGATTTCTTCTCTTCAGATACTGCGATTTTCCTGGCAACAACTGCCATTTTATATGGTTGGTGTGATTTGGTTTGATACAGCTTTTTATTACATTCTTCAAACTCTGAAATGCATGTAATTCTGTTAAATCATATGACTGAAATATCATCTATTTCACATTTTTAGAAATAAGCTTAAATCTATCATTAATACAATTATTCTATTTGAACGCAGGGAAAGTAGATGAGTAATTTTAATGACGCATTTGAAATAAAGAAATGATCATGAAATGGAGGTGATAATAATAAATAATATATATATATATTATATATATATATATATATATATATATATATATATATATATATATATAATATATATATATATTATATATATATAATGGTTAACTTACCTCCAAACAATTCCAATACACTTATTGAACAATTATGGTCAATATCAATATTCCATATCTATCAAATAAGATGTTATCAAAATATTTGCCTATCTGTTGAGATAAAATGTGAATTGTAACATTGTACAATTTTTGTGTCACCATTTTCATTACCGTTTCAAACTACACAATTATTCTATTTGAACGCAGGGAAAGTAGATGAGTGATTTTAATGACGCATTTGAAATAAAGAAATGATCATGAAATGGAGGTGATAATAATAAATAATATATATATATATTATATATATATATATATATATATATATATATATATATATATATATATATATATATATATATATTATATATATATAATGGTTAACTTACCTCCAAACAATTCCAATACACTTATTGAACAATTATGGTCAATATCAATATTCCATATCTATCAAATAAGATGTTATTAAAATATTTGCCTATCTGTTGAGATAAAATGTGAATTGTAACATTGTACAATTTTTGTTTCAGCATTTTCATTACCGTTTCACACTACACAAATATCCATGGCAAATAAAAGTAAAAAATCTAACTCACCTTAAAAAGTGTTTAAACATCTTTTTTTCAATTTATCGAACAAAATGTGATTCAATTTAATTCGTCAATGATATAAACAAGTTTAAATCACATTACGTTATTTTCAGTGACTGAAAGAGTAAAAGACGTCATTTTAAATTAAATGTTGAGAACCGTCATTAGCCACGCACAGATATGTTGATCTGTCTCGGCAATGATTATCCAAGGCATTAATTTCACTTATCAAATGAACGAAATGAAGACTTAAAAACATGTTTGCTCTCAAAATTGATGTTACTTACATATTTGTTATGTGCTTTGTGACTTTCGATAATATATTAACAAGAGAATTTACCGTTTCAACATTTGTGACTAATTATACACGGTAGCCAGAGCGTGAACTATGCTAATAGGCTAATCCCTAAGACCACGGTCAGAGATTTAAAAGCAGATTAAATCTTTGGTGATATACATTTGAAAGTCGAAATGGAAATACGATTTGAATTTAATCTCGGGTTTACATAAATTATATACATATTGTCAACGAATACTCTTGGTACGAATACCAAATAAAGTACTGTGCTTTTCGAAACGAAATAAGATATCACGCATATTATGCATTTTAAGAAAATATCAGAAATTAAAATGAAATAACTTATCTAATAAATTAAACCCAATTATGAGATATATGCTTACACATTAATTAGTATATTTAAACCTCTCGCTTGGCTTGTTATAGACTACGTCAGGTTCTTTCCGAACACCTGGTCCCATCCCGTTTGAGATATGCAATTCTTCTTGTCGAGACAGTTGTTAAATTTAATTTGTCGTATTTTTAGAAAGGACTTGGAGTTTCGAATATCCATTGGTATCATATTTATATCTGAGAGATATGTAGGAATTGTTTTCATTATTATATACAATAATTAACTATTATGAAATTTTCTGCTTCGAACCGAACGCGATATATATATATATATATATATATATATATATATATATATATATATATATATATATATATATATATATATATATATATATATATATATATATATAACCTATATAGGGGCCATATAAGTTTGGAAAGGTGACCCTTAACACAGGTTCAATTTAAGCGACAAACTGGCCTATAGACAGGTGATCCTTAATATGGCCCACTTCATTTTAAATATAAAATAAATAAATATCACTAGATTGAGTTAAATATTTCACAAGGGTAGAATAATTGCACTAGATCCTTTACAGTTGATGCCTCCTTTAGTTAAAAATTTAGTTAAAAAGTTGAAAGAAATGTTAAGATGAAAATTGTATCAAGGAATATACATGGAATTTGGCACTTGAACGATTATCGAAAATGTTATTTTCCTTTTTTACTACTTAGATTGATGTACAATAAAAAAAAAAAGAGATAAAGACATAAAAATTCTTACATTCCTATATATTTTGTGAAAATTGCTGTAAGAAACCCAGGTATGGTACTTTTTCACTTGCAATTGATTAACTCAAGTTTACTATTTGTATATGAATAACATACTGGATTTGACCTTATTTTCACAAAATATATAGGAATATAAAATATTTATGCCTGTGCATAGCTAATATTTGTTATTGTACATCAAAAACCTACCTTGCCTGGGCTTGGGTTCAAACTATAGACTTACGTCATCAATTGCCTGGCTCCCGTGCACGACGCCCTATAGGTACAAGTATCTATACATGCAATTTATGTATTTGTGCTTTATTTGAGAGAGAGAGAGAGAGAGAGAGAGAGAGAGAGAGAGAGAGAGAGAGAGAGAGAGAGAGAGAGAAAGAGAGAGAGAGAGTTTGTGTGTGAATGTGTGTGTGTGTTATTTAGTTTCAGAGTTGAGAGAGTATAACTTTTAATCATACAAATTCTTGTAGGCGTTTATATTAAGAATAAAATTCTTTCAAAACTGATTACTGGACGATTAGGTGAATATTATATTTTGTTTGATACGCCTCCACAAAAATATCACAACATTTAAAAATACTTTACAAGAAGAATAAATTACAATGAATAAAATTGAAACATAAACTTTGTTGCTAAATCTCCACTCCCGCCGATATCATGTGATGAAAAGAATTTGTGAATTGTGTTTAAATGTATTTGTACATTTAATAGCCTGAGAAAAATTAGCTTCACTGCATTGATAAAAATTTTATGTTCCGCGAAAGTTTCTTTTTTCTCATTTAATTGCATAAATTAATCGAAACAGAAACTAGAAACCTAGATATAAGACATTTCTGGCTCCATTTTTTAGCTGGATGAAACATAGTTGTGTTTTACGTCTGTCCACCTTATGTTGTGTGACCATATCAGAAATGTTGCAAATATGTCGTTATGTAAAGTTTTAACGGTTTGATTTTTATTTACAATACCGAAGTTATAGTTTTACACACAGAGACCAAAGACGATCGTTTCTGTCAATAAAACTTAATTAGTTGATCACGAATTTAAAACACAAGTATATTTCTGAATAAAATAGTGGTATCATAAATAATAAACCTAAATTAATTGTCAAAGTTGAATTTATAGAAGGATGAAAGATAATTCATATTCATATATTTATTCATAGTGCTTTGTCTCGTCTTTTTATTTTGAAGAAATCCTTAAGACGAATATAACTGTTTTATTTATATCACAATTCCTTTCCCTCACCCTTTCACGATAACTGCGGTCCTGTAACATTGGGTAGCAAAACGATACAGATTCCCGGAAAATAACGTCAAGAAACAATCAGTTACTTCTGTCTATGTTTTTGCGGGTATCCCTATCATTTTGACCCCCAATGTCACAGGGCTGCAGTTAACGTGACAATGTCTATAACATTGTTGTGAAATATAAGTCACTGGCAATGGCGCTCTTATAATATAATTGATATTTAAGAGTTACAAATGACACTGATGATGGAAAAGAAATGGAACAAACAGTGGAATTTATATTGTTTGGCATATATGACATTTTACTAAAACATCGATTTAGATTCAGCGTGATAAAAATAAATTGTTTAGTCCGTCATCAGGACATTTTGTTCTGTCAAAACCCTGACCATTATTTTCTGAAGAAAAACTAGTAGCTTGTGTTTATGTTTGTGATACTTCGTTTGTCCAATGTAACTGTGTTTGTTGTTATCCTTACCATCAATTTGTATAATTTTTACTGTTTGCTGTTATCATTACCATCAATTTATATAACTTTTACTGTTTGCTGTTATCATTACCATCAATTTGTATAACTTTTACTGTGTTTGCTGTTATTCTTACCATCAATTTGTATACCTTTTACTGTGTTTGCTGTTATCCTTACCATCAATTTATATAACTTTTACTGTTTGCTGTTATCATTACCATCATTTTGTATAACTTTTACTGTGTTTGCTGTTATCCTTACCATCAATTTGTATAACTTTTACTGTGTTTGCTGTTATCCTTACCATCAATTTGTATAACTTTTACTGTGTTTGCTGTTATCCTTACCATCAATTTGTATAACTTTTACTGTGTTTGCTGTTATTCTTACCATCAATTTGTATAACTTTTACTGTGTTTGCTGTTATCATTACCATCATTTTGTATAACTTTTACTGTGTTTGCTGTTATCCTTACCATCAATTTATATAACTTTTACTGTTTGCTGTTATCATTACCATCAATTTGTATAACTTTTACTGTGTTTGCTGTTATCCTTACCATCAATTTGTATAATTTTACTGTGTTTGCTGTTATCATTACCATCAATTTGTATCATTACCATCATTTTGTATAACTTTTACTGTGTTTGCTGTTATCCTAACCATCAATTTGTATAACTTTTTACTGTGTTTGCTGTTATCCTTACCATCAATTTGTATAACTTTTATTTTTGCTGTTATCCTTACCATCAATTTGTATAACTTTAACTGTGTTTGCTGTTATCCTTACCATCAATTTGTATAACTTTTACTGTGTTTGCTGTTATCATTACCATCATTTTGTATAACTTTTACTGTGTTTGCTGTTATCCTTACCATCAATTTATATAACTTTTACTGTTTGCTGTATTAATCATTTTACTTTTACTGTGTTTGCTGTTATCATTACCATCATTTTGTATAACTTTTACTGTGTTTGCTGTTATGTTTGTATAACTTTTACTGTTTGCTGTACCATCAATTTGTATACCTTTTACTGTGTTTGCTGTTATCATTACCATCAATTTGTATAACTTTTGCTGTTATCCTTACCATCAATTTGTATAATTTTTACTGTGTTTGCTGTTATCCTTACCATCAATTTGTATAACTTTTCCTGTGTTTGCTGTTATCCTTACCATCAATTTGTATAATTTTTACTGTGTTTGCTGTTATCCTTACCATCAATTTGTATAACTTTTCCTGTGTTTGCTGTTATCCTTACCATCGATTTGTATAATTTTTACTGTGTTTGCTGTTATCCTTACCATCAATTTGTATACCTTTTACTGTGTTTGCTGTTATCCTTACCATCAATTTGTATAACTTTTACTGTTTGCTGTTATCCTTACCATGCTTTTACTGTTTGCCTTATCCTTACCATCAATTTGTATAACCTTTACTGTGTTTGCTGTTATCCTTACCATCAATTTGTATAATTTTACTGTGTTTGCTGTTATCCTTACCATCAATTTGTATAATTTTACTGTGTTCGCGGTCATCATTACCATCAATTTGTTCTGCGTGACGTGTCTACATAGTAAATGTAATTGGATTAAGCATAGTGTGTCTATGACATGTTTATAAACATATAGTGAATGTGTGTATGTCTATTTATGTTTCACAGATTGCGCAGTTCCTATACTGTACAGGGGTATAAATCCCCAGGTTGTAATTTTCATGGAATAGCTTACAATAACACCTGACCTTTCTTGGACATTCCATTATTAATATATTGGGTAGATTTCATGGATAAACATTTTACAGAGTTACCAAATTCGTAACCTTAATTGCAAAATTAAAAAAAATGTATTTTCAATCCAAGAATATACAACCTGTTTTAGATATTAAAGTTGAACAATGATGACTATGAAAGTTATACACAATTTAGATCAGTCGCCATTTGTCCATCTTCACGCACATAATATAATTAATCTCAGATACCAATGTATACAAATCTAGTAAAAATGGACAAACACGGATCTCTTGAAATCAAGAGGTCGGATCAGGTGTCATGGAGGAGCACAGTCAAATCAAAATTAAATCCTCGTCATAACTTGTACAGATGTCTTAACAACCGCCATCGAACAGGGAACTCACAAATTTCACTTCGTGAAACACAGTAATTGCAAATAATAATATTGTACCGACCGTAAAATTAGCGGAACGTTGACATCAAAGACGGTTTTCGATATAACTCTATCAGATGAATATTTTGTCAGTGAGTAGTTTCCCTCTATATATGAAATGTTCATATGTTGAACACGCCCTGGCATATCGGATCATTTGTGAAATATAAACTCCATATGCGGGTGACTGTTTGATGTTACTACTTAAATGAGAAAAATTAACGATGGGAAAGCCGAATCGTCGTATAGCTTAGTTATAAACTCAATATGCGGGTGATGTTTGATATTACTACTTAAATATGGAAAATTTATAATGGGAAAGCTTAGTTGTTAATTTCCCGTCTGTGTATATAGTAAGTAAAATGTCATAGTATGAAGCGAGTGTGCTTGATTCTGTTGTATCACATAAGGGAACAACAATAACTAATACTACTTAAAACATGCGATTTATATTGACTGTCTCTGGTGTATAAAATTGACTGTTTTGGTTTTGATTTCATTTTGAGTTTTAGTTTTACGCCATACTCAACAATCTTTCAGTCATATGATGGCGTCCAGTTTTTATTGGTGGAGGAGAAACCCCGGTTACCTGGGTAAAGAACACCGACCTTCCTCAAGAAAACTGCCAAACTTTATCACTTAAACAATTTCGGATATATATCCATACTAATCACTTATAGCAACGTCCCCTACTTAACAGGCTTTAACGTTTTTTATTTCATGTGCTATCTCTAATCAGGCAAAACTTGGAATTTCTTATATTAATGATATAATAGTATAATCCACCGAAAAGTGTCGCTAATCCCAATTGAACAATTCAGAATTGTATGTAGACTTGCAGACAAAGAGAGGTAACTCTAATATTTTATATTTTTATGTCCCTATTTGGCAAAACATCAAGTGTGTGAAAAATACAATCCATTGTACGTTTCCATTATGAAGGAAATAATTTTACAAAATCTTAAATTCAGCTGCTCAATCAATGAGGACATTACATATCAGTACCACCAGTGTTTTAATTCTGAAATAGATTTTAGTGTCAAAGTGTATATGCAAATGACCAATTGACAACGGATGGTAGTGTTTACTAACTCATGTATTAGATAAAACGTGGGCACCTACAGTAAAACTTGCTTTAGCGACTACCTGTGTATAAATACTACCTGGTCATAATGACTGTTTTTGCGGTCCCCAATAGTACCATTTGTGGACAAATCTACCTCTATATAACGACCATATCCCTATAAAGACCGGTTTATTTGCGTCCCTAATGGGTCTTTTCAGTTTAATGGTAGTTCAGAATATTACTGAGGCAAATAATAAAATTATGAGAATACTATGACACGTGTAAAACAGTAAACAATATCTAAATAATAAAACTGTATACTTTAACTGGATACTGGATTTGGAAGATATTATCATGTGTATGTTTTTACACGATTTATATGAAAGTAATATTATTCAAGAATGCATGCAATTTGTGCAGTACTTCCATGTACAAGTATGTATAGATATTAAATTAACAGATCTTTCAGTACGTAAATGATACATTAGTGAAATTTCTTTCTAAACATCATAAAACAAGAACATATACTCTGGCATTTCCCGTCATAAGCTTTTGCTGTTGCTGCCAATAAATAAAATGTATTAGATAAAATGTATAGTCTATTTTCTCTCGTGCATACAAATCCGGCAAAAATGGACAAACACGGACCTCTGGAAACCAAATGGTGGGATCAGGTGTCATGGAGGAGTAAGCATCCCCTGTTGACCGGTCACACCCGCATGGGTCCACAGTCAAGTCCAAATGAAATACGTGAGGAACGAATACTCGTCACAATTGGTAGAGACGTATCAACAACCGTCAACGGAAAGGCAACTCAACATTTCACCCAGTGAAACAGAGTAAGCAACTGTACAATATCGCTGAAGTTTCTCCTTAACGGCTGTCAATATCTTGGTAAGGAGTAAAGATAAAGGTTTGGTAGAACATTTGCTGGATCTTGCTATGTACCTTTGCTTATATGGGGTTTTATGAAGTTTAGGTATCCAATATAAATATGGTAGCTCAAAATCAGTATCGGTTGTAGGTACATCAAGAGAGCGTAGTACGGACACGTGATTTTGAAGGATCTCGTCCTTTGAAAGTGAGCTACGTGTGTAGGTAGGATTACCAGAATTCGTATTAAACCCTAGCTCTTCTAATAAACAATCATAGTAATGTGCCTTGCAAATAAAAACTGTATAATTTGGGGTTTTGTCTGCTTGGACCAGTACATATTGGTCATGTAATCTATCCAGTTCAATTACTACTTCTGGTTCACTAAATACAGAGGGATAACGGCTTTTTATAGTTCCTTTAAGTTTTCGAATACGAGATTTTATCAACCATCGTACAGCTTTTAGCCATTCAGACAAAATGTCGGGTTCCACGTCTTCATGTTTGGCCCATCGTTTGGCATAATCTTCGACAGAATTCATAACGAAACTGAAATTCTGACGCCAATTAAAATAACATTTTTGAGGTTTTCATTTTCAACAATGGAAACGTCGCCGGTGATGACATGCCCGATAGGATTATAATTGAAGATGATGCACATGAACATGCGACGGTGTTGTGTAGAAGATGGTTGATGTCTAGGCACTGCAAAACCCGTTTGTAATTGAATAGCTTGGATGCGATGTTAGGCGTACAGCTATATGAAATGCAAGGCGTGGTCTTCAGTTTAAAATATGGCGGAACACAGGACTGAACTGTTTTGTGATTTAGAACATTGCCATTGTTTAAAGCGTCTATACCTTTATTTGTAAATTTAAGTTTTAGGAAAAGACGTTTCTGTTTAAAACAGTCATCGTTTGTAACGTATGTAGACTTGAACAATCTATGATAAGCAATGTCCATTATAATGGAGTTCAGTATGTATTCTGGGGTTGAAGAATCCGTGTAGGGGTTTATTCTTTCTTCCTGAAAAAGTTCATGTAAAAGTGTAAAAGGAACAGAAAAAAGTTTGCATCGAATGTGATGAAGGCCCATTTTTTTGTTAATGTAAAGTAAAAGAGATGAAAAATTGACATCATGTATGCTGGGATTGTTGTATGAACGATGTCCGTGACTTCGCTTACGTCTTTCGTTAGAATTAAAAAGTTCCATCACATTAACACCACCAGTTAATATAGATATTTGATGGTGATGATGTTTATATCTATATATATATATATATATATTACCTTACCTAAATAGCTTTTGAGGTTCATTTTTATTTTTATTGCAAAGCTTTTGATTTTCAGTTAATGTCTTTGCAGCGCTTATTTTTGCAGTTATTGAGTTCAGAAGCGCTTCTGATTTCAGTTTAGTTTTCATTCTGTCTTAACCGTATACCGTCATTTGGTAAGTTAATGTGAATTCTTCACTTTCTTTATCATTAATTGTGTTGTACTGTATTTTCTGTTATGTATGTATTATTTATTGTAGGTTGGTGATCGTCATACTTCACTAAAATTTGAAGAAAAAATTCCTTCACTGCTCAGTTACATATATTGTAACTGAGGCATAGTAACATACTGATTATCATACGGGTGATTCTACTCACTTTTCGGTTATGACAAGCTGCACGGAAAAAATGTTTCATTCTTCACTGGATACTATCTTATGTATGGTGACAAACAGGAACGATTACTCTATCCAGTGTTATTTCAATGTTATGTTTTATTATCTAAAATTAAATCTAGTCCAGGTCAAGAAATGGTTCACGAGAATCCAACCCGCCCAGTTATATGAATTTTAATATAAATACACGTAAATCGAGACCGTAAAGGTCCCCCGTTACCAATTGACTAGTTCTAACTTGTCTGACATGTTTCATACTTTGTAGACTTTAAATCTGTTGATTATTTTTTTCCACTGCTGAATATTTTATGCAAATTTGGATGCAATGGCTATTTGGAATTCAAAAAATACAAAAAACTGACAAATATACTCTATTTATAATTCAAGTTTAAGTTCTCACTCATGTGGTTTCACCTCTGTGATAGCTTTTAAATTAAAACAAGATATAAAAAGAATCCGATTTTTATATTTAACCAATTCAGAACATTACGCCAATAATACGAATGGAGTGAAGTTAAATTCACACTTAGGAATAAATTTTGTCAACCCCATAAACCTGATATCCGTAAATTGGAAATTGAATAGTTAACTATAATGTATATACTCATTGATATTCATGTCGACTCTTTTCTGAACTTGGTAATAAACCTTCATCATTGTGTTGTCATGTGAAATGAAAGTTAGTATAATTTCCAGTGGCACGTGTTAAATGTTGATATAACCATACCAAGTGTAAAAATCTCTCTCTCTCTCTCTCTCTCTCTCTCTCTCTCTCTCTCTCTCTCTCTCTCTCTCTCTCTCTCTCTCTCTCTGTAAATTTGACTTTAAACATGTAAATACATCATTGTGTATTGTTGATGTAAGTATTAACTTATAATTATTTGAAAATTTGCTTTCATACATACAAGAATTTCATTGATATCGAAAATTGTACTGCTAGTGAAACAGAGATTATATTATAGAGACATCATTTTAGACAGTTTTAAACCAAACAAATATCTAAATCATCGACTTATTCGACAATAGAATTTAAAATGACAAGTTTAATTACTTAACATTCATAAACATGATAGCAAGTGTAATTATTATCCATCAACTTGTCATTTTAATCTTGTATTGACAAGCCAAGTTGGTAATCTTTATGTTATTACATAACAACCAAGCACTTTTTGGATTAACAAAAGAATAGAAATGTATATATAGAAGGGTTACTGGATATAATCAATTTCTGTTTAACTACAGAGTCAGGCAACATGGTCAAATATAATTTACGTAATCATCGGGACGTTGTGGTCGAGTGGTTTGAGCATTGCATTTTGAACAATAGAGTCTCCTACCCCTGGGCAGCACAGGTTCAAACCCCATTGGAACGTTGACTGATTTAGTCAGAAAGTTCCTAATTGCCGTGTGTGCTGTAAAGAATTATATTTTAAAAATGTAATCAAACATGATTAATTTCTGCTTTGTGTCACACAACTTGATCAGTGTTTGCTAAACAATCTACATAACCATTCATCCAATATGATCGGGTTTACATTTTGCCACTAAAGAGGACCATTTACTGTGTGCCAGTTGTCGGCCAATATAATTAAATTTTTGCTTTGAGTCACCAAACTGAAATTATTTTTCTAAACGCCACCATACTTTCAGGGTCTTCTAAACATTAACTCCTATTGTGAGGTTCATCTAAACGCCACCAAACATAATAAATGTAAACTTGCGTCACCTAACATGTTTAATTGTTGCATTGCAGTACTCAATATTATCTGCTAAACGTTTAGACATCACTCAACATAGTAAATTTCTGCTTTGTGTTACTGAAAAAGGCTCTTTTTTCTGTAAAACATTGCTTAATATAATCATTTTTTCCTTTGCGTCACCCAACACGATCAATTTCTGCTCAACATCACTAAACGTGATCAATTTCTGCTTTGCGTTACCCAACATGGCCAATGTCTCCTAAACGCCACATAACGTCACTAAACATGATTAATTTCTGTTTTGCGTTACCCAACATGGCCAATGTCTCCTAAACGCCACTTAACGTCACTGAACGTCATCAATTTCAGTTTTGTGTTACCCAACATGTCCGATGTCTCCTAAACGCGAAATAACGTCACTTAACGTGATTTATTTCTGCTTTGTTTCACTGAAGATAAACAATTTCTGCTAAACATAACCATGCTTGATCAAAGGGTGCTCTGTGGCACCCAACACAATCAATGTGAGCTAAATCCCATTCCGCATAATCAGTTCCTGCTAAATGCTTCCCAACATGATCGGTTTATGCTCAACGTTATCAATATCCGCTTAAACCACAGGACATTGTCAGGTCATCTTTTGTTTTAATCAACACAATGTTTTCATGCTAAACCTCTTCAGATAACTTTAAATGATCTGTTTTTGCTTTGCCTGAATTTCCACTTTGTGTTCTAAACAAGGTCGTTTTGTTAAACGTCACCCAGAATGATCAATTTCTGATAAACATTACCCATCGTGAACGGTTTTATCTAAAGGTCACACAACGTAATTATTTTCACACAACAAAATATAAGCATTGAGTTACTCAATTTGACCAGTTTTTGCAAACGCCAAAACGTCAATCAACATGATCATCGATGCAAGTTTTGCGTTTCTTGGCGTGTTCAATTACTGTCAAACGCCAGCATAAAATCAAATATATAACTTTGTACGATATTGTCACCATTCAAACACAAATTGGTTATTTGTCCTATCAATACGGCTGCATCTGATTGGTCTCCATTGCATTCATATATTGAAGCCTATAGGTCACTGTATGTTGATTAATTATAGAACTTCTTGAGTATGGACAAGTAGTCAGGCCAACAAAGAATAACTAGTTATATTGAAAGGTCTTACCAACTGGTTATTTGTATTGGGTCAGACGAGATCATATTATTCATTTCAAAATGGCAACAAATGTATAACATGTTTCAAATGTCTATCGATGTCTGGGACTCAATGCGAGTTAGTGAGGTTTCTGTTTCATGCCAGAACTTGAAATTAAACGAATCCAACTAAATGTATCGTATTACACTTTCAATTCCATGTACCTTTATCTCGCACACATTCCACTGGTATTATACACCAAATCGCAATTCTCAGTTTAATGGTCGAGGTCAGATTGGATAGTTGGATGAGAAAATTAAGTTACATCGATCCGAGAAAAGGATACCGAACCTTGCCATCATAACCGACGTGTGCTCCATTGAGGCTTAAAGCCAAGCTGACAAGAGTGTAAAACATCCCGCCCCATAATGTCGGAGAAATATTGAAATTGGCATTCATAACATGCTTATTCTCCAGCGAGGCATGAAGCTGTGCCGACAAGAGAGGAAAATATCCAGCCGCAATATGTCGGAAAAAAGTCTACAATTTGTAATCATAATTAGCTTATGCTCCATTAAGGCTTGAACCGTATTGACAAGAGAGGTCTTGTGGTTTCGTGATTCTCATGTCATTTTCTTACCGAGTTGTCATTACCATATACTAAGTCTTAGCTAAGGTCATCTGAGCACCATATAGGTATGTGTACAGTTTTTAGGATGAAATACCATATGTTTTACATGAATGTTTCAATTGAAACAAAGTTCTCTTGATTGACAACAATGATTCATCAAAACTTGTTCATGGTTTAATTATAACAAAATCATAATCACAGTCGGCATCTTGAAGAAAATAAAATTAATTTTTTTCGATCATAAAAAGTATCACAGAACAATATATGCATAATCGAATCCCACTAATACGAAATATCATAATATCATGAAGTCAAGCTCATACCATGGGTGAACTAACCATTGGAAAATTACAATATATGATAAAATACGAAATATCTCAGTAGATGGTTCGGCATGGAAACAGGGTGTACAAAACTGACAAAAGTAGTAGTCTGATGAAATTTCACACTACATATGAAAATATTTAAGTGACATAGAGCAATGTACCTAAACCCAGGTAATGTGTAACTGAAAGTTTAAATGTTATTGGCATGTATGGTAGTCACATCAGTGTCAAGTTGTTTAATTTGCGATATGTATATCGACATCAACCAGTTGTAAAAGAGATATACAATTCTAAGGTTTATAAACAAATGATAATTGAAAATATCACTTGATTTTAATGCTGTATGAACAGTTATTTATAAAACCAGTCATTCAAAATACCAATGGTTTCAGCTGAGGACTGTGCAATTTGTTTGCTAAACATTCTGTCCGACAAAATCTGAGGATAACAGCGGTACGATATATTGTTTTGACTTTATCACACGACTAATTTCCCCTGTATACCCCCGTGGTTCTACCAAAAAAGTACTCTATAACTGACAACAGTAGACGATGTTCTTCAAATAAGGATATACTGAAGTTGTACATAAATAATTCTTATATGCACCGACCACTGTATAACATGCACTAGATACATCATTCCTGTTTTACTGTTTGAGACATAATTATAAAATTTGCAAAACAGATTTCAAAACATAAATTATGAAACTAGAAATTGCTATCTGCTATCTTCTACTTAAAGCATCTTCATCCTCGTCAATATCTAAGTTGTATTTCTTCCTCGCGCGTTCAAAAATATCCGACATGTCGTCATCATCGTCTTCGTCATCTAAATCTATCTCATTGTTCTTCTGATTGCTATTGTCGTCGACCCTTGGTGTTAAACCTGTGCTCTTACTGTTGGCTACAATGAGTAAATAGATTTATACATTTGTTTTGTTTTTTATTATTATATTTATTTCAGACTTGTTTTTTTTCCAGTGCCACCAAGATGTTTTCATTTAAATTGGCGTCGATTGTGACGAGGATTTATTCCTAACATATTTCATTTGAATTTAAGTGTCGACTCACGACGTATGTGACCGGTGAACAGGAGCTTCTTACTTCTCCATGACATCTAATTCCATCACTGTATTTCCAGGTCCGTATTTGTTAAATAATTACAAAATATGTGAATTGTATCCTGAACATCATGAAGACTAATACATTTCTATCTGTGATTTTTATATTTAAATTGATGTGGTCTTGCTTAACGTTAAAGTAAGCCTAGTTAAAATACAGAATCTGGCAAAAATTAGAGTCTGTCTCTACACACGACATTCTGAAAACGCCCTTTGTATATGATATTTTTTATATTTATTTGAAATCGATTTGGTTATGAATAATGTTAAGTAATGGTTGAAATATAAAATCGGGCGAAAATAAAAGTTTGTCTCTACACACGTTTGAAATAGCATCTCTAACCAATCAAAGCTTCCCCACATTTCAATAACACCCTTATCACTCATACCTTTTGATGCCTCCATTTCCTTTTTGGCTTCCTTTATAACATTTTTCACTTTACGTTTTACTTCTTTCTTGTTCCCTAAAATTTGTTTTGAGACAATTGATCAATCAAATATACACAACATCGATATTGATACTCTAAAGTGACAAATCACAAAGTATTCCAAAATTTGCAAAAAGCTAGCTTCTATGTAGAAGTACGTACTTGTAATTAAGCATATAAAGATATATCAAGCAATTGGTGTTTTGTGCAATGTGAGTTGTAAATATTATAACGATTCATTTATAAATTAAGCAGTTTAATCGAAAGTTTGTGCAGTTAATAAAATTCTTTTTTTAACATCAGATCTATGTCAAATCAGTCAGATCCATACAGAAAACTCGTTTGAGCTGGAATCATGAAAACTCCGAAAATGTTTATTAGTAAAATATATCAGTTTCTATCGGCACTATGTGAGCAATCATGGAGACTTTTAAATATCAATCAATGTGTGTGTGTGTGTGTGTGTGTGTGTGTGTGTGTGTGTGTGTGTGTGTGTGTGTGTGTGTGTGTGTGTGTGTGTGTGTGTGTGAATTATATAATTCACAGATGGTACATTTTTTAACAACAATATTTATCAAGAGTCCAAAGTATAGATAAATGAAAGTCATGAAAAAATAAGAAATTCTACAACAGATTCTGCTAATGTGCTTTTAGTTATATGTTTCCCTTTATTAGTTACAGTAATGAACAACACGTGAGAAAGTAAAGTGAGTATCTGCATCAAATATAAGTATATATTTCCAAAATCCATGGTGTGTCGGAAAAAGACAAACCTTCGTACCATACAATCAGTTTTAAGCGTTTTGATCACTGTTTAAAGTATATATTGTAGACAGAGAAAAAAAGGAAATTTTGCGAAAGTTGTTGTTTCAGTAAAAGCAACAGCATTCAGATAATAGATTAATGGCTGAAAAATACCCGTCTCTGGGTTCTGTTCCGAGTCTTTCATTTGCCTTGGTTCTGAAGTATCAATTATATAACATAATTTAGACATTTCCACCTATTAGAATTACATTAATTAATGACAATTATTCTTAAAATAAGTTATTAATCTTCCTGAACCATACTAAGATAAATAACCTGATTAATTCTTCTAAAAACCAATAGAGTTTATTATACTTACCATTAGGATCTTCTACTTCAATAACTACAGTATCTATTCCTTCCATTGGTGGTGTTTTTGCATTCCGTTCCCATTCTGGACCTTTGTAGATTTTGAACATTGCGCCGTACTTTTTCTTATTAGCTTTATTCACTTTCTCAAGGTCCTTATTTGTTTTTACAGACTTTCGTTTTAGCTTTGCTGCATATTCAGGTTCACCACCAACCTCCTCTGGAAGACCATAAGCGTAGCGATTCATTTTTTCGTGTTCTAATACTCGTGACGTCACATATTGAGTGTTAAACCTCACCCATGCTGCATCCTCAAATCTCTGACGAAGTTCTTTGAGTTGGATCTGTTGTCGTCTACTAGACATTTGTTTCTTTTTCTGTTTTTCATTAATGTCTTCCATTGCAAGTTTGGTTTTGAAAGTGTGAAAATCTTGTAGTTTATCAAAGAATATTTTCTCTCTTGTTTTCTTATAGTTCGCTATTCCAGCTCCATAGACAGAGTGCATGTTTTTATAAATTTTAGCTTGTTGTCTTGTAAGTATTACTTCTCTTTGTGGTTTGCCATTTACCCCAGAAGCTTTATTTGGACTTAAATCATTGTCATCCCCCAGACTACCTCTTTGTGACATTGAACTCTTCAAGGTTTCCCTTATTCTTATATCACCTACATAAACTTTTAGCCAGTCCGTGGGACTATTCACAGACGGCCGATAAGTCAACTCATTACGTTCGTTTTCCCAGTCTCGTGTTTGTGTTCTATATATTGTTTTATCCCTTTCCCATTTAAACGATTTTGGTCGAGAATAATTGGGTTCTAATTTCACTGCCTCTCTATTGTTCAAAATACTTCTCTTTGGTTCTGGAGTCCGTGGATTTCTATCGTATCTGTAGTCACCTGGCTCAGATTTCGTATACCGCGTTCTATGTCCAAAATTTCTCTTGATACGATAGGCACCAAATTTTGGCGTTTTACTCCTCGGGGTCTTACTTCGTGGCGTCTTACTTCGTGGTGTCCTGGGTGATGTGTACTTCCGAGGATCTGCTTTCCATTTAAATGTGTAACCCTTTTTGTCAGATGATATACTTTTTGCGTCAGATTGTGTATTTTGACTCGTTTTTAACTCTGGATGTCTGTCAAAGATAAATGACAAGTTAACACATCGGCACATGATACACAGAATTTATATAGACGCAGTATATATTTATTATAATATTAGAAGTGGTACAACACTTCCCGGCTTTAAAAAAGGATATCTAGTAACTCTAACAAAGTACGAGCAAATGAACACTGATAAAACCTTATAGTAAATATGTTGACATATCTTAATATATTTGAAATCATATCTGATTAATTCTCTCTCTCTCTCTCTCTCTCTCTCTCTCTCTCTCTCTCTCTCTCTCTCTCTCTCTCTCTCACACTCTCACACACACACACACACACACACACAAACATTATAACTTTTGTATTATGTTTATAATATTTTATGATATTCTTACGTTGCGTAGTTTTTAGAGACATCGGGGCTTGTTGTTTCATTCTTTTTGTTCCTGAAATAAATCATTATAAATCATAAATGATTGTACATATATTTAGTAACTTTAAAACTATATTTTTGTCCATGGGTAAATACACTTTTCTATTTGATGGCGGACCCTTGAAAAAATTATCACGTTAATTTTAAATTATTCTTTTGAGTGAAATATTTTTTTAATGCGGCGCAAATCATTATTTACGAAGATACAGTGGAACCTCGCTGTTGAGACCACATAACTGACTGGATCAAAGTGGTCTGATTAATGAAGTGGTCTCTTAAATGAGGTTCTGTACTGATTCAATATAAATGAAGAGACATGGAAATTCATGGTCTTAATTGTGAGGTTGTCTCCTAAGCGAGGTGGTATTTAGGCGAGTTTCCACTGTTATTTTGACCTTAGAATTGAGAAGTTAGGAACAAGTAAGTCTGAAAATACCTTTAAGTTGGTTTCCAGTGCACGTTTTATGATAAAATACCATTTTCGTAAACGTGCAGAACTTATAAAATACATATATTCCATTTATAAACAATCATGTTTCAGTGAATACATTTTCGAGTAAACAAAACAATTTCTATATGCATGTAAATAAAAAGGTTTTCAATGGTTCAAAAGAGTTCATTTCGATAATTATGGATAGCCTTTGTACATCCCCAGATACCTCTTTAACGCCTCATTACGTTTCATGAAGATTGGATTTAAATATCTGAGCGAAATAGGAGGGCGACTTAATGGCAGGCAGGAAGGAATGTTACTCTACGGAAACGAAGTATATCAACCGTTATTTCAAATTCCACATGTTAAAAACAGATCGCATATCTAAAAACTTGACATTTTACAATATGTGTCTTGCTCATTGTGAAAATGAAATATTGACTTTTCCATAACAGTCATTGAAAAGTTTAAGTAAAGACCATTTTATGAACATTGCCATACACTTACCTTTTGTCATTATCTTGCTTATTCACACTTGTTTGACCTGCAAAGATAAATTGATTTATCGGCGTCTTCAGCTTGCTCATTTTATTACGTTTATGCTAAAACAGTTATTGAATTTATCAATTTATATTCATAAATATATTCGTTAACATTATACAGATATGATTACATTTTGTAATATACCAAATACCACAGCAAAACGGGAATTATAATTCGACATCGATTTTAAACGATAATCACGATGAACCAATCACTATTGTTTGATTGATTATTGTAATTACAAATTCTAAAGTGTGCGGGGAAAGTGTGGTATGAGTAAAAACAATAGTGCTTACTATGCAAAGAAGCAAACAGAAACACGATCAAGACAATGTTATGTCTACACAAGTAGAAACAAACTAAGGAGGGAATACGGCATAGTAAGTATTGTCAAATACACAACATCGATAAATGTATTAAAACTATTTCAGCGCAAGATAGAAAATAAACTGAAAAAACATTTCCCACTCACCATTGGTTTTGTCAGTTTCTAAATTCTTTGTGAAATTGTTCACTTGGGGTCTCGGGGTTCCTTGCTCCTTTTGATTCTCAGAAGGAGCAGATTTTGACTGTCTTGGTATGTTTTCTTGAACTGTAAACAAATCCTAAATCTTATCTTCTACTACAGATGAAAGAGGAACAATTGCTATTCTAGCCGTTATATGTTATTAAAGAGAGCAAATTATTTCTATCTAATCGTAACTTTAAATAGACCAGTTTTGCTAAACCCTAAACTTTACTAATGTTCTCGGATAACACCGGGTAATAACTGGGATGTGTGAACCGTGATGTTTTAGATCTTTAGTGTACTAACATGAAGGGACTGGAAATCGTCAACAGAACCTTACAAATGGTATTAATACTCTGTAAATTTGATTGAATGCATCGATGAAACTTAAAATTATACTGAAATTTCTGAAGTTCATGCCATTACATCACAAAATTACATTTTACTCTATAATACAAGTTGCCCTAACCTTAACTACTCTCATCTTGTTTAACATCTTTTTCAAAATGTTGATCATTACTTCATACATATTAAAGATCCAAACAATTACTTTACAACAAAACCTTGTATTTCTCACATGACTTACATATACTGTATAGAGGGAAATTTTCGCCCCCCCCCCCATTTCTTCTTTTCGCCCCTTTCGCCCTCATCGTCAATGGGCGAATGCAAAACAATGGTAAATTCATCTATTTTCAATAATAAAAGTCTAGACGAATTTAAAACGGGGCGAAACCATTTGCAAGTGCATTAGCGCGAAAATAACCAGGCGAGCAAATAGCCCTGTATACAGTATGCATATATTCTATTTATAGTAACAGCAGTCATGTTTGTCGATATATCTACATATCCTATTGATCGTTGATAACAAGTTTGGTAAAATTATTAAACTGATTCAGAAATATAATTTCTGAAAATGTCTAACAGGCGGGGGACAAACACAAAATGATGACAGTATCTTACCAAGAGACGGTTTGCCTAATAATTAGTAGGTCGTAATTCCGAAGTTCATCTACGAGTAAACTTACACAGTTCGCTTAACTAAACTGTTCGTAGGGCTAGTCGTAAGTCGTCCATCTTAATAGTGTTCGTATGCCGTATCCTAAATCCCCATTGCCAGTACTCAAAAGTTATAACTATCAATGCGTATCAATAATGTTTTATTCGATTTTGTGTGCGATGTTTACTAGGCTGTAAATTTGCATATTTCGGATATGACATCTCGCAGATGTTTGATGTAGACACACAGTTAACATGACATCGCCATCATTTAAATAGTCAAACGGACTTAATTTAACCCAAAATACCAACATAGAAGTTAATGTCATATTTACGTATTTATATATATGTAGTCTCCATGGTATCAGGGACTTACGATAAACTTCAGAGGTAGGCAGCCGTAATTTGTGACTCTTAACAAAGTGGTTGAATTTTATTTTAGTTATCACACAATGAGAATTAAGACGTATGAACTTAAAGTAAAACGACCTTACGTCAGGCAAGCAGAAAAGCAATATAAAGAAATGCAAGAATAAAACAAGGAAGCGATAAAAGATGCTTGAATACAGATAGTTGTACTAGGTATCACACGATGAGGGTAAACGTTTTAGATTCAAGTATAGTTGCACTATTCAAGCAGGTAATAGGTCAACAGGGCAAAGGAATTAACGATTTACAGGAATCACACTCTAAGATTGAAATCATTGGTTATTGCTACATAGAAGTGGTTCACACAGGTAAGTTTACAGGTAAGGTATGGTGTACTTCTGTATAATCTAAATAAATGTCGCTGTGATGAGGACAAAGAATAATAAAAATAAACACCACATTCTAATGTACAAATGTAAACAAATTATACAATAGGTATTTAACTTATATTGATTACACTGTACGTTTAATTGTTCATGAAGTACACGCATCACTTAATCGTTACATTTGTGTGTTTGCCTTTGTCTGTGGCAGTGTGTGTTTAATGTCTTCTTCAATAAGACGCTTAAGACTTTATTTTTTTGCCAAAGTGCTGGGCATACAATCTTTTTAATGAGGTTTTTATTGGGTATATTCATTTCTTGATAATTAATGTAATAGTCATTTGAACACATAAGGGAGACATTGGAGTACCATAATTTTGATGAAGCATAACGAAATGTGAAAGGTGAAGTTATTGAATTGTGGCGTGATAGCTACATGATAACATTCTTGATAAAGAAAATATATTTTAACAATTTTGAATTCTTTGACATTTATTTGAATATTTAACTATGAATTGTGAATATAAAAAAGTAGAATAAGAGTATTTTAGTAACTACTATATAAACAAAGTTTGTTTACATTTGTTTCTATATGGTTTTGGTACGCTACATTGAATCAACAATGACTAATGACATTAGCATTGCCACACTATAGGATTAATAATAATAATAATAATAATAATAACAATAATGATATTATCATTAATAATATTGTACATAATTACATTAATAGTAATAATGATATGATATATGAAACAGAAAAATGCTATGATTAAGACATGGCACTGTGTACCTCTATTCTGGTGTTCTGGATCCGACAACAGTCTTTTCCCTTTATTCTTTGTAGTTTCTGCTTTATTATTTCGCCCATTCTTTGTATTTGATGAGCCTGTATTCTTCCCATCCTTGTTATGAGCGGAATAGTGTTCATCGGAAGTTACTAAATTACCATTTTGTTTTGGCGGCGGAAGTGGCACAACCTCTGACTTTTTCGATGAAGTCTCTGATTTGTTCTCATTTATCCTGAATTATAAAAACAAAACTGCCTACTTAGACAAAAAGAATACTCACTAGCTGTGAAGCATCAATACCCACCACACACAATCATTCACAAAAAATTATATAATTTTAGTCTAAATCGAAAGTGAAAACGCTGAATATGACGACATACTTTTCGTCTAAATCAAATTTGATGGATCCTCTCGATTTGATATCCACATATCTAGACATTTTGGAACCAAATTTCCAATCAACAGTGATATATATCCAAACATCGTAATGTGTAATATCTGAAAGCCATAGCTTCACTGAAATCACAGTCAACAGAAATAAGCCTACATCAACTTCAGAAAGAAATTTAAAATTCACTTAATTAGATTTCAGATGTGTACTTGATGTAACAAAAGAAGAGCATTCTTGATATTCGAAAGGAATAGGAGAGAAAGCAACAATATTATTCGTCAACGTAATCATTTAGCACTTAAATTTCAAGAGGGGGATTGCGCAGGTGATTCGTGCTTACTAATGCGAATCTTAATCCAATGAATGTCTTATTGGATATGGAAATGAGGCATCGAATTTCCTCTCGGATATATTCAATTCAACACAAGCAGAGGACATTATTTGTAAGAAAATGTTCTGACATTTAAATTTGAATTT
Source organism: Atrina japonica (assembly GCA_030159075.1). Taxonomy (NCBI): domain Eukaryota; kingdom Metazoa; phylum Mollusca; class Bivalvia; order Pterioida; family Pinnidae; genus Atrina; species Atrina japonica. The sequence goes on along the minus strand of BROG01000475.1, from coordinate 250,648 downwards.
GAATGAACAAATACTGGTGGCGCAGTATTGGTATATAATTATTTATGTAATAAGATACTTCTGTTTACAATTATGATTTGACATGCTTTTAGGCTAATAGTCATTGTTCATTAGATAATATAAACACAGAGAACGAGTTCCCATATATACTGATGTACTGAATATATGGAGGGATTGTAAACGTATGTATAAAATATGTTAAATTGTTGATATTTAGCGTTTACTTTCAAATGCAGTGGTTATTTTTTCATCTGATACACCGTCATAACCGTGGTTATAAAATTTGTAATGTTGTAAATTTGGTTTTTTCACCCTATCGGGAAATTACAATATGACAAAACTACAAATGTACACTTAGATGAACAAGCATTAAAATGTCATTATATACTATCGATGATTTTTTCTCGTACACTAGAAATGAATGAAATGACCCGAAAAAGTACTAGTGCATAAAACAGAATCATGTATATATGTCGTGGGGGAGAGGGTGATTACTGTTCTATTACACATGATCCAATCGATGGTTTTTTCTAAAGTACGTTTTTCCAAATTTCCCCTATATTTGTATAGTGTATAAGTATAAATCTGAACAATTAACATTCTGGTGACTGTACGTTTTATATACTTGTACCAAAGTGATATTATAAGAGAATTCGTATGACAAAATACAAAATCACTGAATTCGACAAACATGGACAAGGAAAGAGAGGAATCCATTGCCATGGAGAAATGAGCATACCCCACGGCTTTTGATAGCTGGAAATTATTTCTGTTATTAAAATAACATGTTTCTCCTACCATTATCGAAAATAAAGGTGTAATATTTTTAAAAAGCCATAGTTATTGTTGTCAATGAAAGCATTTGGACTGATGTCATTTGATAGATATAAACAGTTTACTGTATTTACGTTGTATCTAGCGTAGGATTTAAAACATAAAATGACTCAGATTCTGTATGTATTTCTGTCTTTTTTATTAAAACATTATAACTGCAGTACAATCGCGGGAGCAAATAAATTATGCAACAGCGGGTACCCAATATGTCTATTTCAACAAGCGAAGTATCATTAATATTCTTTCACAAGGCGAACAATAAGATATAGAATATCTTAGGCAAGATATTAACAATTCACTAAAAATTTTAACATTGTCAACACATCCATAATCAAACAACAACCATTTAGATTTCTCAAATGGAACCTTTGTCGTGTTCCCTGTAAGGGACGTTTTGCTTTCAATATAAATGTTGAATGCTTGTCGGGGAAAACGGTTGCTGTCATCAGGTCCAGACGTACACTTTTTATTTTTTGTTTGAAATACATTGATATGCATATTATATGGTGTGTGAGGCATTGACTCAAGTACAAGATACTCTATAATATTATATCTCTTCCTAAAATCTAGCGATTTCATTGGACAATATGCGTGGAGTATTTTCCACTGTCTCGGTCATTCCAGGGTGATATTGAGCAGGGTGATATTCAATATAAAAAATATCACATGCGCAGAAATGGATGTGCATACGGTTCGTTTGTTTTCCTATGTAGTAATTAGGTGTAACCTCTATATGAGTTGTGTAACATACATTTCTTCGACGCAGAAATAACCGAAATTAAATGATTTGACAGAATTGATATATTATTATCAAATATATTTGCTGAAATCAGCCAAACAGACATGCTGCTTCACAATCGACACTAAAACATCGAACATGTATTACGAGCTTGATAAAAAATCGACATGCTGATGCAGAATTTTGTGTTTTAAGTAATACGAAGGATAATATATGCTTCAATACAAGAATCGTGATGAACTTAAATACATGTGATTGGAGGCCCTTGAAATGACCCATTTGTCACTGTCAACCTCAGCTTCACCTCGGTTGACAATGTATTTCCTCAGGGTGACAATTTCCACTACCACCCTCTCAGGAATGTTATATTTATATAATACTATATACACAAAATTACACAGGCACTTTAAAAATCCTACATAACAACCATCAATGCATTTGAAACATCTTCTTCATTGATTATTTTATCTTATCTATAGAAAAGTATCTTACCGATTATTTGGTGCTATTCTGCGCGGGTAATAAGGTGTTGGCAATCTATGTTCCCCGTATAACGATGTTGTCTTACGCGAAATTTCCCTGACATTCGAAGATGCAAGCTTTGAAATGGCTACCTGGGATTGTCTCCGATACGAGGGTTGAGAAAATAGTGACTGAAGTGTATATCCCCTCCATAAATGGAAGTCAAATAGAGATGTATCGTCTCTTTCTGCAGAGGACATTAATGATTTTTCCTCTGCAGTGGCCATGTTGGAAGATATAGATGAACACGACAACAAGTTAAGCCGTAAATCAAATATTGACAAATTGGACAGATTAAGGCAGTTAATCCATGTTGAAAATCTAAAATACAAATATCCCCAGGTATCTTTCCCTCTTCTCATTATGGATCTAGTAACATGAAGTCATTCAAACGAGTTAACATATTTCACACATTTAGCCACAAGAAAACAAGTATAACTCAAAATATTGGTTCAACTTATAGTCCAAAGAAGAATAGATATATATGTTACACATTTTATAACTACCTAACGTAACTAAGGGCAGTAATTCAATGTGAAAAAGATCAATTTATGGGAATGGCACTCAGATATGATATCGCTGGTCAAAGAGATCAAATGGCGTCAGAAATAGAGTGGAAACCATATGCCACCAGAAATACAGTGAAAACCAAATACCACCAGAAATACAATGAAAACTCAAGAGATATGATGTGTAAATCACATTGTATTCTAAACTTTAGTTGAATAGGATGTTCCTTTTGTTTATGCAGATGACTACAACATATTAGGTGGACATATAGTAATGAAATCTAGCACTTACAATGAAGCGGAAGTTATGTTACTCTGAAGAGAACATGTCTTGTACCTCTTCAAATGTGAATACAGATCATTCTTCATATCTATTTTACAGATGTTAGTTATATATTTGCTTTAAATCTATTTGATTTTGTGTATGTACTATAGGCCGTCCCTATGCCATAATAAAGTTATTAGTAACACAATGATTACATCAGGTAAAAACAAACAACGGTACAAATACATATAATACATTTGGAAATATTTCTAAAATGTTTAAGAACTGCATTTTTATTTTTTTTATTTTAAATGTGCCGTATTTTACATCTACCTACGACTTTGCATTGACTCGAGTTCTATCGAAATATTTCACCTTAAACAAGTAATGAATGGCCTAAACAGAAAAGAAGGATGTAGAATCTATAAAAACATCAATACAAACAATTAATATCTTTAAAGTTGGCAGTTTTAATCGTGTGCAACTCGGTATGAGGAAATTGAAATCGTTCAAGTCTTTGTAGCACTCGGTGATCAAACATTTTGTTATCACTTAATATGATAATTTTTGTAGAGTTAACATTACATAACTATTAACGCATTCACACTACTTGATACGATGTTAATTGATACCCCACATTCAAGTATAAACTCTTACAGCAAATCATTTGATATGATACAAAATAGACGTAGTATGCAAATGACTTTAAAGTGTACACATTTTGTATAAGTTTATTTTATTGTACATATTGTACATTTATCCAATGTATGTAAAGTGTACACTTTCACTGTACAGGTCTAATGTACAATGTTTCTTTTCAGGCTTAGTGTACACTTTGATTGTACACGTTTAGTGTACACTTTCACTGTACAAGTTTAGTGTACACTTTGATTGTACAAGTGTAGTTTACAATTTCACTGTATATTGAATGTGTACACTAAGCCTGTGCAAGTTTATTGTATATTTCACTTTCTAATGAACACTTCCACAGTACATGTCTAGTGTACACTTTCACTGTATATGTCTAGATTACAATTTCACTGTATATTGAATGTTTACACTGAACCTGTGCACGTTTAATGTACATTTTCACTGTAGATATTTAGTATAAATTTTCCATGTATAGTCAAGAAAACATTTTCACCGTACATGTCTAGTGTACACTGTCCCGTTCAGATGTAGTGTACTCTTTCACTGTCCATGTCTAGTGTACACTGTCCCGTTCAGATGTAGTGTACTCTTTCCATGTGCATGTCTAGTGTACACTTTCATTGTACAAGTAAAGAAAATTTGTTCTCTTTCGGGTATATCGACATATAGTGCAAACGTCAACTGTACAATTTTATTTCTATGCTAAGTCTATGCTGTGCTAAGTCTAGTTCTATGCTACATGGCTACTGTGTATTACTACTGCAGGTATTGATACAAAAAATATTCATCCATACCACAGCTATTGAATATAGAAATATAAAGGTGGGAGTATTCCAACATTTTGAAACACTAATATGAATCCAAGTACTCAAAGTACTGATACGAGTTAATTGTTAAGTTATAATAATTTATAATACACGCAGTATATTGAAAAAAATATACATTGTGTACACATGTTTGAAATATATTGCAGGTTGATTTCAATAAAGGGTACCACTATCATGTTGTAAATTTTGAATTTACTGTCACAATACGATATCAGCCTTTTTACTGATAAAATTCTTCAACGATTTTAAGTTACTTTTTGTTTTGGTAAAATTATATTTTATAAAAGAAAAAATAACTTTAATTCGGGGCAGACATTCGGCCTAACGTGAGTACTGATGACTTATTTATTACGCAACAATTGTGCTTATAAACATCGTTTCATTGATATTAAATTTTTATTCGACAAGACAGTATAATACCCTTACACTATACTTCCCATCAGTAGCCTTAATTATCTAGGTCTAACTTTTAATAGCATATATTTCAACAGGTCTTCTAGACCTATATCTTTCAGTGAAATGTTTTTCTTTTTTATTTTTTTTTTTATCAATTTAAATAACAAAAATTTACGAATTAAAGTCTGATTTTGAAATTTAAATTTTGAAATTGAGTTAAAGTTGCTGAAATTCAGATACAACTTCAATTCCCCGTCAATATAATGTGTTATTAACCCCATACTGTAAAATGTGCTTTGACGTGATCCCAATAAACAACTTACCATAACATTACTCAGTTGATGGAATATTAAAATACGTCATATCATTTTACTTCAATAAATATTCATATAGATATCGACCGAATTTGCTTGATTTGAGCTTAGCATGGACAAAATCAGACAAATTACATACCGTAATTATACACGATTATACAGAGACATGTGTATAGAAATACCTATAGAGGTGAAATATAAGTAGTGTTGTGACAATAGAAAAAGCGATCGATGTTGATATTTCTGACATTATAGACAAATAACGTAGGCTGAAATTTTAAATTGTAATCCTGTCGTGAGATCTTATTTCATTACAATTTTTCGCAACGACGTATTTAAACTTTTTAAACACATTATAGTTCAATATGTTCAATGTCTAATGACAGCAATTTATCAGGATAGGTAAAATTGGGCGAATTTAAATTTCATGCATATTGTGTGCAGTGGAGTGGAAAATGTTTACTTGTTGTTATTTATATCCCACCTATGAACCAAACAAACAACTATATGTAGTTGTAGTACAGTAGTATGTAGAAATAAAACTTGAATAGACTTGAACGGAACATTTAAATCAAGAAAAAAATTTTGAATGGTAACAATACTAATATTATCATTCTTAAATGTTTCTACGGAGAAAATTATGTCGGACAAATCGTTTGTTCTATGATTATACAAAGGAATGCCGTTTTGAGCAGACTATGGTAGAAATGGTACTAACAAAGTCAATAGAGTAAAATTATATTACATACATACATACATACATACATACATACATACATACATACATACTAACTTACATACTTACACATACATACAAACGATTTTATACATATAAAACTTACATATGTACAAACGGTTGTGTGCGTGTCTCCCACTCCTCCATGTGTGGGTGCAAGTTAGTGTGTGTCCGCGTTTGTTTGTCTACCTGTGCATGTGCGTGTGTTTCCCAGTGTGTGTGTGCCCCTCTGTGTGTATCCTTGTGTATTTGTGTGTCTCCCTGTGTGTGCGCAGTGTGTCTCCCTGTATGTGCGTTTCTTTCTACGTGTGTGTGTGTGTGTGTGTGTGTGTGTGTGTGTGTGTGTGTGTGTGTGTGTGTGTGTGTCTGTCTGTCTTTCTGTAAATGTATTCATTTAGATGCATTTGCATATGTTAAAAAATGAAAGTCAATTCTAACCTGACGACTTTTGTCAAATGCGGGTGATTCATTCCGTAGGTATTATATTCCCATGGTTATTAACAGACTTTGTATATCCAGGTTACAATTTATTTTTTTCCAAAGCACACAGTTTAAACTTGCCTCGCCAATGTTGTGTATACGCGAAACATACATTCTGGTAAAATGCTTTATGTTCGTTTAAATTCTCTCTTTTACTCAAGAAACGCCAATTACCTTAGGCGGTATAAACCTTTTATTTATTCACAATTAAATGATAGTGCAAGTAAACAAGTTTTCAATCTGCTGTAAATTTTCAATTTTGTATACATTTACCGATATTATCTCACAAAAATAGAAGAGTAATCGATACCTTTAATGTGTTAAAGAAGAAATCGTTCAGTAGTAAGGTAAATTCAAGAAAATAAGGAAAACATTAACAAATTGCAATTGGAAAATTAGAAATCAAGCGTTGTCATGATAGAAGATTGCATTGGAAATGAAATACATTTAGAAACAAAGTATTGTCAGTGGTTGTCTAGACGCATTCTACAACAAACAAAATGGGTTAATTGTATTAATTGTAAAACGCTCTCCTCCAAGTATATATATATATATATGTATATATATATATATATATATATATATATATATATATATATATATATATATATATATATATATATATATATATGATCACAATTAAACACGATCGGCGAAGACCGGGATGGTTCGTATGAAGTGTTTATACATATGTTAAATTAGAATTTTCAAAATTGAAAATTTGAAAATTCTAATATAACACATATTTCGTTTTATTCAATAAGATTTTGTTATCATTCTACTTATATACATTAAGTTATAACTGTTGTAGACGTCTAATCGTATGACGTCTATACATTAAGCTATGACAGGTGATTACGTCTATTTGCATGACTGATATATATAAAGTTATAACCGATGTGGACGTACTGCCACCTGGTGAGCAAGATTTAGGACTGCACAAGAAACACAAATGAAATACAATCAATTAATCACTAGTGTATTTAAGTAGATAATTCAATTAATTAATACATTTCGTCAAACAAATATGGTCATTTATCGCTCAGTGTCCAAAGTTAATATGAATATATTATAAATTCAGTCAATCGATTGATCAACAATTCGATCAAAGTTTGAATATATCACACGCTGATGGGTTAATATCTCGTAAAGGTGGACCGCGGGAACAGTTAACCACCTATTTCCATTTTTTATCAGACCCTAGGAACAGTTGCCTATATCAAAGACATGGATAACTAGCCATCGTGCAATTTCCGCACAGCATGCAATGGGCTGAGGGGGAGCAAAAAGTTACTTGCCTATCCTGGACAAGAAGTGAAAGCCATTAATTTATGTATACACCTAGTTACAAGACTTATATACATTACGTTATGACTGGTGTATACCCTTAGTTACACACTTTAAGTTGTGGTTGTTGTAGACGTCTAATGATATGACTAATGTACATAGTACACTGAAATATGATTTTATACAGGTCTTATTCATATGATAGCAATTTGACATCACAATGTAGAATGAATTACTAATACGTTCACACAGTGTACACAAACGGAGTAATTATTTCAGTGCAACATATTTGCTAAGTGCAAACAATATTACAATTGCCATGACTGTAGTGTAAAATGACAAACAAGCAAAATAAATTTCACAGCTACAAAATCACGATATTGCACAAAGATGCATTTATTTTAATCGTGTATAGGTATCATTTTATGTTGATTTAACTACAACCTAATTATCCCATTACTATTGATCAAGTTTTTATTAACATTGATTGACCTCCATGGTTTTGGATTTAACAATTATCACACTTCCATACGACACGTTTTACTTGTCGAATGCAAAAACAACAATATGCAAATATTTTATCTCATTATCTAATATTGAACCATACTATACTTCTTACCACTATGTATACATACACGTGTACTTATAAGTTGTACATTCTGTTAGTTTTACATGACTTACGCATTGAGTAAATATCAGTAATATGGCTTATTTACATTTGTAAGAATTTTTCAAAATAGACATATATAGTTATATTATCAATCATCAGATTTGTTCCTCGTAGTTGGTAAATATGTGTTTGTGTGTTTACCTCTTTTTCATCGTATGCCTCTCGTATGATCAAACTGATGACAACTGCGGTACAGTGAAGAATCGCGTTTCAATCATTGTTAAGACAATGTACATATTTGTTTTTCCTGTAATGTTCCCCCTAAGTTAGCATTTAATTTAACTGCATTATGAATCTTACATTGCGCCTCATGTGACTAGTTTACATATATATAAATAACAGATACCAAAATATTAATCTCCAGGATGTCCAGGATACAATATACAAATCTGGTGAATATTAATTGGACAAACACGTACCTCTAGCAATCTAGAGGTGGGATCAGGTGCCACGCGTAGTAAAATGTACAAAGAGATTTTCGGTCAAATAATTTGCGATTGTAAACGTTTTAGATAGCAATTGTTTATGCAACAAATAAAGCAAAGTAGTTATAATAATTTCAATGTGAAAAGAGCAACATTCAACTTAAGGTGTATTTTCAAATTTTGGACATCCATCTAAACAGACAAAGTGTCATATTTGGGATTTTTTTACAGTACATTACACAATGGCGAAAATCTCTATTTTCCTAGTTTATGAATTGTATCTGTTTTCATGTTAACTTAAGTACAGTATCTGGGTTCTGTCAAAACACACAATGAGCCTTAACGGTCATTTGAATAAAATGTGTGATTACAATGAGAATCATTCTGTTCATTGGTTCATAAGAAGATTTTGGGAGCTCCTATACGTCCTAACACCTTTCATTCCTACACATTATGCAGCTTTTTACAGTGACAGTTTAAGCTAAATTTGGTTACAATTGGCCCATCTGGTTTTTTTGAGAAGAGGTGAAAATGATTAAAGCTTAATTAAAAACTAAAATGTTCTGTTTGCTTAATAGGTGACCTTGACATTTGACTTTGAAATGTCACAGTGATCCTTAGTAATTCTTTATATAAAATTCAATCAATTAAGGCTAATAAGCACTGTATATAAAACAGCATCATACCTGTCATTTGAAACTCTTCCTAGTCGCTCATTCCTGAACGGGTTTCATTTCCATTCGCAAACTTTGTAGATATTGGCATAACAAACATTTAATCCTTAGTTTCTCAGTACACGTGTCACAAGTTTTGGTCCTTTTGGCCCCTTGTGGAATCCCTACAGATCCTAATCCCATTCATTCGCAATTATGTGCGGCTTAAAGTTTGGTTAAAATTTACCTATTTATTCTTAAGAAGAAGTGACAAATGTCTAAAAGTTCACAGCGAATAACGAACGACGACAGATAATAGATGATCACGATAAGTCTTTGGACCAGGTGGCCTAAAACAACACTGCCCATTTCAAACAAATATTAGTGTAAAGGTTTTTTTTGTATCGATTTGATATCTAGTTATAGTTTGTCATCGCTGTTATAAATAGATTTAGACACAATCTATCATGGTATAACAAAACTCCCACTCGAACCTTAGCTGATTTGTTGAGAAAGTTATCTTCTCCAGCACCACCATATGACTAATACATCGTTGAGTGTGGCGATAAACAACATTTAAATTTAGATTCATTCCCAAAATACAAATAACACTAAATGTGCAGTATTGAATTTAAAGTCAGAAAATGTTACTTCGAGCGTGGCTGTGGGTGTAGTATTGGATAAAATAGATGAATAAACAAATTGATCAAAAGCAATATTATTTTAACGAGATTTATTAAATTAAAAACCGCTGTCCTCTCCATATTCAACATTACAGTTATAATGTTAATAATTACAATACATTCCCGGTATCCTCACTTTTGTTAATCAACATGTTTAATATTCATAAAGTCACAATAACCAAACAGAATGATCTACAGCTCTTCGATTAATCCCATTTAGAAATATTTTGAAACATTCAATGTACCATATCTAATTCAACACCTTTTATTGTTCTTATGACTGTATAAAGAATTGTCCAGATTAACGTTGTCGACTATAAAAAGAAATATGAGTTTTACTTGTTGATCTAATAAAATCGTCTAAAACCAGTTACTCTCTGACAACAAAAGGAGAAATTGTCTGTATGGAATTTTAAAGGTTTATTTCATCTTTTTGATAAGGTTCAAAATGAATTGTACTTTGGCTGAAAACTGACCGAGTAACTGACAACAAATATCACTAGTCTAAGTTATATTTTATAAAAGCAAATACGTGTCAATGAATATTGTACTACAAAATGAATTGTCCATGTATGCAACATTTCAAGTGAAAAACAATCTAGGTATATAGGACATCGAAAATATTAAATGGGTATTTACAATAATACGATTTCAATTTTACACAACACTTTTTTTTTCTTCTTTGTTAAATCACCCATTGATATTACTATAATTTTTTCCATTTCCAATGAAAATATAAACATGTATGTGACAAGCCCATGATTGGTTAAATATCATCAACTCTGCATTTTGTAATGAAATTTTACCAACAAACAACGCATAATTCCCAGAACGTCAAAGGATTAGGAGAAAATGTATGCTGTATGTGATTATAACATTTTCATTATGAACGGAATTAATGGAATTATCATCATTTAGGCTTTCTAAATCTATGGTTTATAACCTTGTTTTCTCAGGACACTCCATCTGTATTTGGAATTCTCGAAGCTGTTCTGTTTCAAATAGATTTCAAGCAAACCCGAAGACCTTTTTTGAACGTATCGTTTCAGAGTACACTTCAAATTCCGTAGTAGTTTAAATTAAACAGCACAAATTGTTACACGTGTATAATTACTATCATATCTATTTATTTACATTTACGTGTGTATTTATCAATATGTTTATTTCTTTATTTATCCATTATAAGTTTATTTGTTTAATCATTTATTTTAAGTTTTATGGAGTCGCTGATATTTGGTTAATAAATATCCCTTGTCAATATTTAATATCCTTGATCATGGGTATCCAAAGATGCTAAGTTCTTAATTAATACACATTTGATCTCTTGTAAAATGATACCAATCTCTATTTGTACCGTCAAAACGATTACTTCAGTATTTAATTCAACTTGTACAAATAAAGAATATACTGAATTTCTATTAATAATTTTTAAAATTTGTGGATTTTTAGAACCTATCACTCAAGTTTACATATGCGTCTGTTTCTCTTTAGTAGATAAACGATTCTATACACAATACTTTACCAACTAAAAGTCAAGCCAGAATAAAACTTATTTGATAATTACTATCATATGAAAATTAAAGACAGTGGTATTACATACCTTGGTTTTTGTAGTGATGGCAACGAAAAGCTTTTCATCTTTCCGATTTATTTTGTATTAACCCCTTTTCATCACACATACATTATTTCCTCTTCCTTGTCCGTTTTAGCATGGCCAAAATATCAAACATCTTCTGTTTGACAAACGACCCACTCGTTTCCACGGGATAGAAACCAAGTGAAAAATTTTAATCCACGCAAATTGTTGAATAATTATTTAAACGCTATTTGACCACTCGTATAATTTAGATATTCTTTTTGGTGGCTTTTATTTACACTAATTCTTATAAGTCAAGCACATTGTCAAATGCGACATACCAATATTTTCCCCAATACAAAGGATCAGAAAAAATCCACTTGCTATGTGCTAAGCTTACTAACAATAGAAAAGGGGGCTAAATTAAGTAGCCAGTTGTAATGTTAATACTGGTCTGTAAGCAGATTTAATAAATGGCACAGTATATATAAATTTAAATCTACGTTACAAACATTTAAATTCAACTGTTTCAAAACATACATGTATATTGATATATATAGCAAATACACAGGCCTATGTGAAATCAACTAAAATTGGTTTAGGTTTACAGCATTTACCTAGCCATTGCCATTAAATTCCCACAACAAGTGAAATGTTTGGACTACATTCACTAACGTAAACGTAACTTCTAGGTCATAGACGTAGCAGCAACACGTCATCTGGTGTTCGCAAACGAAAGCTATTGGTGAGAAACAGTCTATACCTATAGTGTTGATAAATTTTGTTCAGAATTTATACCATATTACACTAAGCAGTTTGAGGATTGACGTTAATGTGTCTATCGGTTATCCTACTGGAATGTGTGTGAAGAAACTCACCACAAATATTAGTGTCATTAATATATTAAACAATAGCAAGATTATGGATTACAAATGAGGCCAAAACAAATGCTCAAGTTGATCGTTTCTGTCTTTAAAACTACATCAACTAAGGAATATGTGCTGGAATATAGGCCATTGGAAATGGGGGGATTATGATCACATTTTTAAATCAATGTCATTCTCGGCTTCGTTTCGGTTGATAATGTAGGGTGACAATTCTTACCATCATCCTCTAAGATATGTTATATAACATGCATTTATATTATTAATATCATATGTATCACAGCAATTCATGAATCACTTGGCCCCCATAGCTAACAGTACACCAGTAAACACTCACTAATATGCTCTATTAAAAATCGCTTACTATTGTCACTAAGAAAATATCGTTTATTTGAAAATAGTTTTAACTTTAAAGAGTTATGGTAAATCAATATTGTCTATTTGTTTAAAACACAAATCGATTTTATCGAGTAAGTGTTGATTCAAAAGATTTCGTAAATATCGTAAATTTTCCACATTTAAGAACCGTAGTAATATCCCACATATAACGTTTATATATCACATATGATCCGATATGCCCGTGCGTGTTCAACATAAGAACATTTCATATAGATATAAACTACTTACTGACAAATTCTTGACACAGGGATATCGGCAGATTTTACGGTCGGTATAATAGTCTACTTGCGATTACTCGGTTTCACTAAATGAAACACCTGAGCGATAACCGTTGTTGAGATCTCTGTGACAAGAATTCGTTCCTCACTTATTTCATTTGGATTTGACTGTAGACTAATGGTGTTGTGACCATCAACAGGGGATACTTACTCCTTCATGGCACCTGATCCTACCTCTAGATTCCCAAAGGTCCGTGTTTGTCCAGTTTTTACCACATTTTTATAGAAATATGCTAGACATCCTAAAGATTAATACTTTGGTATTTGAGATTTTATATACTTAATTTATTGAATATCTTTGAACTTTATGAAACTGTCAATTTTCCACTTTGATTTTTATTCATTTTTAGAATGTTTCAATTATTCTTTTTGATACTGATGATTTACCTCTTTACACGGCGTGAGAAAGTAACCTGCGATTTCAACTTGCATATTAATGGAGTAATATCACGGTTGTTTAGATAAAATGTCAGTTTCAAATCTTATGGTAATTGTAATCAACGATCATTGATATAAAGCTAAATGACACAATTAACATCAAAACTGGTCTCAGATCGTCCACAAACACATTTCATCAATCTCTTTGGAAATATCAGAGCGGGTCTCAGACAAGTAGTACACACACGCACGCACGCTGCACGCACGCACACACACACACACACACACACACACACACACACACACACACACACACACACACACACACACACACACACACACACACACACACACACACACATAATCTACATTTGATTTAAGTCCAAATCATAAACTAAATCAAAATTTGAAGTACTTTTTCTGTTTTTAGTGTTTACGTCTTATGTAAAATGGTGTTTTACGCCAATTATTTTTTTTCAGTTATAAGGTGGTATCCAATTATAATTAGGGAGGAGAGAACCCGGTTACAATGTTTCCGGAAAGAGACCATCGGCTTTCAGGTTGTAACTGACAATTTCATTTTCAAAACATTATTCCAGCAAGGCTGACCAAAGGTGAGAGACTTCATGTCCGGTTATATATATATTAGAAAGTCTGAGAACAAGAAACATAAATTTAACCTGTGAAGCGTAGCGTGTGGCTAATGCTAGTATACCTTATTGTAGATCTGACCCATATCAATGAAATCTAGTTGAAAAGAACTTTAGAAATAGTCCTTTGAGAAGTTATCGGTCAACAATACAATTTAATATACCTGAGGTATAAATATTTCTAATACACAGGTAACAAGTACCTATATTTGTAAAGGAACAAAATAAGAATCAATAAAACACTTTGCTGATGTTTCCAAAATGTATGAAATTTAAAACGTTAACCTTGTAGCTGTGAGAAGTGTTAATTAAATCTTCAAAGACAAAATTCTTTCATTTATTTACATCTTTCATAAAAAGCGAAAGTAAATCACTCTAAAATAAAATATATTGAACTGGGATAGTGTTTACCTTTTTCACTGCTTTGAACATTTTATTAAATTATATATAGAACATCACATACAGTGAAACCTCGCTATTCAAACCACCTAACTGACAGACACTAGGCTATTTGGTATGCGAGGTTGTCTCTTTAGTAAGAGTCTGGACTTTATGAAACATAAAAATGTCCAGGAGCCTGAATATTTATGGTTTTAAATCCGAGATGGTCTGCTAAGGGAGGTGGTCTTTAGACGACGTTCTACACAGATAGTACCATACACAGATAGTACCATACACAGATAGTACCATACACAGATAGTACCATACACAGATAGTACCATACACAGATAGTATCATATACATAAAGTATCGTACGCATTTTAGCATCAATTACAATCCCTTAGACTGATTATCTTAAATCACTGCTTGGTTACGACATCCTATTTTCGGTCAAAGCGTATTCTAATTTTGCGTATCAACTAAACTAGAACGCCTTGTACTTGTATAAGCATTATTATTGTTTTTCTCTGTGATAATGTCAGAAGCAATATTTCATTGGCAATGTGTAACTGTAGCACGTGATTTGTGAATTTGGATAGAATATGAATACAATACATTTCTAAAACAATTTAAATCAATGTAAAATCAGAAGATAATATATCCAAATAGAACCCTTTGGACAGATAAGTACAGATTATAGTATCACACAGAGCAAAGTGGGAAACCTATCCATCACTCTAAATCCCCATCTGAAATGTTAAATGTGTTAACGTTAATACTACTAGTGCCATTATCATCTGACACAGTATAGTGTTGTTAAGACACTACTAAAGTTAACCGAGCTCAGATTCGATTAACAAATAAATACATGTACATCAAGATAAATGAAAGGTATCCAGACGTCGTATTTCAAGTAGATATCAAACTTTTAAGTATGTTAACGGAATACCCTAGTAAAATTACAAAACAATCTTATTCATGATTAGTAGATTGTGAATTTCAAATGAAAATTTTCTTTCTAGTGTAACATACGTTTAGGTCTTGGTTTAAATAACCAAAATAGATAATCGAATGAGATTTGTATCTATTTTATGGATATCTAATATATGTCAGGTACTGAAGTCAATTGCAAATATCAAGATATTTCAAAACATGTGGAGGCCACTTCAAGCTATCCAGGAGTTAAACATTGCTGTGATAAGCTCTCTTCGTCTGTTACTTCATAAACAATGACATGTTGTCTTTGTCTATCAAACAAAGGACATAAAAGTGATGAAATATTACTGTTAAAGTCTACCTTACTGTTGACATGAAGATGGCGAAATATGTCAATTATACATCTTTTGTTCGTAATTCATAACTGAACACAAACATGACCAAGTCATTTTCTATACAATACTTACGCTATCTGAAGGGTAACATGGCATCTATATTTTAGTGATTAAAATTACATAAAATTTCATATATGTGTTCGTCGTCAAATGAAATGTTCATCATTTCCAATTCTAACCAATGTTACATACTGAAAATGTATATCTAAATGAAATCAATTTGAAGTTGAGTATGAATAAAACCAAAGTTCTAGAAATATTGAAAGGAGGTGACGAATGATACAGCTTTGTTTATGTTACGCCTGTTCGATCTGTCGAAGTGAGTGTAACACGCTCTGGAATATACAGAGAAATGTAGTCTTATCGTCTGTTGATCAAATGCATTATTTTCGTACACACAAAACATAAAATTAATACGTGAGACCCTATCCTAAATAACCAGAGCAAATGATTATATAATTAGTCTAAGAATAGCGTTCGAATTGATATATGTAGAGATCTACCATATGAAAGTGGTACATCCGGGTTCTATCAAAAACAAAACAATACAGTCTATTCTCGAAAAAATAGGGTGTACAGATAAAACATATTGCCTTGCACAGATTCCATGCATTAGTGAAGCTATCTTTGTGCCAACAAGAAACCTGTCACCCCTGTTATGATTTAATTTAGACTCATTTAGACTCATTGTGTTTGTAAACATGTGCCGCCGGTTTGCCTTGGTAGACCTATGTAGATTCCACTTGTAAACAACAACCTTGTGAGTATGAATTTATAAAAAAAATGTTTCATTTATGTATAAAAAACTATCTCAGAAAATATTTCCTTAAATATTTCTCTCCGTTTAACAACTTAATTCTATTCATTAATAGTCTGCGTAATTAAACAAATTCCACACTTTGTTATAAATAAAAAATGAACTATATTTTTCAGTAACAGCTAGATTTCCGTAGTTAGTGGTAAACTGTGGGAACTCTTCGAGGTCAACAATAACAAACACGTGTGTGATACTTTTCGTAGGAATACCTGAATCGTGTAGATTAATGTATTATCGATTATACGATATTGCAGTGACAAAGCTGCGCTCGCTTCAAGACAATGCCTTAATTCATATTATCGATTACACCTTCTGTATATCATTCATCAGGCCGTATTCATAAAACATAACTGATAAGCTTTGTAAAGATCTATCATTAAAAGAAAACGTTGCATTCCCCTGTGAACTCTTATTTTGAGTGTATGGATAAAAGTAAACACATCAAGGATCACAAACTTTCAAACCAATTTAACAGGGTTATATCTCGTATCAGAGATGCGGACATTGAAGTTCTTTTTCATGCAAAACAGTCTGCCTTAATATAAACCACGTGATTTTCCTAACCCCATGCATTTAATGTTACATTACGATGTTACAATGACAAAGCTGCGCTCGCTTCAAGGCAATGCCCTATTTCATATTATGCACTAAATTAAAGAAAACTGATATTGAAAAATGTAATTATTCGACAGTCAGCCATCTTGGTTTTGCTCCCAACTAACTGAAAGTGCCGTACATACGTTATTTCGTAAAATTCAGATACCAAAGTATTAATCTTCCGGACGTCGATGATACAATAAACAAATCTGGTGAATATTGGACAGACGCAGACCTCTGGAAATCTAGAGGTGGAATCAGGTGTCATGGAGGAGTAAGCATCCCCTTTTGAGCGGTCACACCCGCCGTGAGTCCACAGTCAAATTCAAATGAAATAAGTGAGGGAAAAACTTCCGTCACAATTGGTACTGACAACTCAGCAATCGCTATCGACTAGATAGTTCAACATTTCATTCAGTGAAACAGAGAAAACAAAGCCAATAAACCGACCGTAAAATTTGCGGTACATTGACATTAAACGCGATATCTCTGTTACAATAACTTGTCAGTAAGTAGTTTGCCTCTGTATATGAAATGATCATATGTTGAAAATGCCCTCGCATATCGGATCGGTTGTGATATTATATAAAAACTATATGCAGGCGATAGCGGTATATAACAATTTGGAAGTCGAAATCGTCTTCTTTATAGCTTTGTTGTTAATTTCCCGTCTATGTCTATAGTAAGTAAAATGACCAAATATGAAGCGTTTCTGCTTGATTCTGTAGTGTCTTTTATTTCTAGTTCGTTGGGATATATTACATTGACATATATATGAAAATTGTAATTATTAATTGGCAAAACGCCGTCGATATACCGAGAGGTTAAATCAAAGCCTACCTCTAGGTTTTCTTCTTTTGATCCAGAAACTTCTGAATGAAGTCTGCTTCATATGATTAAGGGAACAGGTCAGCCAAGACAGGGGCACAATTGGTATCCATGGCAATGCCGACAGTTTGCTGAAAAACCTGGTTTTCAAACTTTACAAATATATAACAAAAATTCCAGGATCATTTTTATATCAACTTAAATGTATTTATGTGTTGAATCAGAGACGTTTTGGATGAAATAAGACAAAGAAAGTTGTCGATGATGCCAAAAAAATCTTTCTTTTGATTTTCCAAGTAGATTTGTTGTGCAAAGAGAAAGTCGTATGTTTTTATACTATGAATTCGAGAAAAATGGTGTGTCTTTAAATTTTCAAAAAGCTGTTTAGAATTCTCAAGTATCCTCATATAAGCAGCTGTACATGTTTACCGAATTTTCTCTTTGACTGCTTCAGTATCTCTGTAAGGAGTAAAGACAAAAGTATGGTGGAACATTTGCTTGATCTTGCTATGTGCCTCTGCTCATATGGGTTGTGAAGTTCAGGTATCCAATACGATTATGGAAGATCAAAATCAGTACCGGTAGAAGGCACATGTACATCAAAAGAGCGTAGTACTGACACATAAGTTTGAAGGATTTTGTCCTTTGATAGTGGGCTACATGTGTATGAAATGATTTTGTCAATATTTGGTCCAGGTATAACAAATACATAGCTGGTGGATTTAGAGGGGGTTGCAGGTGTTGCATGCCCTGTTTTGAAAATTTCAAAACGGCCCCAGACCCCTCGCCTCTGAAGGCACGCACCTTCGGTGCTCGCATTTCGTAATGATAAAAATTCTCAAACTCTCTCTCGAAAATCCTGGATCCGCACCTGGGTCGTTCACGAATGAAACTCAAAACCCGTAGAAATTCTTTTAACATTAGTCGCTAGATGTCAACGTACTTTTAATTGTGTATGGTCAATTTTTATCTTAGCGTGAGAATACTCTATGAGATGACCATATCCTCATCGACGTTAAATAACAGAAGTAACCAAACATTCTACAATTTGCCATTTTCTACAATATCTAAATAAAATGTAATTTTTATAAACGAACTCAAATCGTATCCTAAACACTATACATAGGTCCATTTCAACCCGTGTATCTGCACTAGGAATGCATTATTTTGAAACAATGCCAAAGATAATATTGGTTCAGTAAATAGCCAACATAGGTCCTATTACATTAATAAATAAAAAACATGTATAATAAAAGAATTTCACAAAATTATGTGAAGTACAGAGACGTTTAAAAACTCTAAGCTCAAAATGCTAGATAGATATATTAATCTTGTCATTTAGGCCTAATACTAATTCTGGGGCTCTAGAACACGTAATATGTTATAATGTTTGACATTTAATCCACACAAAAACTCTAATAAGTCAAATCATGTCAGTTTTGAGTACACTTACATAATAACCAACACTGAAATTGTCACGGTCACATATATTGGCTTTATTGACTAACTAGTGTAAACCGAATACAGTTTTTTGTTTTGTTTTGTTTTTAGTTGTTTTTATGATCTGATAACAAATTGATTGAAGTTTCTATGACTTAGATTGATGGTATTTCATGATTTTATTTTTATAAATGATGGCATCCGAAACTCCAATACAAAGATATAATATGCTAAAGTATTACCACAAGGTCTCAATTTATACCATTACAAATTGTTATCGAGCAGATCTCACAGGTAAGATTTAAACATTACGGTAAACAGAGCTAAGGGCGCCTAGATTGAGAGCGATATAATAATTACTGAAGAAGCAGAAAATGAATAATGGATGTATCCATATTAAAATTCTTGTTTGTTTTTTTTTTAATACGTGCAGGTATGTAGACTTATACTATTGTGATATATAAGGCTATAGTTAAAAACTGATGACCATTTTACTCCTCCATATATTGTATGCGTCGTCATTCATATCAGATTGAGCAAAGCGATTGATACACATGTTAGTTACGCTTGTAGCATGGTGTCAAACATAATAGAGTTATCTCCCTTAAACTGCCACAAAATGTGTTAAACTACAACTGGGATAAAAAAATCGAATATAGATATAACATAAATCATAAAACTCTGATGATATGATATATTTTTAACTTGGTGGAATTATTTTGAGATCCGTAAAACTCTTAACAATGCAACATTAAAAGACGACATTCCAATAAAGTTTGATCTCAGATTATGAAAATTAAAATTTGTTGTTTTCTACATTTATGTAGTATAGTAAAAATAAAATATACGGCTCAAAATTCAAAATACACGGTGATATTCCATATCTATCTATCTGTCTGTCTGTCTATCTGTCTGTCTGTCTGTCTGTCTTTCTATCTATCTATCTATCTATCAGAATAATCTCAGGGTAAAGAAAATAAAAACAATTTATGATGTAGAATCATTGCATAGATAGAATCTTCAGTATGAAATTGATTGAGAAGCACTTGTAATTGTGTCACGAGTAAATATACATGTAACTTATTGTAATATGACCGAATAGTCTCCCCTGATTAGAGATTTAAAGTCATCATAACCATTACATTACGTCATTAGTCTAAATATCTCCGTAATATAACTAGGCCTACATGAAAACTGTTGTTAGACCTACAAAACGCCCGTATTAACGGACTCTTGACTTTTGATAAACTTTTATTACATCTTTTTATATGGATATAAAATAAACATGATCCGTAGCTTCAAATATTTTGCCCGTAGATATGAAGATAAGCACAGCGGCTAATTAAACCTAAATGGTTAATATATAAATTATTTGAGTTACTAGATCTGATACGGTGTTGTTGTTGTTGTTGTTTGTTTTTTGTTGTTGTTTGTTTGTTTTTTTCTTTTTTTTTTTGTTTTGTTTTGTTTTGTTTTGTTTTTTGTTTTTTGTTTTTGTTTTTTTTTTGTCGTATCCCGCTCTACCTGTGACCACTTTGCATCAACTGTATATGTAAAATTGCTGTCAATACAGAACTAAGTCAACTTTCTATCACCAATGCAGGCCAGTAATCAGACGCAGTCGTTCATTTTAAACAATAGACGGCTGATTTTATGAACAAATGGCAGTTTAAGTGTTTTACCAGTGATCTAACCGAAAAATAACTCTCATTAAAAAGTAGGTTTCTTGGACACATCTAATTAGGGGTCACTATGGCAAGACATCTAATTAGGGGTCACCATGGTAAGACAAATCTAAAATGGAGTCACCAAGGTGGTAAGACACATCTAAATCGGGATCACCATGGTCAGACACATCTAACTTGGGGTCACCATGGGGAGACACATTTAAATATGGGTCATCATGGTTAGACACATCTAAACGAGGGTCACCATGGTGGCAAGACACATTTAAATGCCGTCACCATGGTAAGACACATCTAAATCGGAGTTACCATGGGAAGACGCATCTAAATGGAGGTCACTATGGTAAGGCAGATCTAAATTGGGGTCATCATGGTAAGACACATCTAAATGGGGGTCATTTTGTCAAGACACATCTAAATGGAGGTCACCGGGGTAAGACACATCTAAAGGGGTCACCGGGGTAAGACACATCTAAAGGGGTCACAATGGTAAGACACAGATAAATGGGTTTCATCATGTTAAGAAACATCTAAACGAGGGTCACAGTGGTAAGACACATCTACATGGAGGTTACCATGGGAAGACGCGTCTAAATGGGTCAGGATGGTAAGATACATATAAATGGGGGTCATTATAATAAGACACATCTAAATGGGGTCACAATGGAAAGACACATCTAAATGGGATCCATCATGTTAAGAAACATCTAGATGAGTTCCACAGTGGTAAGACATATCTAAATGGGGTGACGATGGTAAGACACATTTAAATCGGGGTCACCATGGGAATACACATCTGAATGTGGGTCACCATGGCAAGACACATCTCAATGGAGGTCACCATGGGAAGACACATCTCAATGGAGGTCACCACGGCAAGACACATCTCAGTGGAGGTCACCATGGTAAGACACATTGCAGTTGTCGTGATTATCCCCATTACAAAGGTGTTCTTTGTCGTAATTAAACTTGATACTTGATAATACACGTACATAGTGGAGGGAAAATCTAACACCATATACCAGAAAACATGGATTAACTTTATATAAAATCAATAAATCAAATGATTTATCGCCTCATTTCCCATTTTCATTTCGACTATTTATGGAAGTAAATAATTACCACTGAACTGTAAACAGTTAGAACAACTTCCAAGACAAAGCAATTCAATCATCTATTCAAAACTAAGTCTTTGTCATAACTATTCCAAAATTTTAGAAAATGTATTTGACCACTCCGGTGAAACTTACCTCATTTCAAACGTATTTTCCTCTTGGGCAATGCTTCATTCAAAATATTTGATAAAGGAAGATACACAAATCGGTTCCACGCAGCACTCTAACCTTGATTATAATTATCAATTAATAAATATATATATATATATATAGGTCACAGACAAAAATAGGTCATGTACACTGACCTTGACATCACCTGGAAAATACATCCAACCCGAAGTCGGTTACATCGTGCGGTAAGTATCATTAGACAAAGAATGATATATCTATATATCTACCGGTCTATACATAAATATACGTCTCTTTATACACAGCGTGAAAAGTTGCTATTAAAAATATGTACTGTGAAGAATGACTAATCCGGTTTTTAAAACTTACCCCGTGGATTGTTCTTCTTTATTTCCGACCAAGAAATTAACTTTCCGAAGAGTCGGGAGAGACGTCACAGCCATATTCCTGGATTAATTTGACAATGATTTGTAACACTCCATTGAAAATAAGAAAATACGATTTCCATGTTTCGGTGCTAAAGAGAATAATTACCAATGGTATGTCGTAATGTTATTGCTCAAATGACATTAATCCTTCCTTGTTATACGTGATATATAACTAATCCTTATCAAAAACTAAATGTAAAAATCACCGTCATTTACATAGATTTTCCATGTTTTGAATCAATTGTCACTTTGAATGACTTGTCACTAATAGGACATTAAGTGTGAGAATTTAAAAGTCTTAAGATCATACCATTTATAAACATGATACATGTATATACAAATACAAAGTCTGGCTGTTTACGCACAGCAAGACGCTAAAGTTTCCATAGCATTTACTCCATATTTCGTCCTTTCTTCTTTAGAAGTAACTATTTCCACATACACAAACATGTGCCTTGCCGGATATCAAATGTTTGCCCACAAGTCCCGCCAGGTTAAAAAATCATATCGGTAAAATGTCAATACAATTCGCTAATTTCCTCGCAGTCTTTGCTTCTTTGTTGTCACATTGAAATTTTATGTATATTTTATTTGCGATTCAGTTAACATTTTAACTTCATTAAATTATCCTTTGTATAGTTTGAAAGAGAATTTAAAACCAACATCTTTCTCCATTTCAACCTGAATTTTGACAACATTTACATTTCCCTATGTTTTTGTAGATGCGTTTTAAAATCTACTACTTAATTGTTTTATTTCACTTTGTATGTGTGTTCAAGTAAAGACATTTAAAACATTCCCCATAAAAAGAAAGATTATAACTGTCTGTATTGAAGACAACTTTTCAATGTAGATTCGCAAATAATTGACAAATACTTTAAAAGTTCTCTACAGCAAGACGCGGTAAACATGTATCGAGTGAAGATCATGAAAAAAACTCCTGTACTACCTGTAATTATCGAGAACATACCTGTGCAGTAGATCCTCAAATAGAAGTAATTAGTCAATATTATGTACCTTCACTATTGACATCTTAATGAACACACACTTTTTAAATACAAGGACTGTATCGAATCCCATTAAATGATCCGAACACGATTTTGGTGAGAGGTACGATAAAATTTTGTATAGCTATAAACTGCATTAACCTATAACAACAAAAGTATAACTTGTAACAACTAAAGTATAAAAAGAAAACCCCACTAAAACTGAGGAACCTAAATATCCAATTATTTACCCCATAAATAGGACCTATATGTACATGTAATAGTCTAAAATGTTTCAGTACAAGTACACTTAAAATGTTCTCCAAAACTAAATCCGTTATAAAAAGATTCAACAGTTTATACACTAGTCCTTTTTCTCTCCGTTTTTTCTCTTACAGATATTGACAATATCCGACGCTTGTTTGCAGGCTATGCTAATGTAAGCTCGATATAACATAATATGAACCAATACATTCTTCTGTTTGTTCTATAAATCTCTGTATTAACACCACACGAACACTCTTGACAAATATCAGCCTATATGTACATCAGTACATATGGTGTTTTACTTCAGACAAAAACTGTATTGGACGAACTTTCCTTCTTAGACGTCAACTCGTAAATAACAAATTAAATTTCAAGCCAGTCAGAAAAGCAATAACTAACACGTTCCGTTGATTTTTCTTAAATGTATGTTCAGAATATCTTAATATTGATTGAATGCCTGTGAATTTTAAAAATACAGTTTAATAAATATTTTTAAATGCGCATTTAATACACGGGTCGAATTCATTTCAAAATGCATAGGATTTCTGCCAGGCAAAAATACTTATCAAAATATGTTTCAATATCTATTGAAAGATATGAATAGTTCTATCAATTACATTAGCAGTGTCGCAGTGGGGAACACTATATCACTTTGTTAATGGGGTATTATTGGAAAAATACAGGAAATCAAAATAAATCATAGAGGTTTCATACCCACACAGGAAGCATCGCATTATAATCTCTTTATCAAGTAGAACTATTGAAATGTAAACGTTTTGTAAAAAGAATGAAACATAAATGCCAAAACCGACGAAGGATTAACATTAACGAAATTTGTAAAGCAAGATTAAAAATCTTGGAGTATAAGACATTGACATCCGGGATATTCAGAAATGGGATCAGGTGCCACAGGGATGTGAACATTCCCTGCTTATCGGTAACAGTCACTCCTCGGGTCAATATCCAAGACCAAAGTGTTGTTACCGTTTGTCATAATAAATTCTTATATACAATGACATAACTACTATACAACCAATTATTCTGTTATCAAGAAAATCCGTTTATTTATTTAATTTTTTTTCAAGACCCGACAATCCAATTTCATTCACATGAAGTCGTCACTGACTGCAGGTGGCCTAGCAATGGAATTACACTTATGTTTCCAACCTACCAAGACAAACAGTACAGCTACTCTTCATAGTAAAGAATACAATTAAAATTCAATGTCAATGTACAGCCCAACTTGTCTTTTAAGGTCACTCAGTGGAACAGGCAAAAGTGGCCACATTGCATTTAAGACACGTCCTTTATAAAAAGTTTTTTTAATTATAAAAATGTTAACAAAGGTTGTGTTTGATCTTTCTGTGCAATATAAAATCTATCGTAACTATATGATAGACAAATGATTTCTTAAGAATCCTACACATAGAATTTACACAAGCACACAATCAGCTTTTCTCTACTTCCAAATGATCACCATCATATGACGTCACTCCTACAGCTTCTAATGGTTACTAACGCATTCTCCTAATTGATCATACTTATTAACAGAACACACATTAGTATGTCATTGCAATCTTAAACATCTTATACTATTATAATCCACCAACACAGCATATCACATAATTTATATAGTACAATAACTAGCATGCAGTGTCATCATTTTAAAATTAACCTCTGACATAAAACATCTCAAAAGATATGTCGCATTACTTCTTATATATATATATATATATATATATATATATATATATATATATATATATATATATATATATATATATATATATATATATATATATATATATAAAGTTCTATGTAAACCACCAAACCTCTAATACAATATCTCTTATAGTATTGTCATGTAAACTATCGGATCTCTAATGCATTATCACCATGTCAACTATCAGACCTTAAAGGAAGTGTCACCATGTCAGCTATCAAACCTTAAAAGCAGTGTCACCTTGGTAACTATAAAACCTTAGAGACAGCATCAAAATGTAAACTATTAAAACTTAAAGGGAGTGTCACCATTTCAGCTATCAAACCTAAAAGGCAGTGTCACCATGTCAACTATCAAACCTAAAAGACAGTTTTATCATGTCTACCATCAAACCTTAAAGGCAGTGTCACCTTGGTAACTATAAAACCTTAGAGACAGCATCCTAATGTAAACTATTAATCCTTAAAGGCAGTGTCACCATTTCGGCTATCAAACCTAAAAGGCAGTGTCACCATGTCAACTATCAAATCTTAAAGGCAGTGTCACCATGTCAACTATAAAACCTTAAAAGCAGTGTCACCATGTCAACTGTAAAACCTTAAAAGCAGTGTCACCATGTCAACTGTAAAACCTTAAAAGCAGTGTCACCATGTCAACTATAAAACCTTAAAAGCAGTGTCACCATGTCAACTATAAAACCTCAAAAGCAGTGTCACCATGTTAACAATAAAATCCTAAAAGCAGTGTCACCATGTCAACTGTAAAATCTTAAAAGCAGTGTCACCATGTCAACTATAAAACCTTAAAAGCAGTGTCACCATGTCAACTATAAAACCTTAAAAGCAGTGTCACCATGTTAACAATAAAACCCTAAAAGCAGTGTCACCATGTCAACTATAAAACCTTAAAAGCAGTGTCATCATGTTAACTATTAAACCTTAAAAACAGTGTCACCATGTCAACTATACATTCTTAAAAGCAGTGTCACCATGTCAACTATAAAGTCGTAAAAGCAGTATCATCATGTCAACTATAAAACTTCAAAAGCAGTGTCACCATGTCAACTATAAAACCTAAAAAGCAGTGTCACCATGTCAACTATGAAACCTTAAAAGCAGTGTCACCATGTCAACTATAAAACGTCAAAAGCAGTGTCACCATGTTAACAATAAACCCTAAAAGCAGTGTCACCATGTCAACTGTAAAATCTTAAAAGCAGTGTCACCATGTCAACTATAAAACCTTAAAAGCAGTGTCACCATGTCAACTATAAAACCTTAAAAGCAATGTCACCATGTTAACAATAAAACCTTAAAAGCAGTGTCACCATGTCAACTATAAAACCTTAAAAACAGTGTCACCATGTCAACTATAAAACCTCAAAAGCAGTGTCACCATGTTAACAATAAAACCCTAAAAGCAGTGTCACCATGTCAACTGTAAAATCTTAAAAGCAGTGTCACCATGTCAACTATAAAACCTTAAAAGCAGTGTCACCATGTCAACTATAAAACCTTAAAAGCAGTGTCACCATGTTAACAATAAAACCCTAAAAGCAGTGTCACCATGTCAACTATAAAACCTTAAAAGCAGTGTCATCATGTTAACTATAAAACCTTAAAAGCAGTGTCACCATGTCAACTATACATTCTTAAAAGCAGTGTCACCATGTCAACTATAAAGTCGTAAAAGCAGTATCATCATGTCAACTATAAAACTTCAAAAGCAGTGTCACCATGTCAACTATAAAACCTAAAAAGCAGTGTCAGCATGTCAACTATAAAACCTTAAAAGCAGTGTCACCATGTAAACTATAAAACCTTAAAAGCAGTGTCACCATGTCAACTATAAAACCTTTGATGCAATGTAAACTACGTAACTGGGGTTTCTCCTCCACCAATAAAAACTGGACGCCATCATATGACTGAAAGATTGTTGAGTATGGCGTAAAACAAAAAAATCAACAAATCAACGAAACTGTTAATGCATTAGCATTACTATTTATCAATATTGATATTGGTGCCGTCTTTGCCGTCAACATTATCAACTACTGTTTGTTATCATATAGTCACTTTTATTTTATTCATCATCATCATCATCATCATCATTATCATCATCATTATCATCATCATCATCATCATCATCATTTATAGGTTGCACGTTAAATTTGAAAAGACCAAGCTCATTTTACCCTTATTGACAAACAAGAACGATTTTGTTAACAACTTTATCAGTTTTGTTATATCGTCTTTCCTATTCATATGCAAACCGTGATTTAATTATGTCAATACTAAAAAAAGAATTCACGAATTTCCATTTGTATACATACCAAACACTATTTTGTCATCCGTCTCATATTCTCCATTTACATTTTATATATGTATAGAGCGACAATGCAAAATAATTTAAAATCTCATTCACCGAAATAAAAAATTATATCCCATCCAAATTGATTTACACGTCTGAAAATGTTTGTGTTTTGTTATATGTTTGACGTACATCATTAGATGTTAAACATCTTATACCATTAAGTACTGATACCCCTTGGACGTCCCGGTTTATACGAGGACAATTATATTTTACCTCCATAAAAGTGTAATGTTACCTGATCCAAAATAAAATTGCTTAATGTTGACAATCTCATCATACTCTAAATTGTTTGAAAGACCGTCTATGTTTATCTGTGAGAGCACAACCTGTGCAATCTACATTGGTGTGTTGTTTAGTAAATTGTCGGTGGTCTTTTACAGTGGCCTTCTGGTTCGAATCCCGCTAGGGTCATTTCGAATTAAGTGGGAAAGTTTGCCAGTTTTCTTGCGGAAGGTCGGTGGTCTTTACCCGGGTAACCGGGGTTTCTCCGCCACCAATAAAAACTGGACGCCATCATATGACTGAAATATTGTTGAGTATGGTGTAAAACAAAATTCAAATCAAATAATTTACAGTGACAGTCTCATCAAAGGTGATACTAGACTGGTATGAGTCGTATGTCGTATGTGTAATTGCAGTGTAGCCTACTTCACAGAGTAGGGTCGCTCCATATTGGAAGGTAAATGGAATGTCGTCGGAATTTCTTTTGGATGTCAGGAGGACAAGATCTGTGTGTTTTATATAATGATTAAAACCAACCTTCAGACAACAACTACGGACTGCAGTAGATCAAGGTCAAATGACAATGTCATTGATTTAGTAAAAATTCAGATACCGGTATTCTTTAAATATTTAAAGTTAATGTCCCTGAATCTCTTGTTTTAATCCATGTATCCAGCATCATTAGATGGCATCTAGAATTTTAAACACGATTTGTATATACATATAAATATTGTACATCTGTACATTGTTGTAAAATCTCTAGCTCGGTTCTGTGAAACCTTATAAAGTTCAAACTGACGAAATACCTATTGTCCTTCCTGATATAACTTTTTCATCAAATAAAGCCATTTTTATATTTATTTGATAAAACAAGAATCCATATTACGAAATAAGGGATTGAAAAAAAGAACTGGAATATTCTACTTACACTTTGTTAGTTTTACTGGACTTTGCAACATCGTTTGCACCATCACTCGCAGAATGATCCACATTATCAGTTCCGTTAGCGTGGTACTTAAATTTGTCATTTCTTTCGTTTAATTTTTGTACTGGTTCTTTATTATGAAATATAAGTCTTGAACTATCAGGATTGTCCAAATTACTGGCATGAAACTGATAATTTTGACTAGCGCATGAATTATCTGTGGAGGGATTATCACGTGACGTCCGTTGGTTAGTCCTGGGCGTACTTAAGGTCGAATTTAAACCTGAATTATTGTTCAATTTGCCTTTACTTTGTTCAGAGTTCGAATTCGTATTTCGTTTGGCATTATAACCTGAACTACGAAATACAGTATCATGTCTGCTTTTTACATGCTTATTTCTTGGTGTAGATTGTTTGGAGTTTCTTCTAGAGCTGTATTGATCATAAACCTCGGTAGCCTCGGTGAACCTGACCTTTTTGCTGTCCTGAGAAGGAGAATGTTCCTTCTCCCGTTCATTTCTGCCCGTATAAAATCCACCAATGTTCAAATGGAGATCATCCGAGTTAGTATCCATGTAAAGCAGCCCTTGACTTTGGACACTATGTTGTACCTCCACCATTACGTCTCTGGAAAAAACATTTTATGTATCCAAAATAATTTTTATATATAGGCCTATATATATGTGTAATATATACACTAAAAGTATTCAAAGAACTTTTTTCCGTCAAGCTTTCCCTCTCAACTTCTTGAATATGAAACAATACATAACACGGTCGTGTTAATCCAGTATTCCGAAATGAGCAACGAATTAAGAAAGTTTCCAGGGATATTCATAAAAATCCACTACATGTTGAATCTCTTCTTTTTTGTATCATGTGTAGATACTAAGACATTGGTACAATATTTTCCTAAGGTTTTAAGTACCCAGATATACGGCAGTATACACGCACTTAGTAACAGATGAACGTTGCCAAGATCATGCAATCATTAACAGCTGAATGTCAACTCGCGATTAGTTTTTCTGAATTAAAAAAGATTTCAAGAGTGGCAAAGAGTATAGAGAATGGGTAATTTAAATTTGGGTAAATAAATAACACTTATTATACTAAGGTAAAATTAAGTGGTTCATGCTTATACCTAAAGGTTTTTCCGTTCAATCCCAAAAGAATGTCGACCTTCAATTGGCTCAAAATCCACAATGTACAGGTTTCAGCGTCTTTAACTAACAACCCAGAACACAATATTAAGTCTCTTTGCTTGGTCGACTAAACAGTACATAATTATGAACGTGATACATAAGCCGTGATCTGAGAGGATTAAAGAAGGCAGAAAGTTTACATATACCTCCGACTCCTTTTATTGTCAAATTTTACAATATACAAACAGAAACACCAAATGTAACAAAAGGCTGCTATAAAACATGGGCATCATAGGGAGAAAGAATCGATGACTTTTCAAAAGCGATCAAGATTTATTGAATTGAATTCCATTATACAAAGAAGGTGTTTAAACATATGAGTTCGTGTCCTTTGTTTGTTCTAGCTACTTAGTTTTTAATTTCTTCACTGATATCAGTGCAGACAATTCAACAAAGTTTAAATTGAGAGAGCGTTTTCGTTCCACACCGAAAGCCACGGTCGTGATTTACTTCCGATTTCCAGATTTCTTGTCTTATAAGCACATTCACATGTATTGGAGTAAAGTTTCATAATTTGGGGAATTGATAACTATTGTTTTAGTTTTCAATGTCCTGAGGTGTTAAAGAGATATAAGCTGGCATAATGATTATTTTTGTCACCTGACATATAGTTGAGAATATGATAAAATGTGTGTTCAAATACATTATCAAACACGAAAAACATTGTAAAAGATCTTCTTTTCGAAGTTATTTGTTTTATTAGAATTTAAGGTTTCCCGTACCTTAATACATCCAGCTGTATTTCCATATGCAATGACTTTTCAGATAAACTCTTTCGCCATATCAAATGTACTTCGTAATTCGGTCAGGGGATCTCGGTCTTTTACACACTCGGACTATGTTAAAGTTGGCCGACTTTATGTGTTTTATATTTATTTCTAAAATACAAGACGTGATTTTTATTGGAAAGTGCATGTATTATGTAAAATATATGCGTTTCAACGTTATTTTATATACCTGAGGAAAATTGGATGACTATATGAATAAATATATCAGGTTACTTAAATATTATTTTACGATTGTATTGTAAAAGTAAATAATAAATATGATGTAAGGACATCATATTTACTTGAAAGTGCATTTATTATGTAAAATATATGCTTTTCAATGCAATTTTAAATACGTGAAGACAATAGGATGAATAAATATATCAGGTCACTAAAAGAAATTTTTCCAATCTTTAATGTTACCCTGAATGCTGACATTAACAGAATCAAAACAATATAACTGTGAAAAGTATGCGTACCTCATGTTTTACAATAATGCCGCCATGTCCGGTGGAGTTGGACAGTTCATGATCATATGTGTCAAGAATGATAAAGCCGAGAATGCAATGGGATGAGTTAAAAATGGGTCGAGATCACCCGATATACCTGGCACATGGACAATTTCAGAAACGAATGTTTTGAAACGACGAAAAAGACTAACGTTGCTTGAATCAGGTATGAAATAATGATGTACGAAAATAAACGCAAAAGGTAATAAGAATAGAATGTATATTAACTGCAAATAGCACATGTTTATTCGTCACTCGGTATTACCGAAAGTTGATTTGCAATGCTCAAAGTATGGCGGACAAAAAAAACGTTAATGTTACGGGTTACGCTTGGCAAGATTGTTGCAATTTTACACATTCGCCCGCATATGGAGTTTATATTTCACAAATGATCCGATATGCCAGGGCGTGTACAACATATGAAGATTTCATATACAGAGGTAAACTACTCACTGACACATTATTGACACAGGGATATCGAAAACCGCGTTTAATGTCAACGTTCCGCAAATTTTACGGTCGGTATAATAGTCCTGTTTGCGATTACTCTGTTTCACTAAGTGAAATGTTGAGTTGCCTTTTCGTTGGCGGTTGTTGAGACGCCTGTACCAATTGTGACGAGGATACACTCTTCACGTATTTCATTGGACTTGACTGTGGACTTACGGTGGGTGTGACCGGTCGACAGGGGATGCTTACTTCTCCATGACACCTGATCCCACCTCTTGGTTTCCAGAGGTCCGTGTTTGTCCTGGTCCTGGACATTCTTTTGATTAATACTTTGGTATCTGAGATGTTTTATATTTCAAAAGTTTTAACATGTTTTAAGTTGGTGGATTACTGTAATTTTTTATATTCATTTGTTATCATAACCACAAGAATATACACGAGATAGAATATCACATAAAATGGGCACGTAAAAATTTTCATCTACGACAGCTCATATCCCTTTAAGCTTTAATGTTACACATATATTTGCACGTGCACCATATACATGGTCGAGAAAGGTGATTGGACCTTTAGTTAGTTGATTTCATTCCCGTTGTTTATATTTAGAAAATGAAAAGTGTACATTTCAGCTTATTTGGGGTCCATCGTGGAAATATATCAGATATTTATGAAGATCCCAAATCTATTGGGGCAGGGATTATTTTCTAGGTCTTTGTTCATATATACGAAATTTTGACTCCTCTTTTCCAACATTAATTTTTATCTAGAATGCAAAAGAAATAAAACACTGATTCTCTTATTTCAATTGGCATTTGTACCGCTGGCAATTTTACGGTAAAGTTAATCTCTTTTGTGGTTTTCAAGAAGATAATTAAATGGAAACTGAAAATTATAAACAAGAATCTACATCCAAGGATAATGACTACTGTAGGGAGTCGATTAACTCCTAAAGACACATTTGGACTGGTCTAAGTCATTGATTTACAGAATAGTCCATTGTTTTTCAGGGGTCGATGAGTCAATTTTGCCCTGTATCTTTTTGTAAAGCCTCTCCTTTATTTTTTAAGTTCTCGGCTGTAAACCGGAAAGATAATACATGTACTTTAAAATCGAATACGGGTACCGACTCCAGTTAGAAGTCGATTGATAATATTGATCGTGTTGGCTTACTATATTCTTTAATATGTATACACAACTTGTAAAATGCCTTAGTAACCAATAGGTAACTTCATGCTGTTTTGAGGACACGTATATTCATATTTTCATTCCATCGCAAATGTCATGTAGGCGAGAAACATTTATATTCATAAAAGTTTTATATAAATTATATTTATCTAATTCTTGTTTCTCAATTTAAGAAGTTTTAAATGATTCTCGCTACATCTCGTACTTTTAAAACTTTGTAAACTAAGTAGGTCTACGTACAACAACAAGATAAAACGCGGACATCCGTTAGGGACTATACCTATCTATTGACTGCAACACGTGTATTGTACGAATGTTTGTTATTTTCCTTGTTGCTCATGGAAATCAACAACTTGGCTGTGTTGACTTAGTTTTGTTTGCTTTTCAGTCTCTCCTTGAAATATAATGTCAATTAGTCATGAATGCATAGAAATTGACAAATTGATAGATGTTCACTATACTTTTTATCAATTCCTTACACATCATTAAATTGTAATTACATTTTTAAAAAAATGATAGATTATGTTTGTACTTATTCACAGCTTAAAGGTAAATTCTTTTTAAATTTAAATTTTTAAATTAAGACAGTTACACACATTCAAAATTTTTATCCATGATAAATTTAACCGTACTGTATAATGTTAATGACGAAATAAAGAGACTTGATCGCATTTTAGAAAAGCTTTAAATTACTGCGTCAAGAACTTGCCACCAATGCTTGTCAATGGACTAATTTTCACATGATTATTATCTATTGTTGTTGAATTTTAAATACTTTTAGCAATGCCGCAAATTCGTTTTAATACAAAATTAAATGCTGTTACAGTACTTGTTTTGTTGGATTGCAGTCAATCTCTGTACCTGCTGCACTGAACAACTCTACGGATTAACTGGTATAATTAAAATGTGCCAATGCAAGAACCGATTTTGACAAACATCAAACACGTGTAAAAATAAAAAAATGTTTAAGAGTTTGAAAATCAGACAAAAGCTAGTTTTGAAATAACTATGGCCGTGACTGTTAAGGTGGCATACGACAACGTGGAATCCCACCACGTGTATAGACACAAAATATAACAAGGGTACAAGTAAGTGTAGGCTACTTTGCGCTTTACAAATTTTCACCATTTTTATTTATTTCTTGATCCGAACTGTAAACAACTAATATTCAAGCTAATGCATTGGTTTCTAATATCAACAAATTTAAAAGAAATCCAATACCGTAACATACATTTTGTCGATTGACATAAATGAGTCATTAAGATAAAAAGCAAACTTGATTTACTACCTGATCCTCCCACATACGTCGAATTTCGAATAACTTTATCTATAGTTTATTACCGTGTACCGCTTTTGTATAAAATACAAATTTTGCATCTCGTTTATAAATAAAGGCCACAATTTGTGGGTGGTAAATTTGACTTCGATTTATTTTATAGTAGCTGGTTTGGCAAGTAACTGCAAACATGCTCTTTCACAGAGTTTTATAAAATTCTTTTTTGTTTTATAATTTTTATGACATAAAATGATTTTGTTTATTGAATAATGTCATTCGTTTTATTGTTTTAAAAGTTGAATCCCAAAATACAAGGGGATGTAAAAGGTGCCGTACAGAGTTCCCTATATAAAAATCTTGCAGCAAAATGTAGATTCAGGGTTTTTATTCGTACTGTCCTCTGTTGATATGTCAATATGTTCCACTATCAAGTTGCAACAAAATAAAAATTTGACTTTTACACACCGATCAGTGAAAGAGAAGCTTTATGGCGCTTCCTAGACAAATTACATGTAGAGGCAAGACCCAACATACACCAATGGCCTTGTAAAATTGATTGTATGCAGCTAAGCTGAATTTTAATTGCATTCTTGACTTGATTACTTTGAATGATTACATCCATACAAACAAGAGGCCCATGGGCCACATCGCTCACCTGAACTATCTTGGTATCTTACAAATATGGGAATCTCAAATTTACAACTTGTTTTAACACTCCTTAGGAGTGGAGGAGACTTAAAAATGAATGAAAATGACAAAGCTGGGAAAGATGTCAAAA
The DNA here is from genome assembly GCA_030159075.1 of Atrina japonica. Lineage (NCBI taxonomy): Eukaryota > Metazoa > Mollusca > Bivalvia > Pterioida > Pinnidae > Atrina > Atrina japonica. The sequence continues at coordinate 215,084 of BROG01000475.1, read as the reverse complement.
ACATGTTAAAAATTAGTTTTCCAATTTATTCCAAAAACAGGAAATTGAATCATAGATGCAATCAGTTTTTCAATCCATGCATCAGTCCTGGAGAAGAGTTTTAAAGAGGGGTACCCCCTGGGGCCTCTTTTGCCCCACTTTGGATCCACCCCACGGCTGATCTGGCCGAAATGAACAAACTTGGTAGAGGTCCTTGAGTACTCACTTCCTATAAAGTTTCATCTAAATCCCTTCACAAGTTTTGGAGAAGAAGTTGAATAGTGGAAAATTACCCCAAACCACCCTAATTTTTGCAATCTTAAAAAATCATAAAAAAATCCAAAAATTAAATTTCAGTAAATTTCTTTCAGGAAAGCATTTATCTACCAAACCACAAGTAAAACACATAAAATAAATGCATCATAATGAATAATAGGGGAGAAAATCAAAGAAATCATAGAAAAATGAATGAAAATTACAAAGTCTAAATAGACATTAAAAACACGTCAAAAATTTATTTTCGGATTTCAACAAAATAAACAAAACTTGAATCATAAATCTATGTAGATCACTCAGATACAGTTAGCTTTTCAATTCATGCAGCGATTCTGGAGGAGAAGATTTTTAAAGAGGGGTACCTTCTTGGGCATCTTTTGCCCCATCCTGGATCCACCCCTCAGCCAATCGGACCGAAATAAACAAACTCAGGAGAGGACCTTGAGTACTTACTTCCTGTAAAGTTCAATCAAAATCCATTCTGCGATTTTGGAGTAGAAGTTGAAAATGTGGAAAATTACCCCCCCCCCCTCCTCATTTTAGCAGTCTTAAAAAATTCATAAAAAATACAAAAAAAATAAATTTAAGCAAAATTCTCTCAGGAAAGCATTTATCTATCAAACCATAGGTGATACACATAAAATAAATGCATCATTATAAATAAAAGGGGAGAAAATCAAAGAAATCATACAAAAATGAATGAAAATTACAAAGTCTAAAAAGATGTGTCAAATATTTATTTTCCGATTTCAACGAAATTAACAAACTTGAATCATGCATCTATGTAGATCACTCATATACAGTTAGCTTTTCAATTCATGCAGCGGTTTTGGAGGAGAATATTTTTAAAGAGGGGTACCCCTTGGGACTCTTTTGCCCCACCCTGGATCCATCCCTGGGCTGATCGGACTGAAATGAATAAACTTGGTAGAGGGCCTTGAGTACTTGCTTCCTATAAAGTTTCATCAAAATCCCTTCAGCGGTTTTGGAGAAGTAAAAAATGTGAAAAATTTACGGACAGACAGACGCAGATAAAAGGCGATCAGAAAAGCTCACTTGAAACCTTCGGTTCAGGTGAGCTAAAAAGGGACTTGTTTAGTTTATACACAAGCTTTTGCTGTCATACAGATAAATCTGTATAGGAAAGGCAAGTGAAGGAGCACCTTACAAATAGGTCGACAGGGGTCGTAAATTGGTCAATCCGAATTTTACAGTTGAACCAATAGTAAAATTACTGTTGACTGTAACCATTCGTCTGAAAAAAGAGTCAGTCAGTCGTAAACATTAAATTTAAGAAATGCAAAACACAAGAATTCTAGAAACTTCTCCAGCATAAAAAATAAACCACAGCCGGAGTCAGACGCCACAAAATCAAGATTTTACCTTAACACCAGCTATTACTCCAATTATAATACTTAATATTATTCAACATAACAATGAACAATTTGCTAAAACATGTTTACTGAAAGTGATGACCTTTTTAACCTTGTATGTAAAATTGTTTACAACAATTCAGAATCTAAATTTCTAAATCCAAAATTTAATCTTTTGCTACTTAATGTGTTGACAACTTGGTTTGTATAATTTGATTTGTTGACAACCTGTTTATCTAAACAATAAATTTCATAACAATTTTATAACTGATTCAACTACCTGCATATCTACTATGTACATCACAGGTACATATCAATTCAGGGCACATCAATTATTTGTTTATAATTATTGACAATTTTAATTAAACGTATATCCACCGGTACCTCATACTACCAGTATTACAAAGTTTAATTCCTAAGTGGGTAAGAAGATTAACAAAAACATGACGGACAAATTGCAAAATATTTTCCCCATAAATAAAATATTCATATTTTTGGTTTCCGATCAGTTTTAGAGCTGACATTTGAAAACATTGTTTCTTGAGAAAATCAAAGTCATAAATACAGTTTATTGGCAGTGTCTGTAATGCTAATACTGTTGAATCATGAAAGTGATGTAATGTTAAACTGACGAATGAGCAGTAGAGAACGGTACACCCAACCTCAACCTATCTTCTTAACCAGACGGGTGATAGGATAAGTTCCAACTCTTCAATGCTTGATGACATGAGCTAAAATTGTCCAGTTTACTGGCTTTTAAGGTAATGCACTAAATGTTTTGTGGTTATATCAGGACAATTTACATGTATAAGACTTCTTTTGATGAATAGAAAGAAAAAACCTACACGTCTCTGTCCATATCAACAGACTGCATGAGACAATTTTAGTGGTAGGATTCAATAGAAAAAGTAACATCGGCAGAATTGCTGTATCTAACAGCATTCCAATACAGTGATATGTACTACAAGAGTGTACTTAACTCTGTCATAACTGTATGATTACACATGCTTGAAATAAACCCTTTTAAGGGTTAATAACATAATGTTTTGCCTTTATTTTGGGGGGACATATAATGCTCTTTTAAGAGGAAAGAGGCATTTGAGGGTAACTAATCAAATGTTTTGCTATTAGTTTTGGGCAAACTGAACAATTCATTTTATGTACAACTATGAACATACTAACTTTCTTATACTGACTTGTTTATTTCCATTGCCCTTCCTACATTTACTCCGTTTTACGTTGCTCTTTTTTGAAGGGGGATGTTTGTAATGAACATAACTAATCAAATGTTTTGCTATTAGTTTTGGGCAAACTGAACAATTCATTTTATGTACAACTATGAACATACTAACTTTCTTATACTGACTTGTTTATTTCCATTGCCCTTCCTACATTTACTCCGTTTTACGTTGCTCTTTTTTGAAGGGGGATGTTTGTAATGAACATAAGCATTTATACAGAACTCTTTATCTTTTCATTGACCACCAGTGAAACTTCATAGCTGTTTTCCCATTTCTAATAATCGAATGGGATTTCCTTGTGCTTTCACATCACTTCCAGGCATTGATAACTTCATATCTGCTTACCAGTCTCATTATGGATTCTATTGTGGTTGCTTAACAGTAAATACAAAAGATAGGGAGTGCATGTATGTTGTCGAGATTATCTGTATCATATTTCCTGTTTACATATACCATTGGCGTCCACGATTCCAAAACGATAACATATAACATGCTTCTGCAAACTGTCATACATCTTAGTAACTAACAGTAGGCCCCTCCAACTTGGCACCTGGGCCCCGCACAATAAAACTGGAAAGTTTTTGTCCGATTCACGTAAAATGGTGGGGGCAGAATAACCTTTTGTTTATTATGCAGATGACTACTCACTTACTCACTTTTTGATTATGACAACTGCACAAAAAAAAAACGTTTTATTCATCACTAGATACTCTCTTTTGTATGGTGACAAGTAGGAACGATTACTCTTACAGTGTAATTTTAATGTAGGGCCAGTGATTTTCCACAATTATGGAATCGTGGACAGAATTGGCAATCTGAAATAGAATTTACATTTCTAAAAACCTTGTTGAAAATTCAACATAAAGTACAAAATTGTTTTCATGTGTTATAAACTTCATTTCTTACTTTATTAACACCTTTTCTTTGCTTTATTTGCATCGTTTTTTGTATTTAACTCTTATTATTGCATGGGACGTAGCCTACAAAACACCTGGCTTACATAATATCAAAAGAGAGTGATACTCTACAACCTTAGAGACAGGAAGTCAACAAAGTCGGCATATGTGCAAACCACTTTCACAAACCGAAAGTCAGTAGAAGATCATATTGCACATATGCTATTCTGGCTTTGTCATGGCATCGGAAGTCATCTTAATCAAAAATAACGTTCACAGATATATTAAACTAGGTTTCATAATGCTTTTTTCAATTTATACTTAACATAGGTATCAAAGTTTATACTTAACATAGGTATCAAAGTTTATACTTAACATAGGTATTAAAGTTTATACTTAACATAGGTATCAAAGTTTATACTTAACATAGGTATTAAAGTTTATACTTAACATAGGTATCAAAGTTTATACTTAACATTGGTATCAAAGTTTATACTTAACATAGGTATCAAAGTTTATTCTTAACATAAGTATCAGTTTATACAAAACATAGGCATCAAAGTTTATACTTAACATTGGTATAAAAGTTTATACTTAACATAGGTATCAAAGTTTAACATAGGTATCAAAGTTTATACTTAACATAGGTATCAAAGTTTATACTTAACACTGGTATCAAAGTTTATACTTAACATAGGTATCAAAGGTTATACTTAACATAGGTATCAAGGTTTATACTTAACATTGGTATCAAAGTTTATACTTAACATAGGTATCAAAGTTTATACATGTACTTAACATAGGTATCAAAGTTTATACTTAACATTGGTATCAAAGTTTATACTTAACATAGGTATCAAAGGTTATACTTAACATAGGTATCAAAGTTTATACTTAACATTGGTATCAAAGTTTATACTTAACATAGGTATCAACATTTATAATTCACAGTATAATATTACTATGTAAAACCACTCACAACTTTTTTGACACTCAACTTGGGAGCAGGTTTTCAGTAACAACAACAACAAACATTCTGAGCACATAATTGTTAACATCAAGTGATGGCGAGATGGCTGAAGACGTCAACAAAGTTAAGAGAAAATATAAATTTCCTTCATTTTCCTTGCCTCTTTAAACAGATAATTGATATTGTATGGCAGACTAATGAAGGTACCATTATGGTTGTGTATCATTAAATATTCTTTCCCTGAACTATTTGTTTTAGCTTTCTTTTAATGAAACCACTAAAAAACGGAATTCATCAAATCTTGATACGGAATTGAGGCAAATCTGAAACAGAAAATCACTGGACCTATTATAGTTATGCTTTATTACCTAAAATTTAAACTTTAAAATTTAAACTCAAGAAAGGGTTCACAAAACTCCATTCTGCTGATTTATGTGAATTTTACTATACTCAAGTCCAAAAAAAATCCTCAACTTCGGCTAAACTTGAAATCTGATTGAGCAGGCAAAGTTGAGAATATTCTCCGACATGAGTAAATTTTCAAATTTTATGGTGCGTGGCTCTGGTCAGTGGGAATGATTAACAAAAATGATAAAATGTGGAAATCCAGTCCTCATGTTACGGTATATATGTTGCTTCAACATTTTCCCTTGATGAAAGATAAAAAAAACAAACAAACAAAAACAATTTATGGTCCATTAAATGATTTAATGATTTTATACTACACTTTTTCTATGATTATAGCTTCCAAATCAGGTAGATACAGTTAATAACATCATCGGTGTTAAAAAACATGGATTCGATCAAATTATAAAACAAAAATTGTTCTTCTAAAATCCAAAAGCTGTCAATCATCCTCTAACTTAGAGGAATGTAATTTTAGCAACAGTATGTCCTTTACAAACACAATATACATCAACTTATCATTTCATATTTATGGGGAAGTGTTTTATATACATGTCTATAATGATAAAGATTGACATTATGGTAATGTCAATCCTTGACTGAGCTAGTGTACTTCCATTCCTCTCTGCATCACATATATAATGTTTATCAGTCCTCTCTCATTCCTTACTCTTCTTCTTCTTTTTCTTCTTTGCTTTAGTCTCCATGACCTCTTCTTCCTCTTCCTCTTCTTCTTTTGCCTTTTTCTTCTTCTTCTTTTTCTTTGGTGGTTCCTCACTGGTGTCCATCTCTTCCTCTTGGGTGGTATTCATTTCTTGTGAGGTATCTGCCATTTTGCGCTTTTTCTTCTCCTTTTTCTTTTCTTTCTTAATTTTCTTTGTTGCCTACAAAATTGACGTTAAGAAGCTATACAGAATGGCTGGGAAGTTAGGGTGAGATGTAGGTAAAAAACTTATGTTCCAGATCAATAACACATATAAACAATAAGACTGACTGGAGATGCCTCAGGTGAAATGGCACAAATTTTGACTTGTGCTATGGACTGACATCAATACAGTTAGGCTTCTTTTAACTTTTTTTTGAAGTCTCATCCAAATGACCAATGCCTTATACTTCATATGCTAACCCCTTGGTGAAGCAAAAGTCGCAACCATTCTTGTAAGTCTTTGGTAAATGACCCAGTAGTTTACCAGGGATAGAGCCTGAAACCTTCTATTTGCAAGTTGCAAGCTCTAAGCTAATCCATGCATGTTGCCATGTACACTGACTTTGGGTATGACCAAACTTTTGTCTCTATCAAATGAAACTGTTTTTGAAACACATATACATTATAACTATAGAAGAAACACTAGTTAATGATAAAAACCTCATAAAACTCATGAATATATTTATAAATGTAATATCACAGCTTACTTTCACAATGTTCAGTGATTTTCCTATGCCATTTTGGCTCTGGTTACAGGACTGGTTCCTGAGCATAAATGACTTTTATTTTCCCAAAATGTATGCGAAAGTTCCCGATTTGAGGTTTGAAAACAAAGAATGCATTATTTTCAAACTGACTTCCTATATTAATTTTTCTGTTCAAGTTAAAATGTATATTTTACCAATTTTTCGGACCCTGGATCCAGGAGTTAGGAGGTAGGAAAATCCCTGATGTGTATGAAGCCTTTAGTCATACTCTATATCTAGAAATTTTCGCCCACGTATATTTTCGTCTTTGGATGAGAGGGCAAATTTAAAATGAAAGCAAAAATTTCAAGCTAAATAATTGAAGCATGCTCATACACTCCATTCATGAGACTATAGTGTTTAAGGGCAAATTTAAAAAGGCGTGAATAAATTGTCTATCATAAAAGGGTGAAAAAAAAAAAAGGCACTGAAGTTTCCAAGACGAAGTATACAGCAACCATAAAAATAATAATGGACACTATGTTTAAACTCTCAACATCTTAAATCTGTTTTGTAATTTTTATATCATGCTCAGATGCACAGACACAAATCAAATCTTAAAGCGATATGAGCTGTCGTAGGTGAAACATTTTACATGCCCATTGTATGAAATATTTTATCTCAAATATATTCCAAAAAGACCATCTGGTGGTTAGAATAACAAATGCATGTGTAAAATTGCAACAATCTTGCCAAACATAACTCGTAATATCAGTTATTGTTTGTCCACCATTACTTTGAGCATTGCAAATTAACTTTCGGTAAATTTTTACAAAGATTACCGAGTGTCCAATAAACACATGCTATTTGCAGTTAATATACATTCTATTCTTATTACCCTTCATGTTTATTTTCTTACATCATTATTTCATACCTAAATCAGGTAAAGTTGCTGTTTTTTATTGTTTCAAAACATTTCTTTATATACGAATATATCAGGTGATCTCGACCCATTTTTAACTGGTCCCATCGCATTCTAGGCTTTATCATTCTTGACACATATAATCATGAACTGCCAAACACCACTGGACATAGCGACACGATTGTAAAACATAAGGTTTGCATACTTTTCACAGTTAAATTGTTTTGATTTTGTCAATGTCAGTATTCAGGGTAACATTAAAGATTGGAAAAAAAAATTTTGTGACCTGATATATTTATTCATCCTATTGTCTTCACATATTTAAAATAGCATTGAAAAGCATATATTTTACATAATAAATGCACTTTCAAGTAAATATGATGTCCTTACATCATATTTAGTATTTACTTTTACAATACAGGACATGATCTATTTATATTTATACAACACATAAAAATAGGTCAAATTTAACACAGTCCGAGTGCATAAAGGACTGATATCCCCTGACTGAATTACGAAGTACATTTGATATGGTGAAAGAGTTTATCTGAAAGGTCATTGCATACGGAAATACAGCTGAATTTTTAAGGTACGGGAAAACTAATTAAACAAATAACTTCATAAAGAAGATCTTTTTAACGTTTCACATGTGAACACAAATTTCATCATATCCTCGACTATATGTCAGGGGACAAAAATAATCATTGTGACAGCTTATATCACTTTAAGAGCAGCACATATAAATATATCCCCTAATAATTAAAAAAATCTCGGATACCAAAGTATAAATCTTCAGAATGTCCACAACATACAAATCTGGTGAACAATGAACAAACATGGACCTCTGGAAATCCAGAGGTGGGGGTCGGTTGCCATGGAGGAGTAAGCATCCCCAGCTGACTGGTCACAGTGTGAGTCCACTGACAAACTAAAATGAAATAACTGAAGAGTAACAACTCTGGTTTATAGCTTCTTTACCTCTTCCACAGCCACTTTCATTACATCAACGTTTTTCTGTGGAGCATCTCCTGTCTCATAAAACTTTAACCTGTCCTCCACTTGCTGCTTTAAATGTTCACCAAAAACACTTGTTGGAATTTCTGCAACATTGTAAACAAAATATCAAAAGTAGTAAGATTATGCAAGATTGAATACGACAGATTCTTAACATAAAATACCATCTGACCTTTTTTTTTCAGTTGTTCTGTTCTGGGTCATATAGAAAACCTTCTGCATAGAAAATATTTCTCTAAATAGAAATTGTTCCCCCTTTAATAGAAAATGTACCCCGTAAACATTTCTAAATAGAAAAAACTTTCTCCTTCTATTCGGAAAATATTAATAAATCTGCTCACTGATTATTTTAAAATATAACATACTATGATGACATAAGCTGAGTGTAAGTCTCACATTCACTGATTTAAATTTATGAGTGATGTTCTCACTTAATTATTTTGAGACAATCTTATAAGAGACTCTCACTTATTTTATTCTAACTTATGAGATGTTTTCACATATTTTGAGTGTTACAATATCTGTACTAAAAAAATTATTAAAACTACACCCAAAAAATTCTGTTGTTAAACCATGCTATGCCTTAATCAGTAACATACTGGGAAAATTAGTCAAAGTCAAGTAAATATGCATTGTCAATATTTCAATGGTTTTAACTTTGGCTGCAAAATATTCCATAAATGAGTTAAAATATACTTGAATAATCTTAATTTCATGATTAAATATTAAAAGGAATAATCAGTTAATTAAAAGATTAATGATACAAAAAAATTATTGCAATTTCTGAAAGAAACATTTAATATTGATATCATTCACCACAAGGCAGTGTGTTTATTGCACTGTTTGTTTCTGAATTGTATGTATTTAGAATCCTGGATCATAGCTTAAAAAAACCAAATGTATCAAAAAGTCAAACCTATAACGAACAGGTGGGAAAGTTTTCTATACAGAGAATGCAGAATAAATTCTATATAGAAAACTTTCTGCCTGGGGGGAAGCTATTTTATACAGAAAAGTTTCGGGTGGGGGTTGGGGGGTTGGGGAGGGGTTTACATGATACTGGCATGGTAAGATACAATACTACACAGTTTCAAAGCAACAAGTTGGACAACATCACTTTCAGTTAAGCAGGTATTGTATATATATGACCTGGAATAGGGCTACTGTACAGTGATAGGTGCCATATTTGAAAAACTGCCTACAAGAAAGTGATGACACTTGTTACCTTTACAAAAGACAACATTTATCTAAACTGAATTCTTCGCAGATGAACCGAAACAAGATATCACTGAGTGTACCATTCACAAAGAGTTGTTAAGACCCATAATTCTTCATATACATTGCTAAATGATAATTAAAGTCATTCTAAATCTTACTGAAGTACAGCATCATATCAAATTTAAATTAAAATTTCAGAAAAGAAACAATTTTTTTACAGCAACTAAACTGTGACAAAGAAAAAATTATGAAAATGGACAAACACACAGGCAAACAAGTAGACAAACAGACCAATCACAATATGCCATCTGCAATAGACAAACTGTTGATGGGTAATCTACATTCTAAATACATTTATCAGAAATAAAATCTTAAGCTTTGTTAAAAATGATTGAATTTTGTCCACTTATATTTTTCATCAAAAATCTGAAATTTTGTCAGATTTATACAATAAAAATAAAAAAAGAGAGAGAAAAAATTTGCTTATCAAACGATCCACTTCTTTAATAAACTACTAGTTGTGGCATAGCAATCAACTTATTTTTAATCGATAGCTTTCTTTAGCTAGTAATGCTTTGTAATAGTTATATCATATTTTCAAAGATGAATCCAAAATAATGACCATGTTGTTAGAATGATCACTGGCCATATATTCAAATATGATTTTATTTAGAGTCCTACATTTCATTTAGATAAATTCCAAACAATCAGCCACATCATATTTGTGGAATAAAAAGGGGTTGTTTTGCGACAAAACTTAATGTTTATCTGAGCAACTTCCATCTTACCTGCAAAACAATCAATTCTGGAGGCAATTGAACACTTATTGGCCAGGTATCTTGAAATCCGTCCTTTATTCTTAGCCCCTGCTCTTCCTATGAATGTGGAGTGAAAGATCAAACCATATTTAGGGGTGTTTCCCTTTGTTTTCAGAGCCCTTGAAATATAAGAAATCATCTTTAACACAGCTTGTATTGTTAGAGATGGTATATTCTACCAAGGGCATTTTCTGTTGTATTTGCCCACTACACCATTGTTATATATATATAAATATAAAGTTATTTCCTGGGTTTACGTTAACATTCAAAATATTGTTCCAAGGCATCAGAGAAGTCCTAGGAAAACTGTTCAAGGTTGCTAGGGCCCAGGGTAACAGTGTTCTTGCAACTTTACTGAATCCTTGGGATAATATTTTGAAAGTTGTCCAAAAACCCATGTAATAACTCTTTTGCTACCCAATAACAAAATAAATGTCAAATGTTTACATTGGGATTATGGAAATCAAATATGTATAAAACACTAGCGTACTTATATGACACAATGATTTTATCAGCCACGTCAAAACTAAGCAACAATTCATCAGACTAGGATGAAACAGTTAACTGTTGCCTATTTGTGACATCAGTGATAAAATTGTGACGTTAAAGAAAGAAACAGTCCATAATGATACATACATTTTTATATAGGGCATTGGGTAATAATATTATCTGTGACAATGACATCATAGTGGGTCAGTACTGACAATGACATCATTGTGGGTCAATACTGATGATGACATCATAGTGGGTCAATACTGATGATGACATCATAGTGGGTCAATACTGACAATGACATAGTGGGTCAATACTGATGATGACATTATAATGGGTCAATACTGATGATGACATCTGTGGGTCAATACTGACAATGACAACTTAGTGGGTCAATATTGACAATGACAACAAAGTGGGTAAATAGTGACTTTGTTTTCATAAGTTGCGTACACAACATTCAACAATTTTTCAGTTTATCATGGCGACCAGTTATAATAGTGGAAGAGAAGTCTAGAAAGCTATGTATCTGGTGAAATACCACTTGCTTTCTGCAAGTAAACTGGTAAAATTCATTACAAAATCAGCATAGCTTCCAGCAGGAATTAACATGTGGTGACGAGAGGTAGGACAATTCACACTCTAAAATGTGATGTTATCACCACTTGCCCATGGAGGTCTCTGGTTAAAGCGGAGATCAGAGAATACCCAACTTCAAATAATTTAGTTCAATAGGAAGATTCTACATTATTCAGAATGTTGTCCATGTCAGATTGTTTTTAGCCCAACATATTTCCAGAGTTATAATAAACAAGTGTATACCTATTGATCATTAAACTGATTTTGTGATGTATTTATTTATCTGGAAAGGGACATAACTCTGCAAAATTTCACATTACACCACTATTGTACAAGCTGTATTTCAGCATTACTAAATATACTAAGCAGAAGAGAACTGCCCTAAACAGAATTACTTGGTTTTGTCTGTTTGATTTGATGCTGATTATGTGAGGATGCTGACTTTTTTACTTTCGGAAGGCCTTTTCCACTTTGGCACATTCTAACCCAGATGTTCTCTATCATTAATGACTAAACAAAGTGAAAAATGGCCACCACAGTATTACTTACAAATTGCTGTCGAGTAAACATTAAATATTTTTTATTTACCAACCAGAAAACAGATTTCACACACACAAAACTTTATAGTTTTAGCTATACCAACCTGAATAGAGCTTTTTCAGCACCAAGGATCTGCACTGTGGAGGCAGGATATTTGGCCAAATTGGTAAGACTGCCAGCATGTGCAATAAGTCTTGCTCCAACCTATAAGCCAACAACAGTTAATAATATAATACAGTAAACTGCAAATAAACATTATCAAATTAATATCATTTTTCCACTTTTTTTGTTTATTGAAAGTAAAAAAAACTACATTATTTTGAAATAAAATTTATTGCAAAATATGTTTAAACCAATGCTTTAAAACTAGTTACAACATCTGTGACAGTATATAAACCACATACCTAACTAAAATTCAAACTCTTGGTTTTGTTGAAAAATGGAAATTTTAACAAGTATGAACAAGATTTTCCGACTGTTTGGAATTATTAATCGCTACTTTTACTCAAACAAACCTTATGTGCTTTCTTTCTTTCATGTGCTTTCACTCTTTCATATGTGCTGTTACAACAGCCTTCAAATAAACATCAAGGTCTCATATGGAGAAGTGGGACGATAGCTAATTTCACATCATACTATTTCAACCTTGAAAAGCAACAGAGTCTACCAAACTTAAATGACATAGTCCAGTTCAAGTGTGTCTTTAGGAGTCAATGAATACATCTAACTGTGAGTCATGGAAATGGCAAGTTAGGCCACATGGAAAACCTTTTTTTATTGGGAAGATTTGTCAAAAAAACAAAAAAAAAAGTTAACAAGCTAGAGAATTTGTCCATACCTGTTCTCCAATAAGTGATCCAAGATTTGGTGCAACCTGACTCATTTTGCTGCGTAAATATTCGGCCAAACTCTTCCTGTAGTCTGATAATGATATTACTTTCCTCGCAAAAGTCTCAATGTTAAGTAAATCAATAGGTGATATGTCCATCCCTGCAAAGAATAAAAACAAGTGTCTCCATGGGTAATCTTAGTACTGTCTACTGATAAGAAAATAAAGAAGGATTGAATGACCAGTATACAAGTACAGTGGAACTTGTCTTGAGAGAACTCTCATTCTACTGTTTACATCATCACCATTACAGTAAACAAAGGGGCATAACTTGTGTTAAAACAGCAAACTGTACTGCCAATTTTATATTAAGAGTCAATATCTAGATATCAAGTCCAGTTATGTCACCAACTTATCCCAATATAAGAAAATAATTAAAGAAAAATCAGCAGACAGTACCAGTAAAGATGAAGGATAAAAAGGAATGTCATATTTTACAACCAACTTATTTCAAAATCAGTATTCAGATACAAGAAGGGAACTGCTAAAGCCATCATTTATCAAAAGTAGGTTTATACAAACATACATATAATATATACCATATGTACAATGCTAAAATCGCTTCTCCATTTGGGAATTTAACGCATTTTACTTTACACAGCTAAATCAAGTTGACATAAGATAGTACTGGATGTGCATAGTGTCACACACCACATTTGATGTAGATAACGTATACCTGGAAATGTTCGCTGCTGTTTCATTTCTGCCCTTAGATGAGAGGGCGAATTTTAAATGAAAGGGAATAATTCCAGTTAAATAATTGAATCATGAACATACACAACATCCATGAAACTGTGGTGATTAGGGACAAATTTAAGATGAGATGAATATGTTATTTGTAATGAAAGGGCAAAATTTCCAGTTATTCAGTATATTCATATTTTAAAATGAAGCACGTCCAATTCTCTATGATCAACGCCTATAAATCAGCAGAAGCAGCAAGGACTCTACATACCCATAGAAGATCTGGAAGCATCAAGAATTGCCTGAGCTTTGCCGCTGTCCATAACTATTTCTTCAAGTTCTTCTAGTTTATCCTCGTTAAGTTCCTTTCGGTTTCCAAGGAACTGGGCAACTTTAGCATACATGTAGTTGTCATTCACAATTTTCACCAGTTCTGGAAAATGGTACGAGTACCATTCCCTGTAAAATTTCAAAATCAAAATAATTAATAGTGAATGAAGTTTAAATTCCTCAAAGATTGATTTATTTGTTTCAATGTTGTATTACACCCCACCAAGAATATTTCACTGTTAGATACATGAGTTAGAGAGCTTTAAGCAAAGTGCAAATAATATTTTGATCCATGTGATGACGTCAGGCCTGATGCCGATATCGTGAAATTGTAAAAATGTATTGTACCCATTGTGATACATGACCAACCTTTCCAGTCTCTTCTGAATAACTTGCAATTTCAATAGTTAATTTTGAATAATGTTTTATGTCACACTCAACAATTTTTCAGCTATATGGTCCAGTTCTTATCATTGTGCATGAGTTTTATAAAATTTGTATGAGGCAAACTAAAGTTAGAGTGCGTAAACAAAAATATGATAGGGGGAGAGTGCTAAAGGGTAACACTTATGGCCCCTTCGTCTAGAGGTGGTGGCATAAAAACAAGATATTTGAAAGAAACCAAAAATGTTTTAACAGTCAATGTTTAATAATAACTGGTTACGTTTGGCAAAATTGTTGCAATTGTACGCATGCATTCGTTATTCTAACCATCAGGTGGTCTCTTTCAGATATACAGAGAAACTTGTATACACAGACCCACTTAGCAACACAACAAAATCAATTTTTAAGGGGCTGGTCTTTATATAGAGGTTGATTTATACTACTGGAGACAGCAAAAATCTGTCTTTGTGACCAAGTGGTCTTTATACAAAGGTGGATGCTTAAGCAAGTTTTACTGTATATGAGATAAAATATTACATAAAATGTGCATGTAAAATTTTGCATCATCGACTGCTGATATTGCTTTAAATGGGTTAAGTTTGGAACTCACCTTATTCTCATAGAAAAGGTATTGATATTTTTGTCCAGCTGATCCATTAAACTAATACTCTGGATGATCATGTTGTCTGCTCTGTTGACATTAAACTTGACCTTTGCCCTGGAGTAACTATGACCTAGACCCAGCTGAGCCTTTGATGCTGATTGGTCAGTTAATCCTTTCACCATGTTATGGAAATGAACTCTAATCCCTGAAAACATAACAAATCAAATTTAAATACCTTTAGAATATGAATGTTATTGCAATGTGATGTTGTGGAATTGACAACACAAAGTAATGTTCAAGTTCAATGATGAAGAGCTTGTTAGTTATCTACTGTATCATGTGTACATTTATAGCTTAAGACAGAATTGTTGACATTAACAACTATCAGTTGGGTGGTCAGTTATCCTGGCTGCATGATCATCTCAATTCAAAGTTGAACTTTTTTTCTAAAATGATAATAATAATATTAATATAATTGAATTCCCAAACAACTAACAACTCAAAAGTTAGCACAACTATATCATCGTGTCAATGTCTGATTACAATTTACATGTAAAAAATCCAATGTTAAAAAAAAAATGAATTTTCCAATTTGAACTATTTTTTTCTTTTACAGGCTCAAGATGCATTTCTACAAACTATTGATTGTGTTTTAATTACTGCAATCAATTGTATATTTGCCTAGATGTGGATCAACCATATAATTTGACCTACCTCGAATTATCTCGGGAACAATGCCTATGTGATTACATTTAATTTCCAGTTCTTCTGTTATGGCAGCTCCTATTTTAGAATCTGAAACACCAACCACAACTTTCTCTTTCTTTTTTGGCTTGGGAACATTGGTCTCCAGAAAGAGGCGCAAGTCCTCGTGTAACAAGCCTGAAATACAAGTTCAATTGATGATTTTTTACAATACAAATTGCACGGTCATATTCTATACAAATATGCAAAGTTTTATGGAACTATAAAATGTTTCCATATTTTGTTTTATATAAAATAGTACATTGTCCAAATAATTCTACAAAAGACTCTTTTCATATAACTGCAGTCCTTTACTCTCATCAGCTCCTAAAAAACAATGTATACTTCTGTAAATCAATGACTAAGACCAGTCCAAATGTGTCTTTAGGGGTGAATGAGTTCACACTGTGGCTCATTTTACTGTATTCAACCCATTAAGCGCCTTTGTCTATATTTATAAGCACTCCTCTCCCCCTTTTTTCCACATACAATTGATTATCTTTTATAGCTGGTTGACAAGGAGATGTGGACCTGAAAAACCATTAATAACAGTTTATAACAGTTTATTTGTAGCCCCCCCTCCCCGGCAACAGAATTATGTTGATAGGTGTTCTCGGTAATAACTCCAACAACTTTACCACTGTGCCTTATGAAAATTAACTGCTTTACGTCAATTTGACTATCAATTGGTCCCATTAAGTACCCATCCCTTTTTCCTAATTTTTGTAGCACCCTGGGCACTTAATGGGTCGAATACAATATCAAGATTTCGCAAGTTATAAGTCTTAAGTCTGTTGATCTTAAGACAAAACTTAAGACTGTTCAAGTCTGAAGGCATATTTGTGGGGTTTCCATTTCAAATATTTAAAGTTTATTAATACTTTTATCTGTAACATTCACGATAAATAATGGCACATTAGGTCTCCATGTATGTAGGGACTGGAGTCAGAGAACATGATTTGGTTGTAAGACACAAGTTCTAATTGTCAGTGTGGTCTTAAGACTACTGTAAGTCTAAGACGTAGGACCTTTCTTAAAATGGGCCTTGGATGGTAAGATGATGACGAAAGAAACACTTCAAACAGTCACTGTGACAATGTTGCAAATTTCATAGGGATCTGTATCATTTTGTAACCCAATGTTAATTTATCAACCCCTGAAAAACAACGGACGCTTCGGTAAATCAACAATTTAGGCAAGTCCAAATGTGTATTTAGGGGTAAATGAGTTAATGAGTTGAGGTTAAATCTGAAAAAGGTCTATCCAATTTAATTACTGGTATCAATAAAGATATTGCTAATATATGTACTCAATAATTACAGTATTAAAGGTTGAATTTACAAAATACAACAAACCTTCAGAGACGCTGTTGATGTTGTCCAATGCATTAGTTCCACTTTTGAAAGGTGAAAATGCAACTAGTTTGACGATGGATTGGAATTTGCTGACATCTGTCACACTTTTCTCTACCTGCGGTAAGAGAACTCCAACCTCCTCAAACTCTTTAACTCGGAATAATGCATACCCTGAGGCATGTTCAAATAAAATCAACATAACCTGCACCTGCAACAGAAAAACAGAACATGTGTAATTATTAATATTATTAAAGCTCAGGTATTATACAAGGTATCGCCTTAAATGAGATACAAATCACATGACATAGTCACACATCATCTCTTGTAGAATACAACTTTAATATGTTTTGTTTGTTTAATATTTATTTGTTTGTGATGTTTTACACCACACTTAGCATAAACAGTAGCAGCAAGTTTTAATGGTGGGGGAGAAAATTTAAACCTGGGTACAATGCAGGCCTTTTTTCTGTCAATTTGGGGAAAATGCCATTATTGGTGGCAAAATTTTGAATTTTAATGTGAACTGACCTATCACCAAGTGTCTGACATGTGGCTCTCCATGTGCTTTGACATCATTCAATTGTGATTTCATAATCACACCTTTAGTTAGATGGGCAATTTAACGGTTATGTCGTAATGGAAAAGTTTGACAATAGATGGTGTGATGGGCATTTGGCGATTGGTCAATTTGTGTCATATTGTGTGTCAAATTGTTTGTGCTCATAGAAATCTAAATGTAATGGAATCTCTTTTTTAAATACATTTCCTTCTAACATTACTTTATTTTTCATTACAGTCATGGCCTAAATGCCAAGACCAAACAACCAAAAACCACAAGAGTAATCGTTCAGGTTACATGGAGGTTATGACAAATACAAATCACGTAACCTCCTTTTTTCATTCGTAAGTTTTTCATTATTGCTATCGTAACCTGCAGGTAATGGTCATTACATTAAGCATAATATGTAAATGGGTTATGACAATTTCTGTTATTTTGTGGCTGGTAGACTAAATGCAGATGTCATTTTAAGAACAGTACTGTATGAAATTTGAATACGGCAAACTCAATAATTTTTCAGTCATATGGTGGAAGCCAGTTTTTAATGGTGGAGGTGAGAATCTGGCTAGTGTAACCGGAAAAAGACCACTGGTTTTCTGCAGTAAACTGGCAAACTTTCTCACAAAAATCAGCTTAGGTTCCAGCAGGACTCGAACCTGCCCTGACATACGCCTATGTCATATAGGCCTATATATTAATTATATATACTATTAATATCATGCATTGTCTAAAAGTAAAACCCTAAAAAGCAACAGTAACAATGAACTTGCCACAACTAAATGCAATTCGCCTGAATCCTCGATTATGATACCAAAGACAAAGTTAGAGTGCGCAATTTTTTCTTTTTTTTTAAGAGTGGAATTCATCATTGTTCAGTTCCACGATTCTGGGGAAGGTATATTAATTCAATGTATGAACAGTGCATTGTACAGATGATATAATATAGGACAAAGGAGTAGAACAATAGTCAACAGAATATTAAAAGTCAAAGTAAGACTAAGAGTGCAATATTATTAGTAATAATAATAGCTAAATAGGCCTATTCAACCCCCCCTCAAAACTTCTTGAATTCTGTCGTGGCAATCTGCCATCTGGACTTTAATCTATGTAAACTTCTGTCTGTATTTTCATAGAACTGATTGGTATATTGTATATGTAAGTGATGACATGAATTTTATATCGTGTATATGCTAAACAAACCAATATGTTTGTAGCCACGTGCTACTTACCATTCTCAAAACACGTTAGGACACCATTAATGTTACATCGTTTTCTATTGGCCACGACACGTATTACCCAAATTATAATCCAATCAAACACCGTTTTACAAACTAGCGGCTTTCTTCAAGATGGCATCCGGAGTAAGGGGAATTGAATTACTATAGTTTAAATAGAAATATTCATAATCACTTGTTGCACATCAATATTTATGTATATACTTACAAAGCATTTTTTTCACCTCGAAGTTGCCACAAAATATCGTTTCAAAAATAGAAACGACAGTCGTTAGGCCTGATGTCTTTGCAAACAATGTGAAAAGTTTTGATCCGCCGATGATTCAAGGGCCGAACGAAATTATGTAGACTAAAGGAACTTGTCAAAATAAAAAAAATTGCATTACCTGATAAATGCCCTTTTACATAAATATGTTGCAATTTTTTTTAATAAGTGATCATCGTCATTTTATCGAAATATTATTTTTGCTCGAGTTAAGTTTAAATAATTTTAATGTTTAATGGGGGGGTTAATGTATTGGGGAAACGGGTAATTTCGGCACCGAGTAACTTCGGCACTTGTAAGCAAGTATTTTCGGTACATCCATAAACATGCATTGAAACTTTATTTTTTGGAATTAAAATTAATAATGAGATATTAATTCATCTATTTTAATCAATATTAGCTGCTGATATTACCTGTTCATGTGCCGAAAATATCCACATGCCAAAAAGTTAAGTGCCAAAGTTACTTGTACAAGTGCTGAAATTACTTGGCGCCAAACTTACTAGAATTCATGTATCGGAAACCTCTTCATAGGCTGCACGATTTACCTGAAAATATCCCAAAAGCACAAAAACATTTAAAAGGTCGCAATTTTAGCAATTTTATTATAATATGATGAATAATTTTTATGACTGTAGATGTTTTTGACTTTGAATGCTGTTTTATCTAATTTCACAATGTATTTCTGAAACCATATTACAGTCAGCATGACATTTTGAAATGAACCAGAATGTTTCTTACATGCCAATATGGCACGGTAAAGACAAGAAAGTGAAAGAAGCAAAAATGTTCATCATGCAAAGATCTACAAAAATGTCAACAGGGTCGAAATGGCTGGGTCAACCCCTATGGGAGTTATTTCCCCTTTTTAGTGGATTTCTCATGTTTTGGACTGTTTTTTCCTATTACCTTGAAAAATTTAAGTATAATAGATAGAAATTGAAAGAGGCCTTCTGCTAACATAGCTTCACACATTTAATATAATCTTACAGATTTCTAGGTGGCCAAAGTTTGTTTATTAGCAGTCACTTTGGCCTCCAGCCAACTCCATTGAAAACACTGCATATGTAATCATCATTTTTCACAATACATAGAATTTGCATGATTGATATAAATTTGACATATGATATATGAAGAATATTGCAGGAATTATGAAAACACATAATTTCAGAAGACCGATTTGGCTCTTCATTTTACTAAATGTCAATGACAGTGTTTGTAAGTTCCACTAGAGTTGATAAATGTTGATATTTTTTTAATATCTAGCTATCTATGAAATATTTATACAGAAGAAAATACATTTAAAATTATTATGGACTCAAATTTATTTTGATTTAATTATATTTTGGGTCATTTTTGTAGTTTTGGCCCATCCACAGAAATAAAGCATATAGATCTACTATAGAATTAAGATTAAAGACGATCATCGATGCGACATCATATCTAAAAAAAATTGTGTTTTTGTTGTTATTTTTGTGCGGGAGGGGGTTAAGGCCTATCATCATTCATTTTTAATATTAATTACATAGATTTAGTAATTACTATTAATACATGTCATGAGTAATTTGCTCTATACATGGTCTGATCTAGTACTTTAAAATCAATAGAACATTTAAACTTAAGCAACATAAGACTTCTCACATTTTTAATACTATCTTTATTTATGAAATCGAAAGTGATGGCAACAATATCTACATGTATATTTATATATGTATCTGCAAAAGAGCACTTTGTGCGTAAATTTATACATGTAGGAATTGCATGATGATGTACTTACATAAATTAAAGTATGATGGACTGATGTATAAATAATTGATGTGGACAAAATCAATTGAATATACTTTCCAGATTTAATAAAATTGTATTAAACTGTATTTATTTAACTACATTGTATTAATTTGTATAACATCTATTAATGTATTATATGTAATTGTAGCAGTGGTTATAAGGATAGGGATAGATACATGTATTTGTCACTGTGATATTACCCATACCCCTCTAGCTCAATCGGTAGAACACCAGAATTATAAATCATGGGGTCCCCGCTTCAATTCCAGACAGAGACAGTTACTTGCCTGTATGACATTTTGTGTCCACATTGAGACCTGGATTATCCTGGTGTTTATTCTATTATTATTATTAAAATTCTTATCTACATATAATATACAAGTACTTGGAGATTAGAATTAAATTTAATTAAAACAATCACATAGAATTAGCTGGAAGGCTTCTTGCCTAGATGCATGAGAACAATTGACAACTCCAAGAGCAAATTTTAGAGACTTCTTCTCAAAAACCAGTGGACTAATTTTAACCAAACTTGACTCAAATTTTTTTTCAGATGACCGTTAAGGCCTCTTGTAATGTAATGGAATCTCATTTTGAAATGTATAACTATTTGCTTTTTCATCGATGTATTTTGTATTGTGGTCTTGGTCTGTACAGCAAATTGGGGGGAAAAAACACATTTGCATTAAGAATGGGGCTGAATTTCGGCCCTTTGGAGGTAACAGAAAAAGGCCTGATATACATACCATTACACATGATACTTGTACAAAAAACTACATGTATATAAATGAATTAATTATGATCTATAAAACAAACAATTTGGCCCTAACTTACATGATCATATCTTTATAAAATTTACAATGATAATTTAACAGTCAATTATATCTTATTCATCTTTACTATGGTAGGAAGTAGAAACTATATCTACTGAAACTCAGAAGATAAACTTGAATAGCAGTACTGAAACCTCATTAACAACTGAAACACAGTCTGGTCCAGGCATCTCACTGACAGAACAGGTAAGCTGATAAATTATATTGCAGTACTGAAACCTCATCTGCACCTGAAACACAGTCTGGTCCAGGCATCTCATTGACAGAACAGGTAAGTTGATAAATTATGTTGCAGTACTGAAACCTCATCTGCAACTGAAACACAGTCTGGTCCAGGCATCTCATTTATATTGCAGTACTGAAACCTCATCTTAAACTGAAATCCGGTCTAGTCCCAACACCTCACTGTCAGGACACTTAGAAGACAGTGGACACTCATTTTTTTATGTACCATGTAATGATACTGGTATGTACTACATGTTAACCATGCTGACTTTCATTTAGATGTGTCAAAGATATCAAACATAGTTTGCAATTGTGTTAAGCGAGAGTACTACCGGTAACTACAGCACTTCTGAGTCACACATCTTATGATTGAGTAAGCCTGAAAGCTCAGACTTAGGTTTCTAGATGTTATTCAAAGGATGATTCATGGAGATACCCAAATTATTCTTCAGTGTGAATCAGATTGGCTATATTGAAAATTTAGAAATTATTGTACATGTACTACATTTCATAACAGATAAAGTCTGATCTGACAATATACAGATCAAGAGGAAGCTGGTTTCTCTAGAGGATCGTTATCATTTTCAAGTTTTTTTAACTGTTCTCCTCATTTCACACCATATTGAATTATCGTTGGTGCAAATTTGAGACATGCATATATGTAGCTTTTACACGATTTATTATTTCTTACAGCTGAAATTATTGCCAGAATGTCCAAGTCAAAGCAAAGAACCTGTGATATTTAAACTACGTGAACTAAACCCTTACATCACATGTGGACTGTGTGGTGGATACCTTTATGAAGCAGCTACTATTACAGAGTGTATGCATACATGTAAGTTTTCTGAGATATGTATCAACATTTTCTTAGATCTGACACCAAAAAATACATGACCCATTGTAATGTGTCATCATGTGATGTGTTTTCATGTAACGTGTCATCATGTGATGTGTTTTCATGTGATTCCATATGTTTTCATGTGATATGTCATCATTTGATGTATTTTCATGTGATACATTTTCATATTATGTGTTTTCGTGTCATGTTACTATATGATGTGTTTTTATGTGATATGTCATCATGTGATGTATTTTCAGATGATGTGTCATCATGTGATGTGTTTTCATGTGATGTTACCATGTAATGTGTCATCATGTGATGTATTACCATGTGATCTGTTTTCATGTGATGTGCTTTCATGTGATGTCATAATGTGTCATCATCCATGATGATGTGTTTTTATGTAATTTTATTTTCATATGTCAGTCATGTTATGTGTCATTGGTGATTTGTTTTCATGTAATGTGTCACCATGTGATGTGTCATCATATCATGTTTTCATGTGATGTCATAATGTTATGTTTTCATGTGATGTGTCATGTGATATGATCATATCATGTGTTTTCATGTGATGTCATCATGTAGTGTTTTCATGTAATGTTTCACCATGTGATGTGTCATTATATCATGTTTTCATGTGATGTGTCACCAAATGATGTGTTTTCATGTGATGTGTTATCATATCATGTGTTTTCATGTGATGTCATCATATGTTGTGTTTTCATTTGATGTGTCATCATGTGATATATTTTCATATGATGTCATCATGTTATGTGTATATGTGAAGCATTTTAATTTTAAATATTTTTTGTTTTCACAGTCTGCAAGACCTGTTTGGTGAGATATACAGAGAGATTTCTTAATTGTCCAACTTGTGATGCACCGATACATCCCACAGATCCATTTGTACATATCAGGTAAATACATTTACAGAGTGTTCCAAGGTGGACTGGTAAATAATGAAACTTAACCAAAGTGAAGAAAAATTTACTGAACTAAATATTAATTTCTTATCCTATCTTGAATAAATTTAGTTGCAAGTTAAAGGGGCGTTAGCTGTGTTTACTACTTGTACTTGATCTACAATAATAAAGATAAAAAAATAAAAGCTACACACAAGCATCAAATTTTTTATATTCACTGTATTTTGTGAAAATAAGGTCAGGTTCAATGTGGTATTCATATACAAAAATTAAGGTTGAGTTAATCAAGTGGCAAACCTGGGTTTCTCAAGCAATTTTCACAAAAAAATAGGAATTTGAGAATTTTTATATCTCCTGCAAACGAAGTTTGTGGGCGGAGGGGGTATACTGGAATCAGGTTGTCTGAATGTCCATCCGTCCGTCTGTGTATCTGCCTGTCTGTTAATACAAAATTTGTACCTCCTACTTCTTCCATATTTATGTATGGATTTTGTTGAAATTTTGTACATATGTGATATATGATCTGACCTTGTGCCTCTGCGAAAAAACATTTTATTTCATCAATTTTTATCTGCCCCTCGGGCACTTATATTATGATAAGGTGTGACCAAAACCATAGAAAAGCAATATAATGCCTATTTCCTCAAAACTGTTGACTTTTTGTATGGGCATTTGTATTTTAAAGTTGTACAGCCTAAACCAAATATTAATTTTTGGGCTTGGATATTTGTTGGTCCCCAGCCCAGGGGTACTATGGGCGGGGCCAAAACAGCTGAAAAGCAGTATAATATCTAATTTAAAAAAAAAAGTATCAACATTTTGTATTGACATATGCCTTTAAAAGTTGTAGGGACTGAACCAGAATTTATTTTGAACTTGGAAATTTATGGTCCCCATACCAGGGGCACTATGGATGAGACCAAACCATAGAAAAGTAATATAATCCCCATTTCCTCAAAAACTGTTGAATTTTTGTATATGCATTTGTATCCAAAAGTTTTAGTGAGTGAAGCAAAGATTGTTTTGGACTTAGTAATTTGTCGGTCTCCATCCCCCTAGGGCACTATTGGTGGGGCCAAAACCATAGAAAGCAATATAATGCCTATTACTTATACTTAAAAAAAAAACTTTTTTTATATATAGTTTTTGTATATGTGTATGTATTTGAAAATTGTAGAGAATGAATCAGAAACCAAAGATTAATTTTGGGACTTAAAAATTTGTTGGTCCCCATTCCTGGGGCACTATGGGCCCAAACTGTAGAAAAGCAACATAATGTCTGTCTGAAAATTGTAGGGACTGAATCAGAAATTATTTTGGACTTGGAAATTTTTGGTCCCCATACCCGGGGCACTGTGGGTGGGAGAAAAGCTACATGTATCTAAAACTTAGGGACCGAAGCAAAGAATATCAGGGCACTATGGACAGGGCCAAAACCATAGAAATGCAAAATAATGTCCTCTAAAACTATCAACATTTTATAGGCATAACCTTTAAGGTGACATCTAGCAGTTGGAATGCGGGGGTATTAGTTAGCCCATGGAGCACAGTTCTAGTTATGCCTGTGTGTTTCTCTTTGTTGTTATTGTATATCAATCTAAGTAGTAAAAGAAGAACTAAATATTTTACAGTTAATGCCCCTTTAAGTTTATTAAGGCTTAAACAGACTTGGTATATTGCCTTTTATCACTGAGACCAAAGATGATTTGATTACAGGCAGCATTCAACAGTATTTACATCATTTTTTAGGGTACTCTAGAATCTTTACAAATTGT
Source organism: Atrina japonica (assembly GCA_030159075.1). Classification (NCBI taxonomy): domain Eukaryota; kingdom Metazoa; phylum Mollusca; class Bivalvia; order Pterioida; family Pinnidae; genus Atrina; species Atrina japonica. The sequence continues at coordinate 189,535 of BROG01000475.1, read as the reverse complement.
TTATCTCACGGGGGCATAGTGTTTCACAAACATATCTTGTTACTTTTTTTTCAGACATGACAGTACTCTACAAGATATTGTATATAGGCTATTACCCAAAGTAGCTGAAGGTAAATACATTTCATTCAATTTTTTTAAATATGTATGTACATTCAACTCCACTTATAATGAAGTGGAATGGAGATAGATTTAAACTTCATTAAAGTCGAATTTTGTTATTCAGATTCATATAGTATAAAGTAAGAAATTCACAAGGCAGAGATATATCCTTGTTATAATGGGTATTACGTTATATATAGTATAAAGTAAGAATACACGAGGCAGAGATATATCCTCGTTATAATGGGTATTACGTTATATATAGTATAAAGTAAGAAATTCACAAGGCAGAGATATATCCTCGTTATAATGGGTATTACGTTATATATAGTATAAAGTCAGAATACACGGGGCAGAGATATATCCTCGTTATAATGGGTATTACGTTATATATAGTATAAAGTCAGAATACACGGGGCAGAGATATATCCTCGTTATAATGGGTATTACGTTATATATAGTATAAAGTCAGAATACACGGGGCAGAGATATATCCTCGCTATAACTGGTATTACGTTATATATAGTATAAAGTAAGAATACACGGGGCAGAGATATATCCTCGCTATAACTGGTATTACATTACATATAGTATAAAGTAAGAATACACAGGGCAGAGATATATCCTCGTTATAACGGGTATTTCGTTATAAATGGTCTTAATTTAATTGGATTTGACTGTATTTTGCTGACTGATTGTGTGTGTATGTCTTTACAATATATTAGAATCATGTAGACCTATTTGTTTATCTGCATTTTCAAATATAAACTAGTAGACATCCGAGCCTTCACTCATTTTCATCCATTTTTTTTTAAAAGTAATGTCAAAGAATTTGTATATGTATGATACTATATATATAACTGTAATGTTTGGAACACAAAGCTAAAGTTGAGATGTAGCTTGATCTCTTTAAAGTCTTAAAGAAAACCACACAAGTCTTTACAACCAAGGTAGTCTCCGTGGCCGAGTGGTTAGAGCATCACACTTTGAACCATGAAGTCTCTCACTTCAGGTCAGCACAGGTTGGAGCCCCACTGGAACCCAAGCTGATTTTTGTGAGAAAGATTGCTAGTTTACTTGTGGAAGGCATGGTCTTTTCCTGGATACATTGTAACAGGTCTCTAATTCACCAATAAAAACTGGCTGCAAACATATACAATGTAACTGAAAAATTGTTGAGTGTGGCGTAAAACACAATTTACAGTTAATATTAAAAAAAAATTAACTTTACAACCAATGAGATTATTGTAAATTTACATTTTACATTTTAATCAATGGTGTCTCATATTTGTGAGGTGAAGTTACTTGCTATAAATAGAAATACATATGAGTAAAAAAATAAGTGCAGACTAAGTCTTATTCATATTTTTTACAAGGTCCTGGCAACTGATTATAGAATAAAAGGAGATAATAACAAAATAATTTAAAAAGAACTATAAAAACAATCAGCTATTTAGTATACAAGAGACATGTCTCTTATTTTGCTTATTAGAAATGACCATGATCTGTTAGGCTGTTGATATTACCAACTTAAAAGCGACATGAACATTGGAGCAAACAAAAAATACATGTTCGGAAAAACTGTCAGAAAACTCCATTACGGAGAAAATGAAGTTTTAGCTGAATTACTGTGGACTTACATCACAAATGATTTGATAGCGTGTAATAATTGTAACCAGAATAATGTAATAAAAAAACAAATAGAAAAAAAAGACATAAAATGAAAAAAAAAAAACAATAAGAAAGAAACAAAAATAAATGCTTTGTAAAGTGTTCTGACATTAACTTGTAATTTTGAGTCAATACTACTCTGCATAAGTTTGATCATTATCAGCAATATATAAGGCCCAACTGTTTGCCTCTGTATATCACCGTTATTTAAAAAAAAAATTATCAAACTAAAAAATGAATTAATATGACATATTTTTGTAACCTATCATATACAGATTTTAAATGTAGACTTCTTTTCGGTAGATAGGTACCATAAAAAGACAATGCTGAAAGTCAGACATGTCTAAAATACTGACACCAAACTTCTTACCTGGGAGATTAAACAAAAGGCAGGGCCTGATTTGATAATCAGGCAGTTTGACTAAACTGTTTTTCAGTTCAATAGTCCCTGAGACTACCACTCAGAAATCTTAAGGGTTTTTCTAAATGAAACACAAGAGAGCCCATTACCACATTGAAATATAAAATATTTTGATGATATAATGGTATTTTCTTTGTATGTTATCCGATTGTACTTACTTAATTATTGACCAGAAATGCTACAACTTACATTGTATATACATGTATATTCATAAGTGAATAATTTATCTCGCACCAAATGGCATCCACATTGAAAAAATTGCACTCTGATAAGTATTCATTTGCTATATTTATGTGCATTTTATAGCATTTATATTGAAAAAGTTTGGGCATTGGAGGTCTACCATGATTTTATTCATACTGCTTCACACGGTCGAGTCATTATACATATAGTTATTGCTTTTACCATTGCTGCATACTGATGCCTCAGACTTCTTACTCGACCAGGACACTTTACCATGTAATGTACATACATGTATATATCATCATTTCCGTAATAAAATCATGGATATTGCCCAAACTGGTGTTTGCCTCTTTTGTTAGGAATAAGAAATTAATGTAGTATTAAATATCATTTAATAGGTATTAATTTGATTTCCGTTTATTTCTTAGTCTGGTGCGGTGTCACGCTATTGAGCTAATGCTTGTCTTAGTTGACCAGTCAGTTGGTTCAATAGGGTTATCCCTCTAGGCTATGATAGTGTCGCCATCTATTAGATGACCGGTTACCTGCTAGCCAATCACAGTCATCCTTGGCTTGGTCAGTGACCATAACAAGTTTTAAACCAACCAATCAGATTGTGTAATACTGGCGGCAATGCTGTTTAACAGCTTAGCGTCAGTACAGAAATCATGGATATTGCCCAAACTGGTGTTCGCCTCTTTTGTTAGGAATAAGAAATTAATATAAGTGAATAATTTATCTCGCACCCAAATGGCATCCATATTGAAAAAATTGCACTCTGATAAGTTTATTCGCTATATTTATGTGCATTTTATAGCATTCATATTGAAAAACAATATAATGAGAATCAAATATCCCACTTTATACATGATTAGTCTCATTATGATGAAACAGCGAAGTTCAAGGTAGAACAGTAAAGTATAGTTTTTATTTTTAATATTATCTTTGTGTGACATCATGTAATGAATGAGGATACATCATTCTGTTATGTCATTTGTTATAGCAGCAGATACAACATGTATAAGCTGCCAAAGTCATATTTTATTTTATCATGGAGGGAATTGCAACACAAAATGGAACATGAGAGTTCTTCTTTGAAGGTTTCAGATATTCAGAGAAAATCAACTAACAATTGTATACAGGAAAGTGACATCTTTTAAGGTGTCTGTATCAATGTCAGAAGAGATGATATTGTCTAATGACTTGTGTTACTACATGCACTATATAAATTTTCTATTCTACTGAATCAAGTATCTACATTGGAATCTCGTTATTTCGAAATCGATTGAGTCGTAATTCCAGATATGTCAAAATTGGAAGTCCGATTCAGATTTTTATAGATAGAATAATATATCAGTTAAAAAATTTGGTTATCTCAAAATCTCGAATTTCAGGGATATCTCAAAGTAATAGGGATAGTCCCATGAGTTTTGTGATAATGAGATTCCACTATATTTTGAAAATGATGATTGGAATAAGTTTCATGAAAAACACACACACACATAAAGCACACATACATAATCCCCAAAAATAAACAACACAAACAAATATCAGAAATGTAATTGAGCTGGACTACATGTATGTACACGATGTATTATGTAGGCTGACCAATTATGGGACTCATGTTTATAAATTGTCCGATTCACATAAGATGGCAGGGCAGAGTAACCATTTGATTATCATACCGATGATTCTACTCACTTTTTGGTATGACAAGCTGCACAGGAAAAGCATTTAATTTCTCACTCTTTACTCTCTTATGTACAATGTATGGTGACAAGTAGGAACGATTACTCTAGTTAGTGTAATTTTAATGTTATGCTTTATTACCTAAAACTTAAACTGGCCTAGGTCAACAAAGGGTTCACAAGACTCCCTATAACCTAAGGTTATATGGATTTTACTATACCTGTTAATATTCTGTGTATTGATACTGTTGATTTCACAGAGTATGATCTGACTCTTTGGATCACCACACTGTCGTTTTCTGAATCCATATCAGTACTCTCTGAAACTCCAGATTTAGCACACAGTACACAAAGTTATTTCTTTAGCAGACTACTTTTCCCCATAAAACAGTTCCTCTAATATGTCTTTGTCCAGTAAATAAACGATGTATAATTGATTGCAAATATTTGTTTTGTTATTTTTAGCTAATAATGGATGTGTTTATATATAAGTTGCTTTTATGATGATATATATTACATTTATTTGAACAAGTTGCTAGTGGTAATGTAATATTGTACATGATTCACATGAATGTGCATCAAAATCAGACTATATTTTCACAAGTTGCTGGCAGTAAAATATTTCATGAATTTGTATAAAAAGTCTTTATTTTCACAAATTCCTAGCATTAAAATATTTCATGAGTTTGTATAAAAAGACTTTATTTTCACAAGTTGCTGGCAGTAAAATATTTCATGAGTTTGTATAAAAAGACTTTATTTTCACAAGTTGCTGGCAGTAAAATATTTCATGAGTTTGTATAAAAAGTCTTTATTTTCACAAGTTGCTAGCAGTAAAATCTTTCATGAGTTTGTATAAAAAGATTTTATTTTCATGAGTTGCTATTAGTAATATATTTATTTTTGCATCAGAAGACTTTATTTTGACATGTAGCTAGCGGTAATATTTTTCCTGAGTTTGTGACAAAAGTTTTTATTTTCATGATTTGGCAAATTGCATGCAGTATGTTTATGTGAGTTTGTGACAAAAAAACTTTACAGTGAAACCGAGCCGGCCTGGCTCAGTCGGTAGCGCTCTCGACTCTTGATCGTGAGTTCGAGTCCAGCCAGCGGCAGGTTGGTTTCCTGTCTGTCGGATGAGACAGTAAAAACCATGGTCCCGTGTCGGCACGTTAAAGAACCCTCACTGCTCAATGGCCGTAAGTGCCGAGCATAGGCCAAAATTTGAAGCCCTTCACCGGCATTTGGTGACGTCTCCATATGAGTGAAATATTCTTCAGTGGGACGTTAAACAACAAACAAACAAAATACAGTGAAACCTGTATATAGGGGCCACCCAAAGCACCAGAAAATATTGACCTTTATGTGCAGGTGACCCTCATACACAGGTTCAATTTAGTTGAAGTATGCAGTCAAGGGACTTGAAAAAACTTATCTCTGTAAACAGGTTATCCTTATATACAGGTGACCGCTATAGCAGGTTTTACTGTATTTTCATAAGTGCAAGCTGTAATAATGTTCACGAGTTTGCGAGCAATAATATTGTTTATGAATTTGCTACAAAAGACTTTATTTTCATGAGTGCAAGTGATAATTAGACACATCTGTTTATAAGACACAACTGTTTGTTGTAAAAAAAAAAATACAGATACCTGATTGACCTATCGCCAAATGTCTTAATTGTTGATTGAAGTTGAATCTCTTTCATGTCTGTGATTATGATAACAGTGAGAAATACAGTACATTTATGTGGTATGTCAATTGATTTAGATGCAAACTGGTATATATGACATACTATCACATAATGAAAACTAATGGTGCACATGTTTTAAATGAAAACAATAACAATGTTAAGATAAATTGTATGTTTCAGAAATTGATTTTTGGGATGTAAAATCGGTGCAATATGATTAACTATGTACTTATACACAACAAGTTAATAAGATACTACATACATATTTATATTTAACATGTATATATATTACACATAAAAACCTAAAAAAAACTTTGGCCTTATCGATGTTATTCATGAACAAATAAATAGAATATATATATATATAGTGTCAATACTTGGGGTGGGGGAGTCTGGTTTTAGACAACATACTATGTATATCCAGATTACTAGAAATGCTGTCTCCGGGAGGAGCCTGGAGGTTAGACAACATACTATGCATATTCTGAGTACCGGTAGTAATCTAGAAAGAGATGTTCTATTAAGACTGATAACCGAAACAGAATCAAGTTTAGGGTCCTGATGAGTCCTACATACTTTGTCATACCTGTAAAGATGTATGTCTATAAGATATCTGAATTTTATCTGAATTTGGATTAAATTTCATTAATTTGAAAAGTCCATATCAAATGAATTAGCTAATTTAACACTACCAACTTTCTAGGTGGTGTAAGGAGATAGATCATGAGAGCCCCAAGAAGATAGATACAATATAAAAAATGAAACAGATGACAAACTCACAGATCAATGTAAATTCATGAAGTGAAAATAGCATTTGTACAAAATGAAATTTTTACTAAAGAAGAAAAACAACTATTAATAAAAAATCAGGAACTAAGCTTTTGGTCAACAAGGAATTTCTATACCCTACTAGAGCAAGTTAACATGTATAAGTACATGGATTATTTAATTTAATGACAAACACATCGTTGTTGGGCATGTCTAATTGCTTCTGAACTAGTCCTAATATATCTAGTATAACAAGAAGAGGACCATCTACCTAAGGTCTAAATTATATGGTTTTCAACACCAGCTGCAGTAGCAGATGTAGCACATATTCTGAATGTGTGCTGAATGAATGTCCACAATAATTTGTATTATCTAGAATTAATTGTGTCAACAAATGTCAAAAATAAGAAACAAATTGTTCAAAATGAGTTCACTGGAGAATGCAAAGTTTACTTTAAATGATATATCTTTGCAAAATAAAAAGATATTTATTTTGTTATTTATGTTTTATGAATAATTGTACAGGAGATAAAATGGATAATAATACATACACGATGAAGGTATTCCTACGATATCCATTTGTGTCGCAGATGTGTTAATTTCGACCTCGAAGAGTTCCTGCGATACTGTTTGGACAATTTACCATTAATTACTGAAACAGAATCTAGCTCCTACCGAAAAATATTGTTCATTGTTTTTAATTTATAACAAAATGTGGAATTTATTTGATTATGCAGACTATTATTGAAAACAATTAAATGGAGAGAAATCTCATATGATAAATTTTATGAGATTGTATTTTTAGACAGAAGTGAAACATTATTATAAATTCATATGCACATGGTTAATGGTTGTTTACAAGTGGAATCTCTATGTAGATCAACGCTTGTCTTAGCCTAATTACGCAATCAATTCCACTGGTCATTCAGGTCAGTGTCTCGCTGATAAATTTTATGTCAATAATGCTGACACCTTCATGGCAACCAAAGAGATGGATAATGATTAAATTTACAGTTTTGTGTAAGAAAATAATGCATGTGATCAACAGATATTGAGACATACTTTTTTCTGATGAGACATAAATTTCTCTGCTATTCCAGAGCATGTTACACTCACTCCAACAGATCTAACAGGCATTACATAATCCAAGCTGTACCTACTGTATCATTCTCACCTCATTTCAGTACTTTGGCTACTTTGATTATGTTTTATGTCTGTAACATTTTGTTTAAATATCAAATATCAAGAATTAAGCTGAAATTTTGCCCAGATTTTTAAGTTTTAATTTTTTTTTTTATCAAATCAAAATAACTTAAAATATGGGCAGAATTTTGGCCTATATGATAATAAGATATTAGGTTAGTGGGATTTTGCCCAATATTTGTTAATATTAGCTGGAGTTATATTGGATTTTGAAATCCTCAAAAATGAATCCTTAGCTACTCTGGAAAATATATTTATGAAATTATGTTAATTTTTTTATACCTTTCTCCACGTAGAATGATTTTTATCAATAACTAAGTTTTAATCAAATCAAAATAACTTAAAATATGGGCAGAATTTTGGCCTATATGATAATAAGATATTAGGTTAGTGGGATTTTGCCCAATATTTGTTAATATTAGCTGGAGTTATATTGGATTTTGAAATCCTCAAAAATGAATCCTTAGCTACTCTGGAAAATATATTTATGAAATTATGTTAATTTTTTTATACCTTTCTCCACGTAGAATAATTTTTATCAATAACTTACATAAAGGTATTATGAAATGTCTTGCAGAGTGCGATTCCGTTTTTTGTGTTTTATTCCGTGTTTTGTGCTCTAAACTATGCCGCGACACGGTTTTTACCGGAATTAGTCAGAGTTAGTTAGTGACAAGTAAACATCCGTGACCCCGGATTTTGGCATGCAACATATCGATATAAAATGTCGACTTTTCTATACGATTTCCGTCGTGTTCAGTAATAATAGTTGTTAGAAATGGAAACTGAGTAGGTTGCTGTGACTTCAAAACTCGGAATTTGATATCGTAAATAATCGAGACGTACTACGAGGTGAGTATTAACTTGCTTACACGTGCCAAAATTACTCAGTGTGAAAATTACCTGATGGCCTACTCTTACTCCAGTAATATTAAAGCTAGCTTTACTTCGAATATGCCGAAGATAACGGCGCAAGTCAAAAGTATCTCGCCGTTTAAACCTCTAGCAACTACTCTGAGTGTGTTTTGCTAACAGCCTTCGGCTGTTCCAGTGCCTGTGCCCCCACCCCCCCCCGATGGAAACAAGTGCCTGTGCAGTATAACTATTAAATATTGACCCTGTTTTGTCTTTCCTTTACAACTTCCTGACAAAAGCCAGCCATAATTAATACTTTATTTTTATTTGATTTGTGTACGTTTTTTGCAAAGTGTAACTGGTGAAGCATCAGGTTGAAGTGGTCCAGTTTGGAGAATTTTTTTAGGACCCACAGTGTATAACTTCTGACACAGTTTTGTCATATTTCTGTGTTATGTATACATGTTATCTGTTGTGTTAACTTGCTGCACTCTATATAATAGCACTGATTAGATTAAAACTTGTTAAGATATTATTTACTCATGTGTAAAAATACCTTCACCTAATGACTCAAACTCAACAATAAGTAATGTCAACAAATTCGTTTTTGAAGGTGAAACCAACCCACACAGATAAATGATTTTAAAGTACGGTATTCTGTTCTTTTTCAGGCTAAAATTGTCTTATGATATACACTACCTGTAACAAAATTGGTTAGAATGAGGTCCACCACAGAATCAGCATTCAATGTAACCACTACTGAAATCTCTACAGAGGAACAGAGCGTTTTGAGTAGCATCTTCTCTTCATTTGCCACTGTATTTTTTTTCTTTCTATTTTCATGTTTTATAATCAACTTCTTTAAAGATTGCTGTTCAGGCAATTCACTCTGTGAGTGTTTAAGAGAAACATCCAGCTCATGTTATTCATGCATTCGGAATGTCTTTAGAGATTTATGTGGTAGAGTTGGTGTAAGCTGTAGATCATGTTTTAGTGATCTCCGTGATCGTGTCCACAGTACAGAACTTCCCTCATGCTCCAAGTGTCATTTTCTGGAATGTTTATCAGAGTCATCTACAGAACAGCAAACAAATCAACAGAATGAAGTGGAAGCAACTAGTGATGCTTTTGTAGACTTAACCAATGTTGTTGATCATACAACACCTGTGTCACATTCCACATCAGAACCAACAGCTCCACCATTGGAGCCACAATCAAGCCCTCTAGCTCCACCACCATCATATGAGAGTGCCATGGCAAATCATGAATACATAGCACCACCTGATATTGACGATACTGTTCCTCCACCATCATATCAGGAGGTAATTCGCAGTGGTTTGTGATGCAATCAAACTATAGTGCAGATCAGTACAGATAAGCATTAATGTTGTTTTTTTTCAAGTAATCTTACAAATGTGAAGTTTCCATGACATTTTTATTAACATACATGTAAAAATGTATATCTGTCAAGTCAATATTGTTTCAGGGCTTCCAATTTCTGTTTGATTTTATGATGGTGGTTTTTGTTTTGTTTGTAAGTTCATATTTTGTCATTATATATGAAGATGAAGATGTATATTTTATATCAACATTGATTCGTTGCAACATGATAACAGTTGAGGGTATTTGACAGATTGTGAATTCATTGGCCTCTTGGTAGATTTGTGAGTCACTTTGAGATTCTGTGACTTATGAGCATACATGTACCTGATTGAAATTGAGATTTTGACAGATTAGTAAATTTATCACACATGAACAAAATGATTCATCTGCGAATTCTGTGAACATATGAAACCATGTAAATTTAAACACTATTTTATATCTAAAAACGAAACAAAATGCACTTTGAAGTTAACAAAAGGATAGTGATTTTACTTTTCAAAACAATCATTGAAAAATATTGGGTTTATCAATGAAAACTATTGGAAATGTTACCGGTAACTCATTTACCCCATAAGACGCATTTGGACTGTTGTTGATTTATACAAGAGTCCATTTTTTTTCAGGGGTTTAATTATAATGAGTTAAAGGCTAATTATTACACATTAGTATTGTTACAGACAAGTGTGCTTTGCACAGAATTCTTTAGATATTAAGAGGTTATGGTATCCTTGCCTATAAGCCCTTACGTATCATGGAATATAATACACACATATACAATGGAGTCTCGCTATTAAGACCACCTAACTGACTGACTCACTGTGGTTTGATTAGGGAGGTGGTACAGTGGAACCTCAGTAATAAGACCGCCCTAACTGACTGACACTAGGCCATTTGAATAGCGAGGTGTTACAGTGGAACCTTAGTAATAAGTCCACCCATCTGACTGACTCAAAGTGGTCTGATTAGGGAGGTGTTACAGTGGAACCTATAATAAGACCACCTACATGTAAATGACTGACTCAAAGTGGTCTTATTAGCAAAGTATTACATTAGAACCTCTGTAATAAGACCACTTTACTGACTGATTCAAAGTGGACTGATTAGCAAAGTATTACAGTGGAACCTCTGTAATAAGACCACTTTACTGACTGATTCAAAGTGGACTGATTAGCAAAGTATTACAGTGGAACCTCTGTAATAAGACCACTTTACTGACTGATTCAAAGTGGACTGATTAGCAAAGTATTACAGTGGAACCTCTGTAATAAGACCACTTCACTGATTCAAAGTGGACTGATTAGCAAAGTATTACAGTGGAACCTCTGTAATAAGACCACTTTACTGACTGACTCAAAGTGGTCTGATTAGTAAGATATCTCTCCTATGAGGGTTTGTTCTTATTGAATATTTATGAAGAAATTGTCAACATTCTGTCAATGTAACTCAGAAAAAGAAAAAAACATTCTGTAAAAATAATTTTCTTTAGTATGATGCCTTACATCCATGAAACACGATATGCTTGATTTAGCCGACATTCTGGGATCTATACCTTTCCAATTGGAAATTTTGCCATATTTTTTTCAGAAACTAGGAAAAATCTAACAGCATTATAAACATAAATGAATATAATTTCTCAGATATATTTCAGTGTTTAATTTATTCATATTTACAAAACTTGCTTATCTTCATAATCTTGTTTGCTAAAAAGATTCAACTACATGTACATTTGTTATCATTCTCTTATTTAGTTTTTAATCAATCACCTTGTTTTCTCACAGAGGTTAAAACTGGGAATGTTTAGTGAACAAGAAAATCTTAGCTCTTGTAGTAAGAGTGTGGAGATCTAATCCCCCAGAAATCCAAAGGTTGGACAGCTAGACTTGCCACCCATTAAATACTCTATTAATCTGTGATATTGATGACACTGGTAGACTTAGAATTACCATGTAAGATATTATTTCGGATAAATATTTATTGGCTTCCACTTCCTGTTTTGGGATTGAGGTCACAACCAGTCAAATCAGGAATATTTGTGGCATTTTTCCTGATGCTGGGGAAATGGCTTCTGAATTTTGTATGCTTTAGATATATAACAAAGCTTAAATTACGGTATGCTTTTGGATGATAAAGACAGCATGTTTATGTCAGGATTTAACTTTTGGGGTACATTTTTCTCATTTTTTCTGCAACTTCTTATAAAATCATTATACATGTATCATCACATTTGGAAAAATGGGAGTTTTAATTGCAAAAAAGATATACTTTTTTTAATGCGCCCTTTCAATGACCCCAAAAAGTTAGAAGAATCCAGAGGCCTGTTATACCTTACAAACACTTTAACTAGTCGTGTCTCTCAGTTACTATTGTTTACTTTCATTTTTTGTACAAAGTTTTACTTGTTTTTACTCAGAATTGATATTTTACATTTTTATATGTATGGTATACTCCTGGTAAATGTATTGGCAATCAAGGTTTTGTTTTTACTTTTATATTTACATGTGCTCTAATACTGCAAAATAAAGTGTTACACCCTGGTTCTGACAAGCCACTGTACATGTAAACCTGGAAATTTTGGCCCCTGGTTACTTTTTTCCCTTTCACGACAAGAAATATTCACCTTGTCTTAACTCTTCTGGTCAGCGCAGGTTCGAGTCCCACTGGAACCTAAGCTGATATTTGTTTACTTACGGAAGGCTGGTGGTCTCACCATTAAAAACTGGCCGCCACCATATAACTGAAAATTGTTGAGTTTGGCATAAAACAAAAATCAAAATTTAAAAAATCAAAACCGTGTCTTAATTTCTCCCTTAAACATCATAGTCTCATAGATGGTATATGAATATACTTGTATGTCCCAAATTCAATTATTTGGCTGGAAAAAATGTATTAAAACATTACAGTCTATTGTCAAAGAAAATGTGTGCACAGGTATGGTATTTTATCTTGCTCAAATTTGCATATACAAAAAGGTCAGGGCCCAGCACCATAAATCTTAAGTGTAACTGAAGTCTTAGAATATCAGCCTGCTCAGCCAATCAGATTTCAGGATTTGCCGAAGTTGAGTAACATTTTTAGATTTAAGAACATGTCATTTTTAAGTTTAATGGTGCCAGGCCCTGTCTTGCTTCTTCAAGTCTCATGCTCAATAAATGCAATCTATATATATATATATATATATATATATATACAGTGAACCTGCTTTACAATGACATTTATTATAACGGAATATTCAGTATCCGACAAGAATTGCTCGGGAACAAACGTACATGTAAATAAAAAGTACTCATTACAACGGAATATTCGGTATCTGACTTCGACATTAGATTCCGGGAACAAATAAACAAAACTCAGTGTAAATAAATCTTTACAACGACATAACATAAAACCCACCAGCTGATCTGGCTATTGTTATCATTCTTGATTTTCTTCACGGTTGAGTTCATAGGTAAAAATAATTGCCAATAAAACAATTACACTGTCAACTGTTTTCTAATCCCCTCTAATAGGTGATGGCCTAGGTGTCAACATTTATCGCTTGAATGACCTTTACCTGTACATCACTAGGCCTAATGTTTATAAACCATCAGTAAGTTTCATTTCAACCGAACTGATAGGAAGTGAAATACAAGCTGGGTACAAATTGAAAAAATAAGATTGATAAATAAAGAATAAAAAATACACATTGTTGACAAGTTCCGTTAGGCTACATGTTCGTTCCGATGTGGTTACTATGGCGGATCTTTAAATTATTTCAGTGCTTGCGATAGCAGTCAACATTTTACTAAAACTTTATTTATGAAACACATTTTTAAGAGAATTGTATCAGTAATCTCTGCATTTTTTTATTTTAGAAATAAAGTGTCTAAATCTGAATCTGGAGATATACTATTACAATTGGGCATTTTGTACATGATTCAGATATACTATTACATTAGGGCATTTTGTACATGATTCAAGCATTTTACGACAACACCGATTTATGACCAATTTAATGAAAAAATAATTGTGCATCGATGTTAATAAGAGTAACTTGCATAAATTTTATTTATATATTTTCATAGAGATTTTAATATTGTTTTAAGTTTATTTATTTACATGTACAAATATATGTGCAAATGATACTCAAGGGAGTTAACTATGAAATGCCCAACACATCAAATTCATTACAGTGACCAATTCGATATAAAGTAATTCCTACATGGTCGTTGTAAAACAGGGTTTCGTTGTGTATAAGAGGGTATATATATATATATATATATATATGTATATATATATATAAACATGATATTTTTGTAAAAATACAAATCATCTCTTTTTTAAAAATAACCTATGGTGAACCTGTCACCCTTGTTTTTAACATGACAGGTTTTGTTTATAAACATGTAATAATTTTAATTTTTGGATTATACAATTATGTATTTCTACAAGTTACATTTATTGTTTATTGGTTACTTTACAGTGACATTTATGCATATTACCATGTCTGGTAATTAAATACATTCCTTAACTATATAACTCATATTTATGATGATTGTATAAAACACATGCCCATTTCACTTCAACGAATAGTCCATTTTTATAACGTTATTTGCAGTTTAGCTTGTTTAGTACATGTTCTTTATCATTGACCTGATTGAAAGTTTTTAACATGCTTAAGGTCAGTTTTACTTGTTAAAACATGTATGTGGTCTTTCACAGAATTTTATAAAATTGTATTTATATCTTATCTTTTCTATCATTAAATATTTCTTTCTTTTTGAAAAAATATTGTTCAGTCACATCTGGACATTTTAATTCCGTCCCCAATTAAGACACACATAGTTGATCAAGCTCTATCATGGCATCCAAAACACTGTAGAATTTCTGGAAAATTTCACCCCTTGTTATTTTTGCCCTTTTACAACAGTAAACATATTCATCCAGTTATAACTTTGCCCTAAATCACCTTAGTCTCATGTATGGCATACATGTCCTTGCTTTATTATTTGGAATTGAAACTTTGTTTTTATTTTGAAAATCACCCTCTCATCTTGGGATGAAAATTAAGCAGGTGCGAAAATTTCCAGGTAAACAGTATATAAAACTGAAAAAAGTTGTATTGTAGGCTTTTTGGTCAATAATATTGACTGTGGTTTTAAGTTGATGTAGAAATGTTAAAAGGGGTCTCCTTGATTGAGTGCTTAGAAGTTTCTCATCCCTAGACAGTGTTGGTTAGAAACCCTTTGGAACTTAGCTGATTTTGTGAGAAAGCATGGCAGTTTACATTTAAAAAAAGGTCAGTGGTACTACTACACATATTGAATGATATATAGTGCTTTCCAAAACTTACCCCCCAATTTTAACCTTCAATTTTCATGAATGGAAGTTTAAAGTGGCATTGGCTGTGTTTTTCCAATAAAAAGATGATTCCCTTTTTTACTACTAGGGCTGATATACAATAACAAAAATAGATATATACAGTAAAACTTGCTATAGGGGCCACCTCTATACAAGGAATACCTTTTTATAAAGGCCAGTTTTTTCAAGTCCCTTTACTGCATACTTTAACTAAATTGAACCGGTGTATAAGGGTCACCTGCAAATAAAGGTAAATATTTTCTGGTCTCTTGTGTGGCCCCTATATACAGGTTTCACTGTATATAGGCATAAAAATTCCTATATTCCTATATAATTTGTGAAAATAAAGCCAGTGTGGTATTCATATACAGGTACAAATAGTAAGGTTGAGATAATCCCTTTACTGCATACTTTAACTAAATTGAACCTGTGTATAAGGGTCACCTGCAAATAAAGGTAAATATTTTCTGGTCTCTTGTGTGGCCCCTATATACAGGTTTCACTGTATATAGGCATAAAAATTCCTATATAATTTGTGAAAATAAAGCCAGTGTGGTATTCATATACAGGTACAAATAGTAAGGTTGAGATAATCCCTTTACTGCATACTTTAACTAAATTGAACCTGTGTATAAGGGTCACCTGCAAATAAAGGTAAATATTTTCTGTTCTCTTGTGTGGCCCCTATATACAGGTTTCACTGTATATAGGCATAACAATTCCTAAATTCCTATATAGTTTTTTTTTAAATGAAAATTGCTTGAGGAACCCAGGTTTCGCTCTTTTTCACTTGCAATTGATTATCTCAACCTTACTATTTGTACCTGTATATGAATACCACACTGGCTTTATTTTCACAAATTATATAGGAATATAAGAATTTTTATGCCTGTGTATAGCTCCTATTTGTTATTGTACATCAAGTAAAAGTGAAAAAGCAAAATAATTTTTTGGGTAAACACAGCTAATGCCCCTTTAAGTCACAGAACATGTAAAAAAAATTAATTTATTTGAAAAAGTATCAGATTTCACTCCACTGATTGATACACTACCCTCATACCAATAACAGCATCCAACTACATATATATGTATTGAATGATTTATAGTGCTTTCCAGAACTTACCCCAAAACTTTAACATGGCAATGCTGATGCCAGGGTTACTACATAAGCACCCCTATTCTTCTAGTAGGCGAGCTAAAAACATTTTTAGGAAAATTTTCCATTGGGGCCATTTTTTCGCAGCTGAGATATTTTTACCCCCTCCCCTCCTAGTACCATATTCACAAATTCAGAAATAATTATGGTTGGGTAGCCATAAGATATTGAGTCTAAATGATCAAACATATCAAGAAACATTTTTAGAAAAGTTTTCATGGGGGCGATTGTCTAATTTTATCACAGCCACGATATTTTTAGAAAAAAAATCCTACACCAACCCCCCTGCCCCAGTAGAAATAATTATGGTTGCATAGCCATTAAATATTGACTTTAAATGAAGTAACATATCAAGAAACATATTTAAAAAAAATTCTTGTGGGGAGGGGCATTTTATTGCAGTTCACATATTCAGAAATGGTGATTGTTGCATGGCCACTGTAAACTGACATGCAATGACAATACACAGAAAGAGACAAGTTTACAGGAAATATTGCACAAGGGGTCATTTTATCATAGCTGATATATATTGACCCCTTCTAATATTCATGTATTCAGAGATGGTGATTGTCCCATTGTTATGACAAATTGACCTACAATGTACAATGAAAATGAATGTATACAGATATTTTTGCATAAAATGATTTAACAGGGGTGGGGGTCATTTTATTGCAGCTGCAATATATTGACCCCCCTGTAAAATTAACATTTTCAGGGGGTCAGTATATCCCAAGGGGGTCATAATAGAATGACCCCTGTGGGTCACTTTACCACATGAGGTTATTTAATTTCGGTGTCAAAATATCATAAGACACCGGTATCCCTCACAGAGCAGGTGCTCACATTATTCTAGTTTTTACAAATCTCAATCACTACACTGTATAATCATAATATTACAAATGTACATGTTTAATCTGTACAAATTATGAAGCAATGTTTACTGTATTTTTGATAATGTGTACTTTTTATGTGCATATTTGTACTCAATTAATGTATACACATGTATTCATCTTTGAATTTCTATAAATAAAAATGTATATATACAGTATGATGATGTTTTTCTTTGTGCATTACTATTTCTCGTAACTTGAAAATGTATATACCGGTAGACTACAGGAGAAATGGAACTGATCAGAGTTTTTCATTGATATTAAATCCTATTTTCAAATATCATAAGACACATATATTGGAGTTTCTCTGATAAGTTAACAATTTATTAGGTAATCTGGCACAAAGTGACATATTGTGATTGTCTGTCATTTATTGTTAATTTTTACACAAATTCAGCTTATTCTTAAAAATCAGTGGACCAATTTTAACTAAATTTGATAGAAATTATCTCCATGTGAAGCCACGTAAAGTAAATGAAAAGGATCAAGAACCCATAGGGGCCAAAAAGACAGTAATTTGGTACATCTTTGAAAATCTTCTTTTTGTGAACCAATGATCAGACTTTCAGTTTTTGAATGTATCTGCATAGTATGCAAATGAAATCGAAATGTTAAAAAATGGGCTTTTAGCGGGAACATTAAATGACATAAGGTACACCTTTAACGAATGACTTATTAACTCAAAACTTATTCACACTTTGTATAGTACATTTACTACATGTATCCAAAGACAATTAGGAATTTGTCAGAATTAATTTTCTAAGGATTGTGATGATCAAGTTTCAAGGTTATAGGGTCAAAGATCAAGTTGTCATGGGCACCTAATTAAATTGAATATATAGGCATTTCTTTATGGACATTTACCCAAACTTGGCAGACACTATTCCCATTGGGAAGACAATTGAGATTGCAATTGAGAAGTGGCTTTTTTGCATTGTTGCAGGGGCTGAAAATTTTCTTTCAGTTGCTTGGGTTCAGGACTTTTTTGTTAAATATTGCCAGGGTCCAATTACAATAAATCTAAGTCAATTTTTAAATATAATTAATCAATACATATAACAATTATCAAATATGGAAACACAAAATTATGATATAAACCAAAACTGCCACAAAATCATACTAGAAAATGATGAATGAAATTTACAAAGGAAACAAATAAATGTTGGAAAGAAATAATTTGACAGAAAAGTCATTCATTGATTCAGACTTGTTAGATTGTGGGACCCACACAGCAGGAAAACACCAGGGTCCGAAAGTAAAATATGTAGGTCCCGGACCTCAGAATTTTCAGCCCGTGTTGTGAATTTCAGAAAAATCATGGTTTTCTTGATAGTACACTTGTAATAGTCATAGTTAAATGGCTTGTGGGTCACTTAGTTAAAGTGCACCCTGAATGAAACATGAAAATGATACTACCAGATGGTACATGTATCTATGGTCGGCCTGATTTGCTAAGAATGATGTCAAAAACCTGATCAAAATTAATGCACATGTTTTTGTATTATTAGCAGGAAACTGTATAACATACATTTGTACCTATTTCCAGAGTTAAGTGACAAATGGAGCATCAAGGTGTAAATTCTTCTATTTATGATTATTATTATCTTTATTTATTTATTATGAGAAGAAAATTTAGTTTGTGGTTTCCTCTCCTCTTATGGTGTCCTTGCATGAGTGCCCCATTATAAAAAGACTAAAAATTGAAATTCTAAAAAGATCAGTGAACGAATGATTACACAAAAAAGTACAAGTAGTATTCAAATAAACATCCATCTCCTGTAATATAGGCTAAATATTTCTGATTCATATAGTAAGAGTTGTCCAAGACAACTTGTACCCAAAGACGTGATTTAACTCAAATGTACATCAGGATATAAGTTCAAATAAATAAATAATTTTAAAATATCTTAATACATGTATAACACATAAATCACATGTCCAAAAATCGTACAGAAATACCGGATTTAAATTACTTTAACTCAAATTCAAATATACATCAGGGTACAAATCTCCTTTTCAGTCAGCTAGAAAAGATTCTTGATTGTATGTAAAAAAAATCGGGTGGGGCACTTAAAGGGACATGGGTGCGTAATGGGTCAAATACGGTAACCATAAATACTCAGCAATTTCTGTTGACCCTCCTCTTTCAAAAAAACAAAGAAAAAAACTTGGGACCCTGGATTGAGTGGCTGAAGTTGTTTAAATATTCTCGTTTCCGATACCCTTCCTCCCTCCCCTGAAAAAAAAAGTTTTCTTTACTGAAACCTATAGGTGATTACAGAGCAGTGGCAGAGACAGCAAGTGACTATACAAATCTTAGCTATGCAAGCTTCGTTTGGGTCCCGACACTATCGGACTATTGGACCTTGAACTACCAGACCCTCGAACTATCGGTCCTTCAGATTACTGGGTAATATTGGATTGGTCCATATTAATGATTTACAGCAGGGTTCACGATTTTTCAGGTATTGATGTGTTAACATTTAAGTACATAGAAGTAATCGATAAAGTATTTGATAATTACGTTAATTCCATATAATATCTGGATTACTCTAACATACCCAAATTAGCAGGGACACTAAATTTACACCCGTAAAAAATAAAAACGTCTTATCAGGATATATAAAGACTATAAATGGCGATTTATTAGGCCGAACTGTCTGCCCGCTTAAAATCGGGTCAGAAAATTCGCCCTAGATCTAGCTTTTTATATACATTGCACATGTAGATAACTGTCACTGCTTGTAAGTTGTATAAAGTCAGTAATTTATTAATATATATTATTAATATGTTAATTGTATATATAAACTATTATCAAGGTGTGAATAGATTATTTATTACAGATACGTTACACTAGATTTTGACGAAAATAAAAATTCTCGGGACATACATTGCATAGGCGTCGGAACCGGGGGGGGGGCTAACCCCACTTTTTTGCAAAGGTAGACATAGGTGTTAAAAATTGGGGCTTAGCCCCCAGACGTTTCTGGCGTGTGTATGTGTTTTAAGTTGGTTTAGCCCCCCCCAACTTTCAATTTGCTTCCGACGCTGATGCATTGATACAGATTTGTCGAACTACATTTACACTGTCCCGTTTTTACCGGAAGTAGTTGCAACTTGTTAGTGACAAGTAAACATCCGTGCACCTTTCGAAATAAAGTGAAAGTGCCAGATTTCCCGTACGATTTTCACTTTGTTTGGTAATAACAGTAGTTTTTATTACGAAATGGAAACTGAGCAGGCTGCTGTGATTTCGAAACTCGCACTTTGGCATTGTAAATAATCGGAAAGATACGAGGTGAGTATAAAAAATCGCATTCTCTTATTCAGTCAGGCTCATGCCGTCATGTGGGGGGGGGGGGTCATGGAAATACCGAAAACAACAAGGAATTGCAGAAAAAGTACCGAAACCAACATTATAAATCCGATAAACAACTTAAATATTATAGATATTGGTTCCTTATGTAAAGTTTTACAGAAATTGGATGCATTTGAAAGAAGTTATTACGATATTTTAGTACACATGTCATGCCGATGAACTTTGGTTTGACACAATAAACATAACTTCATGCATTTTGTACTCAACTTGGTTTAGATGCATACAGGTATATTAACACAAAAGCTTGTTGTATTTTTTTAATAAAATGCAAAATTATTAGCAGGATTTACATAATTCGAGTCAAATACTCATCTTGGTGTCATTTACGATTATCTTAAACTTTTCATCAGGAGCCAGATATAAATATATTTAATAATTAAGTTGTTTGTCTTATTTAAATTGGTGTTTTCGACAAATTGTTATTGTTTTGTTATTTCCATGGACGGGGGGGTGGGGTGGGGTGCTGGAGAATGCCTCAGGTCACCCGGCACTTGATTCTGTCAATGACAAGTATTGCACAGTACAGGCACTTGGTTCTTTCAACGGGGGGGGGTTGATACACAGTGTACATACTATGTAGGGCACAGTCACAGTGTGTGATTTTCTAAACCAGCCCCTCCCCCCCCCTGCCCATTGATAGTAAGAATTAAGTGTCTGTGCTGTGCCCCCCCCCCATAATTTGACCGTTTTTGGTTTAACTTCAAACTGTATTGTCATTACACACAAATTGCCAATAAAATACTGTTACAGTAATTTCTGTGGAAACAATGGGCAAAATCGGAGAATTTTATATGCTCTAGCTGGGACAAATAAAATTTTCCGATTTTACCCAGCGTTTCCACAGAAAGTGGTGAACAGAAACATTTAGATGTATAAAATTCTCTGATTTTATCCAGCGATTCCACAGAAATTACTGGAGTATGGAATTTTATCTGTAAGTTAAAGATGGCTGGTTGATGGATTTTAACTTGCTAAACTTTCCAACTCCTGTGTTACTGTCCTTTTCTATAGTCCACCTATTCCATTTGGGGATTCTGTCATGAGCCCTTTTAAGTTGATGGGGGCAACAATAAAAACCAGCATAAGAAAACAGCCCAAGGCAGAATCCCCAAAGGGATTACATATACCCGCCCATGAATTCTGTTCTGATGGGTCTGATATTATCTGTGTAGACTACAGAGATATGCAGATAGTATATATATTATTTTACAACAGATGCTTTCCAAAAGTGCTTAGACACTATTATTCACACTAGAAATTCAATTGCAATTGTTTCACAATATTTTTCTGACAATAAGTCAAGTTTGCTTTTACAAATCCATACACAATTCTTACACAATAGCAAGTTCCATAAAGGCTAGGCATCTTTTGATTCTTATAATTTTGTGCTTTGCTGTTACAAAGTTCTGGGACTTTATTTGTTAAAATCTAATGAAAATGAGACACATCTGACAATCGGTTAGATTTGCTTCCATGAAGACAGTACGTAAGTTTTGATTCTTACAATTTTGACTTTTAAAAACTTTTGCTGATACAGAGTGATAAGACTTTATGAATTGGCATGTTTAATAAAAATAAGTCCTGTTTATCAATATATCAAGTTTGCTTTCACAAAACCTCATGAAATTTCTATACAATGTTTTGGTTTCATAAAACCTAGGTACCTTTTGATTCTTACAATTTTGACTTTGCCATTACAGACTTGGTTTGTGAAAATTTGATAAACATTTGACGTTTAAGTTTAATTCATCAATCCCTGTGGTCATTGTAAGATTCAGCCAAGTCAGTAAATAGACATTTAAGGTTAATTCATCAGTCCCTGTGGTCATTGTAAGATTCAGCCAAGTCAGTAAATAGACATTTAAGGTTAATTCATCAGTCCCCGTGGCCACTGTAAGACTCATCCAAGTCAGTAAATAGAATAGTCTACTGTCCTTTTTTAGGAGTGTGCAAGTTAAAATTAGACATAAAATGTTTGCAAAATTTTTATTTCAAATCATATACTCTTGAGATACGACAGTGAATTTTACCATTGTCTGAAATAGTTGAGACCAAATGAGGCTTTAAGTGTTGATGAGTTAAAGGATCATGTTCTTCAATCCAAAATAAAGATTCCTAAATAGGTAATGTTCACTTTTCACTAATTCAATGAATAAGGGTGAATCTATCATCTATAAACTGGTTCTGGTTTATAAATAGTTTAGTAAACCTTTCATTTATGGCATCAAACTCATTCGAAACTAGTTTTGGTTTGCTCATTTATCACTAGTTAACAGTTTCAAAATAGTTCGGCAAACCAATCAAACTACCTCTGGAGGTGATTTCAGTGCTTTACATGCAAAGAAGCTGCAGTATTGAGATTAGAACTTAATGTGACATTTTTTGTTTTATTGAAAAAATTTGAAAACTGCCTGTCTATCAGAAAACCATGCAAAATGCCAATAATCGTCCACAAGCAAGTTTTTAACATTGATGTTATATCACATGTATCTGGAAGGAGCATGTAGGAACTCTATATATACTATCAAAAGTGAAAAAAAAAATCATTCTATTTTTAGAAATAATCAATTCTGTTTTTAGAACACATTCAAACTTTGGCACAAGTTTAATAGGTTTTGAATACTTGTTCAACCAAATGTTACAAACTGGCATCATGCCAACTTTTGAAAAAGTGTTAGTACATAAAGGTCACCATTACATGCTGTTTTTTTTTAAACTTATAACTCGCATGAACATAACTATATAAAACTTGACAAAATATACACATAACTCCAGTTTACACAAGAGTACATGCCAATTTTTAATATTATTAAAAAAAAATTCAATTTCTAATTGCTTTTTCTTCTTTATTTATTAGATATGATTGCTCAGCAAGGCCTATTCATATGACTTATGTTACCCTTACTCATTTGTTTACAAATGAGAAAATGGGGGGTATAGGAAATACAGCATGTAGTAAAAATGTAGCATCATGGTAACTACATGAACCTAGTTGGTAAGTATACATGTATCTTGATATATCATTTACAATCAAATAATCAATAGGTGCAATTCAGCCAATCGATGGGCATGAATCAGCCAAGAACATGGGTACAAGTCAGCCAGTTCACTTAGGTACGAGATGTTTTGGGTACGCGTTGCATTGGGTGCATGTTGCGTTGGGTATGGGTTGACTATAGCGACTGTGCATGCCATTGTCTATGAACTTACCTATCTTAGGTCTCCTAATTTATGATGGAGCCCCACTGAAAGTTTTTTGTTATCTTCAAGTTCATACTCATATTACTTACAAACAAAGCAACATACTAAAGTTTAATCAATGAGAATGTTAAGTCTTTATAGGCATGATGCATTTAGCACTTTATAAGTTAAAACAAAATTGACAAGCTAACCAAGTGTAGAATAACCAGAAAAATTTCATTCAATGTTTTTAATTTCTACATGTTTAGATCACATCACTTATGTTACCCTTACTCATTTGTTTTCAAATGAGAAAATGAGGGTATAGGAAATACAGCATGTGGTAAAAATGTATATCTATAATTCCGCGTTTTATGTAACATCACATTGTACACATACGCTTCAATACCATTACTGTATATGAACTCTATACAGCGATGTGTATTAGACTTTTACGCAGCATTATGTTGTCATGATTTTTTTGCTGATAATTTAATTTCAATATTTTCCTGGTTAACCAAAGTCAACAGAATTAAATCAAGGACAAAATAAAAGTTGTATTTGATTTATTGACAGTAAGATATATGTATCTCATATGACCTTTGCAGGACAATATGCATGATGTACTACCTCATTTTAACTTATTGACCCCTGAAAATTAATGGACTCTTCTGTAAATCAATGATTTAGGCTAGTGCAAATGTGTCTTTAGGGGGTGAATGAGTTATTGTCTTTGTAAAATACAAAATTTGACACTAATATAATGCTATACTTTTATTTTATACATGTTTGTCATAAACTGAACTGAAGCTGACAAAACCATGCATTTTATTTGACCTAATATATTGTATATAAAAGCACTTTAAGGTTAAAACTTGTTAAAAGTGTTAATTTACTTGTAAGTTAAAAATCTCTATTGAATGACAAGAAACAAAATTTAATGTCAACATTTTAAAGGAAAAACCATGACAATTTAAACCCACAAAAATAAATGATTTAACAGTATGTGATTTTTTTTCAGGCTAAAATTGCCATGTGATATACACCACCTGTAGTAAAATTGGTCAGAATGAGGTCCACCACAGAATCAGCATTCAGTACAACCACTAATGAAAACGCTACAGAGGACTATGGCATTTTTGGTACTGTTTTCATTATAATAGTTATCATAGCATTTGTTTGTTTAGTAATCAATTTCTTGAAAAAATGTTGCAACGGCACTACAATCTGTAGATGTATAGAAGATACATGCAAATGCAGCTTTTGTTGCACATGCATTGGGAGTTTATGTTCTTCAATTGTTGACAGCTGTAGGTCATGTCCAAATTGTCTCCGTGATTGTATCCGCAGTATAGAACTTCCATCGTGCTCTATGTGTAACTTTCTGGAATCATCTACAGAACAGGAAACAAATGACGAGGAAGAATCTTCCCAACTTTATGTAGATTTAACCAATGTTCCTGATACATCAAACCCTCGAGCTCCACCACCATCATATGAAAGTGTTATGCATGAGTACATAGCACCACCTGTTATTCTTCAGCAAACTCATGAGTACATAGCACCACCTGTTATTCTTCAGCAAACTAATCAAGAGAGTGAAGAAGAAGAATTCTTTTTAGCTTTAACCAATGTTGATCAGACCTCTGTATCACAAACCACATCAGAACCACCAGTACCACCGCCATCATATGAGAGTACCATCACAAATTATGAGTACTTAGAACCACCTAATATTACAGACACTATTCCTCAGCCAACTAATCAACAGAGGGAAGAGGAAGAATCTGTCCAACTTTTTGTAGATTTAACCAATGTTGATCAAACAACATCTGTTTGGCAATCCACAGTAGAACCAACAGCTCCACAATTGGAGCCACCATCAATCCCTCTAGCTCCATCACCATTAATCCCTGTAGCACCACCATCATATGAGATTGCCATCATGAATCTTGAGTACATACCACCACCTGAAGATACTATTCCTCCACCATCATACCAGGAGGTAGTTCGTGATAGTATGTGATTTATAATCATCCATAGTGCAGATCGGTACAGAAAAGCATTAATGTTTTATTTTTTTCAAATAATATTTGAGATATGAAATTTCCATGACTTTAAATACTATTAGATTTAGAGATGCAAAATGTCCTTTCAAATATTAGATGTATAGGTTAGATTATATCCACTGTGTATTACGTTAAATAGTAAACCAGACAAAGTCAAATTTACTACGTAATGTGCATGTAATACACGGTATGGTCTAACCTACTTAGTTCATATAACCCTGTACTATGGAAAATATTAAATTGTGCAGCTTGAAATATGATTGGATAAAGACCATGAGACATGAGCTAAGTAAGAAGTGTCCATAACTTGCAAATAATATTAGAGAAGCAAAAGTTTCATGACTTTGAAGTAATATTAGGGATGTGAAATGTCCATGTCTTTCAAACATTACCGGAAAATAATAGAGTTGTTAAATTTCCATGACATATTTTAATCAAGAAACATGAAAGAATCAGTATTGTCTCAGGGCTTTACATTCCTGTTTCGTTTTTGTTTCTGTGTTTGTTTGTCTTTTTTTTTAGCCATAAGCTCATCATCACCTATTGCTATTGTGTTTTGTCTGTGATTGTTAATTTTTACAAATTTTCGACTTCTTTAGTACCAGTGGGCCAATTTAACCACAACTGGCAAGGAGTATTCCTATGTAAAGTCACATAAAGTTTGTAAATGAAAGGGGTTAGAATCCATATGGGCTCCAAAAGGACCAAAACTTTCTACATCTTTAAAAATCTTTCTCTTATAAACCAGTGGTCAGAAGTCTTTCAAATTTGATATGCATTTTCCATTAAAACAAAATCTGTTCTTAAACAAGCTACTAGGGGATACTTCAAATGACATTGGTACGGTATTTAGGTCACCTATGCCAAGGGCTCAAGGTGCAGAACACATGCTTATCGCAAATTTTTTATCTCAAAACATAAAGATAACTGTCTTTCCCTAAGGATAGCTCTGTCTTTCCCTAGGGATAGCTTTGTCATGCCATGATGTTTTATATTGTACTGATAGTCATGTGACATAAACTTAACTGTCTTTCTTTTAAGATAACTTAGCTTTTCCATAGGGATAGCTCTGTTGTGCCATGGTGATTTATATTGTACTCTTAGCCAATATAATATTAAGATAGCAGTCTTTCTGTAGGGCTAGCTATCTCATGCCTTAGACTTTTAATACTGTACTCATAGCCATGTAACATAAGTACCCGGTATACTAAAGAAAAAATGGTTAAAAATTGTTCTGTTTGTGTCCCTATTGTTTGTATTTGATAAAAAAATTTGTTAATTACATATCCTACTTGTGTTTCCCATATACTTAACATAGGATGAAAAGGTGCAATATCCTAACACATATAACCTGGACCAGTTTTGAGATTCCGGAACTACTTATATGTTGTATTCATCCGCAGGGACTTACATGTACTATA
This sequence comes from Atrina japonica, assembly GCA_030159075.1. NCBI lineage: Eukaryota > Metazoa > Mollusca > Bivalvia > Pterioida > Pinnidae > Atrina > Atrina japonica. The sequence continues at coordinate 162,139 of BROG01000475.1, read as the reverse complement.
ACGACACGTTATGCAAATATTTATCTTGTGATTTGTTGTGAATTATATAAAATATTTTAAATTATGACCATTGTTTCATTGATAAGGACATACATGTATAATGAAAAGGTTATTGAATGTATATATGGATATTTTACACCTTCGTTCTTGGCATGGAGAAAAACTCCAGCATAAATATATCAACTTAAACATTCAATACCAATATGTGTGTAATGTGTTACGAGCATATACTGGGTTTTTTTTCTACTCTTTGTGCATTATTTTAAGTTCCAGTACAAAAACACAATATGCAAATTTCTTTTTTGTAAATTTTGTAAGTGTAAATGTGACTCTGCTTTCAGTTAAGCTGTTTTTCCGATGTGTACGAGAAAAATAGTGAAATATGGGTGTGTTTAGTTAACAAGGAAATCTCAGCCCATGTAAATCTCTATAATTCTGTGATATTGTTGATACTGGTTGATTGGAGTGTTATATTATTGATACCAAAAAACTTAGAATAACCATGCTATGTCTTGTTATACAATTATTGCTCTTGTTTTGGGTGACAAGAATATTTGTCCACCTGAGAGGCGTTACGTCATCTGAGGGTGACATAATACCTCGAGGGTTGGCAGATATTCATGTCAACCCAAAACAAGGGCAATAATTGTTTTATTATACAAAAAGGCAATAAAACTTAACTCACGTACTGAACAGTTTCAAATTTATTTGTATCTATCATATACTTAGTTCAAAATACAGATTTTTTCATCTCTGATACAGGAGCCAGCACGTGCCCTTTATCACACATCCCCGTATCAGCCCTCCCTTTATCATACCCCTGTAACCCTTTATCACACCCCCATTTGGAACACTTTTTGTATTTTTATTATTCGGAACACCTCGATAGTTTTCTGCTTCAGGCAAAAACCTATATCTTGCATAAACACCAGTCTAAGTACATTCTGTGAAACATTAGCCTGATTGTGAAGATTTTTAAGGATTAATTCTTGAACGAAAATATGAAAGAATCGTTTGATATACTAAACATTCGATTTAAGAAGTGTAATGATATTCCATAGGTAGGTTCAACACACAGCAAATAGTTACATGCATTTCATGTTTTAGATACGAGTACACGGCGTAGTCTACTGTAGGCTATTCCCTTGTTCTGCCCACAACAGGGATTCATTAATGTTATTTTCAAAGTTCTTCTAGGCCTAACATTATTTCAGATATATCTTAATGACATATTTACACTAAAATACAAGTTATTTCAGCAAAGAATCTTGAGGAAGGTAATTTTAAGTGATGTTAACAGTTTGTACTCCGTAATTTTACCGAGATCTGCCCACATATGAATTTCCATTGAAGGATGCAAGTCGTGATTATAAGTTAACAGAAATTAAAACTATAGTTTTATTTTTGAACTATAGTTTTATTTTTGATATTTCATATTTGTCTATTTACCAGTAGGATTTTAAATATATGATAAAAAGAACAAAACATGGCAAAATCTGTATCACATGCCATATCAACCCGAGACTCCAATATCAGCCTGGCCCTTGGGCTGATATTGGAGTCTCGGGTTGATATGGCATGTGATACAGATTTTGCCATGTTTTATTCTCTATTTATTCAAACTGCAGAATAGCACACAGATGATTATTTCACTCGTAATAATTATTGTTAAAGTTAATGGTAACGTTGCAAGTAGCAAGCATATATTATCCATTGAATTAGTTAAAACACAAAATAAACTGCATCTGCAGTTTATTTTTATACTTTACTACTGCAAAAACCTACATAAGTTCATAACGATTGTAACACAGTGCCTTCTATATTCAACACTATCGATATGTTTTACCATTCTTTGTGTCATTCCACTCATTATTCATTACACCTAATTACCGCATAGCTTACTAGAAAAATAAGTATTCTGAGAGTATTGATGAATCAATACATGTCCCCTACCTGTGAAACCATTAAAAATAATTATATTTTTCCAGTATTACTCTCCAACAATAATTTTTGACTCTAAAGAACCTATATGCAACGTATCAGCATCCTGATACTATTATTAAATGAATGGTGAACCACTGTAAAACTTAAACAAAACCTTAACCAACAGATTTGGGGCAAAAAAGTGAAGTCCAGAACATGTCAAAAAAGAAGAAAATAATTAAAATATTTTTCCAGTTTTACTCTCCAACATTAATGTTTGACCCCTATAGAACCTATATGCAAAGTATGTACATCTTATTAATATTATTAAATGAAGGGTGAACCATTGAAAAAACTTGTAGCAAAACCTTAACCAAAGGTTTCAGACCGACAGACGCAAACAAAAGCTATAGTCACCCCAGTTTCACCAGTAGGGGACTGAAAAAAAGGAACTGTACATGATTTCATTTCTGCACATGAGAGGGTAACTTGAAGTGACATAGAGGGTGACATATAAGGTTTGAATTGTATTTTTATTGCATTTATGGTTTTATATCGGAAATAGGTATAGGGCGGTTTTAATGAAGCGCAGTAGCACTTCATGTTGAAAATGCCCCTATACCAATTTCTGATACAAAACCATAAATACATACATACAGTCTGTTTTTTTTACGTCTTAACATAAAGTGAATAGGAGAACATGTAAATATAAATGTTTCAGGATGACATGTAATCAAGAATGGAAGAGAGGAAGAATGTGAAATTTTACAGTTGACATAAAGAATGTTTTAGATCACATGATATGATTTTGACTAATCGTAATTACCTAAAGATACATACATGTATTAGAGATATAATACTGAATATTGTTGATACCGGTAGACATAAAATTGCCATTATTGTGTGCGATATTATTTTAATTAAAATATTAATTATTGACATACTGGTAGACTGAAAATCACCATGTTATCTGTCTATATTATTGTTTATATTCATACTGGTAGATTGAAAATCACTATGCTATGTTATAGTATTGATATTGGTAGACTGAAAATCACCATGTTATGTGTTATATTTTTATACTGGTAAACTAAAAATCACCTTATCTGTAATATATTTTATACTGGTAGACTGAAAATTACCATGTTATTTGTTATATTTTTTTATACTGGTAGACTGAAAATTACCATGTTGTGTGTTATATTTTTTATACTGGTAGACTGAAAATTACCATGTTATGTGTTATATTTTTTTATACTGGTAGACTGAAAATTACCATGTTGTGTGTTATATTTTTTTATACTGGTAGACTGAAAATTACCATGTTGTGTGTTATATTTTTTATACTGGTAGACTGAAAATTACCATGTTATGTGTTATATTTTTTATACTGGTAGACTAAAAATTGCCTTATTTGTAATATATTTTATATTGGTAGACTGAAAATTACCATGTTATAAATTTGTTACTGGTAGACTGAAAATCACTGTTGTGTATTATGTTAATTTATTGATACTGGTAGACTGAAAATCACTGTGTTTTGTGTTATATTATTGATACTGGTACTGGTAGACTGAGAATTACCATGTTATGTGTTATATTTTTTTTATAATTCTTTGATGTTATTCATAATTAAAGATGTAGATATAAATGTATTTACATGTATTAAAACAAGCAATATTTACAATATGTTTTATGCACTTCATTTCTGCACAAGGATTTGAACTGTTTGGAACAATTAGGTAAGCTCAACAGAAAATAGAAAATGAACCAACACCCATGAACATAAATACAAATATTATTCACTTAAAGACACTGTTTCTGTTAATTGCATATTCCTGTTGGCTATGCAATTAAAAGGAATCCACTGTATTGGGGACAGCAAAAAGTCTTGATGACCAGGTGGTCTATATACACAGGTGGTCTTTATACACAGGTGGTCACTAAAGCAAGTTTTATTTTATGTCTTTTGTCATGAAAGGGCAAATATTTCCATTTTTGGCAAACTTCCTCACAAAATCTGCTTTTATGTAAGTTCCAGTTGACTTGAACCCATGCTGACTAAAAGTATATCTGTGTAGCACAGTGGTTAGCACACTTGCTTCTTATAAATGGGACCAGGGTTTGATCTTTGAATTGGACAGGGGCTGATCCAGGATTTTTTTAAGTGGGGGGGGGGTTGAGTATTTTTATCATTACAAAAATGTGACCACCAAAGGTACGTGCCTTCAAAGGCAAGGGGTCTTTGGCCATTTTGAATTTTTCACACACACACACACACACACACACACACACCCCTTTAATCTGCCAATGATATAGTGTGGTAGTCCGACATGTGGGTTTTCTAAGGGTAGCCTACTCTGGTTTTCTCCCACAGCAAGGACCCCTTACACCAACACTGGACTCAACCAGAGACATAACTTGTTTGTTAATCTACATGTACATAACATAAATGAACTTTAAACCCACACTGACTAAAAGGTGAGATGTATATATTGGAATCAGTTGGCACATTGAGTACATGTGTTTTTTGTGTACATGTAACTCCTCATACAGCACTTGAGTCACAATATTTTGTTTAATGTCTTACTCATACACTCTCAAATACACAGTGTATGCTCATCATCACAGATTCACTGTTATTACAAATTATACCTAGTATAATTTGTAACATGGGAAGATTAAAATGGAGGCGCTTTAACAAGTGAATATATATGATATTTAACTCCATGCAGTTGCATAATTTCCATTATAAACAATGATACAAGCTTTTATGACCAATTATAGATAAGTGCAAGTGTGAGATTTATTTCAGTATGAGTTGGCATACTGAATGCTTTTCTTGTAGCTCATCATACAGCACTTGAATCACAACATTTTGTTCATTATTTTACTCATACACAATGTTACTCTATTATATATGCTCATCATGACAAATTCACTGTTACAAACTTACTTCGTAATTGTAATCCTGTTAAACAGTCAATTTCTAAGAGAGCAGGTGCTTTTATCACTCTTATTATCTATAGATTATTTGTTCATTTAATTACTACACTGTAATTGTATGATATTACTTTGATGTACAACCATAGGCCTACACATGATCTATGTCACACAGATATGAAGCAATGTTCACTATAGTTTTGATAACATGTACTTTTTATGTACATATTTGTACATGTTGTAATCATATATTAATGTATAGGCCTACACACATATATTTGTCTTTTAATTTCTATACACTAAACAGGTTTTACATGGCATATGATGTTTTCTTTGTGCGTTACTATTCTCTGTAAACTGAAAATGTAAGTAGATCTTGTTAGAATAGCACAAGAGAAATGGAACTGCTGACAATACTCCTATTTTCTATTATTATTATTAGGCACATACATGGCAAGGATAAATGGAGGTTCTCTAACAAGTGAACATACATAAGAACTCATTGAGTCAAATTTCTTGATTATTTTAACTGTTGACAAAGTCCGAGATAGTTTTGTTATATAACGCTGCTTATAGTTATAAACAATTTATAATTCGAGCATCTATGAGTCAAATTTCTTGATGTTTCAACTTTATTTGTGGTCCAATTCGTATGAAAACATCAAAATTCCTACAAATAATTTGAAGTCAACATTTACATGTGTACGGAATCATCCCATTAATTTCATGGAAATTAAGTTGATGTTAGCACTAGTTATGAAATATTTTGACTATATATGTCTTACAGATTTGGATCCTTTAAGTGCCCAGGGCACTACAAAAATCAGGAAAAAAGAAATGGGCGCTTAATGGGACCCATTAATAGTCAAATTGACGTAAAGCAGTTAATTTTCATAAGGCACGGTGGTAAGGTTGTTATAGTTATTACCGAGGACAGTCATGTTGACATTCTTCTGTTGCTACGGGTCTACAGATAAACATTGCTTGCAGTTTTTCAGGTTCACATCTCGTTGTCATCCACCTAGAAAAGATTCTCGATTGTATGTAAAAAAGGTGGAGGGGCGTATATAGGGACATGGGCGCTTAATGGGTCGAATATGGTACATGGTTTTGAAGCAGCATATACATCTTGTAGAACCCCTGAAACCAAAGTTGCATGATTCTCCGTTGCCATTTATGAGTCAAACTCCCAATGTTTCTAACTTTTCTAGGTGGTTACTTGAACTTTGACTCATCAAAATTTTACAGTTTTTACTATTAAACAAGCTTTGATGATCATCTTTTGTACTCTTTCAAGATATGTAAATTAAGTTACAAAGGTTTGACAAATCTATCAAATGATCATGGGTTGTGGAATGCCTACATATTTCCCATGCAAAACCAGAATTTTGGAGAGGGAAATGAATTATTTACATGTATGCCCTAAGATCAGCAAAAAAATTACCTTTATGTGTAGGCCTACCTCTGGGCATCTTAATGTTCATGTGTCAAAGATGAAGCGATGGTCACATGTGCTTCATTTACCAATGATTTTAAAGATAAATCATAAACCACATGTTAGGACAGGTAAATGGAAAAATGAACTTTGGAATAAATTTATAATTAATATAAATGTTTGAAAATATTTCAACAAGGTTTTGAGAAACAGGGATATATCAACTGTCACACAGTTCCTAATGAAAAATCTGCTCATGAATACAGTGGAACTTTTTTTGAAAGACCACTCCTACGAAAGACCATCTGTCACCTCTCATGGGAGACCACATGTCAGTGGTAAATGGGGTGGTCTCTCAAGATAGGTCCACTGTACTGTAAACACATAGTTATAATTAAAAAACACACAAAGTATATTAACAAATACAATATTTAAAAATACTGAAATCAGACACAGGAATCTTTAACTCTAACTTTGACTGAAGTCAAAGATCCTTTGTGATTGTCAGGCCAGAATTCATGGGTCTGATTTCATGTATCATTTATGAAATGGTAAGTTTTATGATTCAGTTCAGTTCTGCCACTAAAATGTGGTCTCTCAAGACAGGTGGTCTCTAATGAGAGGTTAAATCTAAATAATTACTTAACTAAGTGGTTTTCAGAATGCAGCCTCAAAAAGACAGGTGGTCTTTCACAAGAGTGATCTTACAAGACAGTTCCACTGTATCTACATATTGTACTCTAATTGGGAAGTGCATATGATAAGATATAGTTCATACCAATTATTTCATCAAAGGCCATTAACATGAGTAAGCTTTCAAGGCTATATGGTCAAAGACAATGAAATGCTGAAAATGTCAAATTTTCAGGGAAAAAATTGTTTACATCCGTATATACATGTACACTGCATGATAAATAAGATTATGATAGTAAGGTTCACATAAACCATCTGATTTCATTAGTGTCCTTCAGTGCATTGTCCATAAACTAATTTTCATCTTTATGATATCATGGACTATTGGTAAATACAAGTTGGTGACTTTCACCATAGAGAATACAGTAAAACCTGTCTACAGAGGACACAAAGCACAGACAAAATGCTTTTTTTCTTTTCTCATAAGCATAAACACTGTAGTTATAAAATGAAACACATAAATATGTAAACCAGTTTCATAAAGATATGAGCTGCGTACACCAACATGACTCATTTGACCATTTAGACCCATTGACATGTTCTTTCCTGCCAAATTACAGCCAAATTTGTCACAAAGGCCATTGAATAGACATGTATCAATTCTGTAAAATAAGATGTTATTGTAAAACAAAATGTACCATTATTGTAAAGAAATAAGATGTATCGGTATTGTAAAAAAAAATAAACAAGACGTATCATTATTTTAAAAAAAGATATTTAATTTTCATCAATTTTCTTGTAAAGACATAGATATACTAAATTGCTTTACTTTGCCAAATTAAATCAATTAAAAATCATGATAGTATATGGATAAATTGCTTGCCATAGTGAAGCCACATCACCATCAATCAGAGTATTTCAGTCTCAATAGATTTCTGAGTTAACTTTGTAACAAAGTTTGCAAGTTGAAAACTAGTACAATGTAGTAGGTCAAGTTGATAACTAGTACAGTGTTGTAAGAGGTCAAGTTGATAACTTGTACAATGTTGTAAGAGGTCAAGTTGATAACTAGTACAATGTTGTAAGAGGTCAAGTTGATAACTAGTACAATGCAGTAGGAGGTCAAGTTGATAACTAGTAAAATTTTGTAAGAGGTCAAGTTGATAACTAGAACAATGTATTTGGTCAAGTTGATAACTAGTACAATGTAGTTGGTCAAGTTGATAACTAGTACAATGTAGTTGGTCAAGTTGATAACTAGTACAATGTAGTTGGTCAAATTGATACTAGTACAGTGTAGAAGGAGGTCAAGTTGATAACATATACAGTGTAGTAGGAGGTCAAGTTGATAACAAGTACAGTGAAGTAGGAGGTCAAGTTGATAACTAGTAAAATGTGGGAGGTCAAGTTGATAACTAGTACAGTATAGTTGGTCAAGTTGATAACTAGTACAGTGTAGTAAGAGGTCAAGTTGATAACAAGTACAGTGTAGTAGGAGGTCAAGTTGATAACTAGTACAGTGTAGCAAGACAAGTTGGTAACTAGTACAATGTAATAGGAGGTCAAGTTGATAACTAGTTCAATGTAGGAAGTCAAGTTGATAACTAGTACAGTGTTTAGTTTAAGTCCCACTCAAGAATTGGTAATTAGTACAATGTAGTAAGTCAAGTTGGTAATTTCAAGTAGTTGATAACTAGTACAGTGTAGTAGGAGGTCAAGTTGATAACTAGTACAGTGTAGTAAGAAGTCCAGTTGATAACAAGTACAATGTAGTTGGAGGTCAAGTTGATAGCTAGTCGAATGTAGTAGGTCAATTTGATAACTAGTACAATGTAGAAGGAGGTCAAGTTGATAACCAGTACAGTGTAGTAAAAGGTCAAGTTGATAACTAGTACAATGTAGTAGGAGGTCAAGTTGATAACTAGTACAGTGTAGTAGGAGGTCAAGTTGATAACTAATACAGTGTAGTAAGAGGTCAAGTTGATAACTAGTAAAATGTAATAGAAGGTCCAGTTGATAACTAGTAAAAGGAAAGAAGAGGTCTATTTTGATAACTAGTACAGTGTAGTAAGAGGTCCAGTTGATAACTAGTACAATGTAGTAAGAGATCCAGTTGATAACTAGTGCAATGTAGTAAGAGGTCCAGTTGATAACTAGTACAGTGCAGTTAGAGGTCAAATTGAAAACTACTGCAGTGTAGTAAGAGGTCAATTTGATGACTAGTACAAAGTAGTGAGAGGTCCAGCTGGTAAGTAGTACAATGTAGTAAGAGGTCCAGTTTCCAAGGATGCGTCTCACTCATTCCTCTGCTACATTGTACAACAAAGGTAAAAATTACAATTCAAATGAACTATTATTTACTTTATCTTCACAGAGGAACAAAGAAGAGAGAAGGAATTCTATGAGAAACATGAGCGGGAGACAGGAGGTATGTATATGATAGATGTACATGTATTTGATAGGTAAAAGGTGATGTCTCACAGAATTGTATCAGATACTGTTCATTTTTTCTATCATGAAATACTATTATATCCTGCAAAAATATCCTAACATTGTTTTCAATATTTCGTCCTTAGTCACTTTTTGATTTCCTAATGCCTATACATTGATATATACTATGTTTAACCCAGGCAGAAACGTGTCAAAGTGTAGGCTTTTTGGTTCCTTACATTTGATCAAATTGATGCAAAAGTACATGTAGTTCAACTCATCAGGAAATTACTAAAAGCATTTCCTGAAAATGCATGAGAAACTGTGAAAGAGCACAATTTATCATCGAGGGTCTTAAATCATCAGGGTCCATATTTCGATGTGTTCTTCTTTTGTTTATATTTCCTTTAATCCTGTAATATCATGTATGTAAATGCACACAAGTGTAAAACAAAATATTTGTTTCCTCCTGACATAATATCTTTGAGATTGTGATGGAAGCAAGTGAGTAATTTTAGTTTTTCTACCAGCATGCTCCAAAAACGTACATTCAGTTATACCTCATTTGGTAAAAATTCAATAACACAATAAATGGATCAAACCATTCACTATGAACTCAAAGCTCTATCATCTGCCATGGACAGTAAGAATTTGGAAATCATGTGTTTTGTTTGGGCTATATTGTGTGCACAACATTTTATGACGTAATCATCAAAATTAGGACACACCATAAACCAATAGCATACATAGATACTGCAACTAATGAGGTTTTTACTACACTGATAAATTTTTACAGAAATTGCTTGATGAATGTTTCGAAGTGATGGGACCGTTGTGAATATAGTAGATTTCAGCTCTATCAGTATTATTACAGTAACAATGTGTAATTACTCAGCAATCACACTTGTCCTGTTCTCTGGTTCAAATCAGTACATTGCTTCACCAATCACAGTCGTCTGGTTCAAATCAGTTCATTGCTTCACCAGTCACTTCGTTCAGTTGTCTGATTCCAGTCAATACATTATTCACCAATCACAGTTGTCCAGTTGACAGTCTGGTTCCAGTCAATACAGGGTTCACCAATCAGTTATCCAGATGTCTGGTTCCAGTCAACACAGGTACCTTTCTACACAGGGCTTAACAATCACAGTTGTCCAGTTGACAGTCTGGTTCCAGTCAATGCAGAACTTACCAATCACAGTGGTCCAGTTCACTGTCTGGTTTCAGTCAATACATGGCTCACCAATCCCAGTTGTCCAGTTGTCTGGTACCTGTCTACACAGGGCTCAACAATCACAGTTGTCCAGTTGTCTGGTACCTTTCTACACAGGGCTCAACAATCACAGTTGTCCACTTCACTGTCTGGTTTTAGTCAATACATGGCTCACCAATCCCAGTTGTCCAGTTGTCTGGTACCTGTCTACACAGGGCTCAACAATCACAGTTGTCCAGTTGTCTGGTACCTTTCTACACAGGGCTCAACAATCACAGTTGTCCACTTCACTGTCTGGTTTTAGTCAATACATGGCTCACCAATCCCAGTTGTCCAGTTGTCTGGTACCTGTCTACACAGGGCTCAACAATCACAGTTGTCCAGTTGCCTGGTTCTAGTCAATATGACTCACCAATCACAGTTTTCTTGTTCCAGTTCATACAGGGCTCACTAATTACAGTTGCCCAGTTGTCTGTTTCAAGTCAGCGCATGGCTTACCAATTACATCTGTCCAGTTGTCCAATACAAGTTCATACAGGTCTTACTAATCACAGTTGTACTGTTGGCTGTCCAGTTCAAGTCAATACATGGATCAATAATCACACTTGGCACGCTGCTGGTACTAGTCAAGTAATACAGGACTAAAAACTTGCACTTGTCCAGTTGTCTGGTATATCAATCCATACAGGACTATACAATCACATATGTCCAGTTGGCCAATACAAGTTCATACAGGACTTACCAATCACACCTGTCCAGTTGTCCAATACAAGTGTCGCCACGATATAGCTGAAATATGGTTGAAAGTGGCGTTAAACAACAACAAACAAACAAATCCAATACAAGTCCATGCAGGGTTCAACAATTACCCTTGTTAGAGCTACACAACATTACCAGAAAACAGCAGCAGTGAGAGACTTGTTTTTAATTAGATTGAACAAATTGATTCCAAATTATGTAGATATGCTGCATGTTATGTTCTTATGGGGTGATTTTTTTTTATTTTATCATCAGAACAAATTATGCCAAAATTACAACTACCACCATCACCACCGAAAACTCCACCACCAAGAACTGATCAACCACCACTGCCCAGTGAAGTGATGAAGTTGAGAAAAGAACGAGAGTTACAATCTGGACTATGTCAATCACAATTTGTGTCCCTATACCTTCAGCAAATAAGGTGAGTACTATGTCACTCCCTTATACTGTTAGAATTGTGTCCTTTCTGTGTACACCTAATTCCAGAGAACCACTCCATGGGCCTGATTTCGATAGGTCTTAAATCTTAAACTTGGTCTTAGGACCACACTTGTGACTTCAGCAAATAAGGTGAGTACTATGTCACTCCCTTATACTGTTAGTATTTTGTCCAGATTCCAGAGAACCACTCCAGGGGCCTGATTTACGATAGGTCTTAAGTCTTAAACTTGATCTTAGGACCACACTTGTGACTTGAGACCTAAAAGTTTGTGAAGGAAAGAAAAGACAAAATTTAGTCCAACAGTTGTGTGTATTATTTTTCCTAAGATTTATCAGTAATGTATTGAATCTCTTATTTTGTTTAATGATTTCCTCACATGTTTGTAATGTAGAACTATTTTGATTAATGATTTCCTCACATGTTTGTAATGTAGAACTATCTTTTTTACAGTGAGGAAGAGCTTTTAGATCAAGATGTAAGTACTGTACATACTTAAGGTCATATATCTCTACTCTGTGTTCCAGCCAAACTAGAAAGTATTCTGTTTTAGTTTATATCTAAGAAATCATTTCTATTTTTATTTCAATTGCTATTTTATTTCAAGGAGGTCATGGTCATAATCAATTTTACATTTCAATACTCAAAATCCTAGTTTTTCTGAACTTGATTATCAGTAATGGTGGCGGTTTGGAAACAATTTGTTGGTTAATGGGGTATATACATCTCATCACTCTTAAGTCATAAAAAAAATACTGGATAAAAAAATCCAGAGAAACACTTTTGCCAGTGAATCAACTCCTATTTACTTACACACTACAATGTTTTATGTAAACAACCAAATTCATTTCCAACAAAGGTCATGAAAAGAATTTATTAATTGGGGATTATTTATCATTTATTGGGGATAAAAGTTTATGAATCTGGTCATATATAATGAATGGATTTATAATGTTCCCAGGCAAAAATAAAATAAATAAAATATTTACAAAAAACACTTTCCAAAGTTGCTGGGACACAAATTGGTTGTTGTAATGTTAAAAGTCATTGAAATAATTGCTTGTCCTGTATGGCAATAGCCTGAAAATCTACTTGTCCATTTGAAAATGTCACATGTCCGAATATTTGATGTACCAACATTATACATGTTATACTGTATTTTGTAAAAAAAAAAACATTTTAAGTCTGTGGTAAAACTCAGAATCTTTACACTTGTTATAGATAACATACACTTATAACTATTATGAAAAAAGCTTTTATTATTTTGGAAATGATCTTCCTTGAAATCAGTATTTTTATGGTTATTTTTTGTCAGACAATTTCAAGCTATTTATTCAGTGCTAAGTAAATTGTACTTGTCCGACTACAAAATTTACTGGTATAGAAAAACTGGACAAGTGTGAGCTCTGGTGATCCATCCTCATCTTTTTTTTTTTTTTCCAGTTTTCTAGAAATAACTGTAATTGTATGACTTTTGTGTCCTGGTACTGAAATAAATGTTTTAACTGAACAAAACTTTATGTAACTTACAACTACATGTACATGTATACCTTGTTTGTCATCTTTGACACACACCTTAAAACTCATGGAAATTGTAAGTACTAGCTATAAAGATATAATCTCAAACAGTTTTAGAAAAAGATGAGATGTACATTGTATCCTTTCAGATATTACATCTCCATTTAATTCCAACAACTTTTAGTTTTTCACAAATAATTCTACTTCTCAACTCTTGTCCCACTTATATTCTTTTTTACTTTTCAGTTTGAGCTTGATAATAAATATGTGAGAGTTACCCAGAGGGCCACAATAGGACATGTTGGTAGCTTTTTACAGAAGAAACTTCTGCTAGGAAATTTTTACCATGTAAGTACAGGAAAAAGTTATGGTGACTAAAGGAAATGTTTCATATGCATCTCTCTCTCTCTCTCTCTCTCTCTCTCTCTCTCTCTCTCTCTCTCTCTCTCTCTCTCTCACTCACTCACTCTCTCTCTCTCTCTCACACACACACACACACACACACAGACAGACAGACAGACAGACAGACAGACAGTCAACACACAGAGAGAGAAACCTAAAATCAATTTTCCAAGCTGTAGTTCTGACACCAAACTATCAGGTGTCATTATTCATACTTTTAAGGTCACAGATTCTATATTACAGTAAAGAGGTTAAATGTCTTAGTTTGTACTTTGATCTTACATGTAATTTTCCTGATAATATTACAGATAGATATTCTTCATCCAGATGATATAGATTGTTTTGATGTTATAGAAACTTCAACAACATTACAGCAAATTCGAGATACTAATTATGGTGGGAAGGTATTACTTTTTGTTTTCTTCTGTTCATTTATGAGTTTGAATTAGGAGGGCACCAAAAGGAAAACTTTGTTTCTACATCTCGATACATCTTGTATCTTATTACAGTTAAATTGGATGACTCAAATATCTAGGGACTGCCTAAAAAACTTTGATACATGAATGGTAATGAGTACCATACAATTAGTTCTAAGGGCCTCAATGGCCGAGTGGTTAGAGTATCATGCTGAAAAGTGTCTCACTTCCTGTCATCGCAGGTTCAAGTCTCACTGGAACCTAGTAAGCTGATTTTTGAGAGAAAGTTTGCCATGTTCTTTTCCCGGGTACATTGTAACTGGGTTCTCTTCTCCACAATAAAAACTGGCTGCAACCATGTAACTGAAAATTTGTTGAGTGTGACATAAAACAACATTTAAGATTTAAATTCCAATTTGTTCTGTAGGGAATATATTACTGCTTCAAAATCCTATAAGATATATTATGAAAATATTGAGTGTTTATGAGAGGAAGACTAACTGCATACACATGTCAATTTTGAATTTGAATTATTTGTGGGGATTTTTTGATTTTATCCAAAAAATGTTCAAAAATTTATTCAAAACATTGAGAAATTCCACTCAAAGAAGTTCAGATTATAAATTATTTATACCATGTATTTGTAGCGTTAGATAACAAAATTATTCAGGACTTTGTGAATACTTGGAAACATTGAGAAATTTTACTTATTGAAAGTAAACTTACCTGTACTTTTTTATCATTTTATGATTTTTTTGTCATAGTATAATTTAAGTTGAAGATTAAAGATTCAAATTTAACCAAACCTGAACATATGAAACAACCAGGAATGTCAGAGCACACACAGGGTCTTTCTATAGATATCTCCCTACACTTTTCATTTGTTTTGCCTCTTTGGATAAAAACATTGTGCTATTTTCAATCAAGTTTGCTATAATTATCTATCAGTAGACATTGAACCTAGTAAATTTAGTGCACAACATACAGACATACACAGTTGTAAATATACTATCTACTTTACAGGATGTTATAATAGAACTATACTACAGAATAACTCCTAAAGAAGAGGAGATGGTAGAAATGGTTGATGAAGGAGCGACGTAGAAGTTTGAAAATGCATTCACTTTGTGCATAGTACATGTAAGCCAGTACTTCAGAATCTGTTAATGATTTTATGATTCCTGCCGAAATCTGATATCTACCTACCTCATGAAAATTATTAAAGTTTTTTAGCTCACTTGACCCAAAGGTTCAAGTGAGCTATTGTTTATTTCCAAGTTTCAGTTGCCAGTGATATTCCCATTATAGCAAATGATAGGATGATTCACCGTACCTTTTAATGTATATAAAGTACTAAAGTTGTCATATGTTTACAACAATCAAGTGATTTTGCAGACTGCTTGTTTGAAAGTTTTCTTAGGTAAATGCTGCTTCCAAGATATTTTTACTTACTAGTATCAACTCATGATTATTTTTTTAAGACTGCCTTATAATAACTTTTTTACACATGATATTTTCTCACAAAGTATACATATCGCAATGACCTCTGATTGGGCGTCTGGGGGCTCTAGATAAAATTTGGCAAAATTCTCCATTGTGTTACATATACACTTGAGCTACCACAGACTTCTAACTACAATGATGAACATTCAACTACAATGATGAACATTCAACTACAATGATGAACATTCAACTACAATGATGAACATTCAACTACAATGATGAACATTCAACTACAATGATGAACATTCAAGCATTTATCTACAATTAGACATAATTCCTTGATCATATCAACATAACATTCAATTTCGTCTGTAAGAATGTCTGTCTCAGATTTAGATTTTATTGCACAGAATAAGAATGTCATGCGGACACAAACTCCCTAAACCAAATTCCGTTTTCTGTTACAATTTTGACAACACAAAAACGTTCTAGAAATTGCAAATGTTATCACACCTGGTGTAGTCACAATTTCACAAACTACTGGACCTCGTTTTTATTCAGTTTTATTCACGAGAATCTTTTTTACACATAATTTTGCAAGAGCTCTCAGTGGTGAAAATAAAATTATCGCATAATGAAAATGATAATTGTACATTTATGACGAAATTGTCATACAAATTGTCGAAATGCTATATTTGATTTGCTTTCATAGACAGGTCACCAACAAATAGTTGACTTAAATATGCCAATACTGACTTTAAGATCAAGCATTTCTCATCGTGTGTTTGTTTTCATATTTTTTGTTTGATCACATTTTCACATGTACTTTTTGTGTTTATTTTAGCCAGTAAGAGTTGTCTTCCCCTAATTTTGATTTTTTGACTGTTGATCATATGAATTTCTAAAGTATGCATATTGTCTGTCTTTATTGCTCAAATTACATGTACATGTATATGGTTTCTGTACAAGTGAATATTACAAATTTTCCTACTATATATATATAAAATATCTTCAAGGCATTATTTTTCAACAAAAAGAACTCTACATACTAAAGTTTATATGGCTTGCTTTGTGAATAGTTTAGTAATATTTTGTAGGTTAACTCGAAGCAACATATAACAATAAGTAAGGTGTCCCATTGATTTTATATGGACTCTTTAATATTTGAGGATTCACATTTATCTGTCATTTGTAGCTTGTGCAACTGACCCAAATTTTATATGACTATTTTCATATCATATCTTATAACAACTGATACTACATACCAGATATGAGGTCAAGGGTTGATATGGGATATGATATACAAATGATCATATTATAAACTTGTTATCATGTACTAAAAAGATAAAACAAAAAAGTGTTCTTCTTAAAATATTATAATGTACTGGCAAACAATTCTGGAAACAACTGTTTTCTATAAGTGTTTGACAAGTGTTTTTCATTTCAACAATTTTTTTTTCTGTGACATCATATTAAATATTTCAAGGACCCATTTTATATTCGTTCTTTATGAGATTGTCCAGGATCATAATCTGATATGGGTGGCAAATTTTGATAGTACCACATCTGCAAAATCACAATATTTAGTAAGGGGTATATGATAAAAATTGATACGTTAGCATCACGGTCATGTTATGTCATAAAGATGATGCTATTGAGGTATGTCAATTGTCATTTGTCTGTTACAAGGCTTCTGTGTAATAGATATAGGTTTTCACCTTAATTATTAAATATGTTCATTGTCATAGAGATATACATTAAATGCCATAGACCCTGTAACTAACTATATGTCATATTTGTTCATTGAATGTTATTTAAGTAACAATGTATCTACAGTCATATATTAGAGATATGTCATAAAGTGTGGTCATTATTTGTCATAAAAGTATATTAGATGTCATATATACTAGTAATTGTATGTCATACAGTAAAGACATATGCCTCATATCTAAACACCTATATGTCATACAAAGACAAAACTACACATGTTTCTATCCGTATCATCAGACTGCACACGATCCTTGTAGCTGAATGATGATACGGATCGAAAAATTTGTGTGGTTTTGTATTTATTACATGTCACTTATTTATCTATATGTGTCCACAATAACAAAATTCATTCCGCTTTTAACGAGGCCATCAATAGTTTCAATGACATGAATCCCATTTAGGAAGGAAACGACAATTAAGCCCATCACAAACATATTACAGCTACAGCAATGCATTGAAACACAGAAAGGCAAAATGTGAACAGTTTGCATTGTTTGGATTTCTGACAGACCCCGGATGTGCCATTTTTATTTTTGTTATAGCTTTTAATATCATCTAAAATAAGTGTTATAGATCAATGGCACCCTCATATCTATGCAACTATCAGTCTATGTCATTACTTGATTCATATAAGGAATATTTAACACACCTAATGTGAGAGGACTCTTGTCATCTCCTAGCAAAGCAACTCACACCATTATGACACTGACTCAGGGGACACAGCTGTTTAAATGATGACTAATATTCACTCATTTTGGTCTTTATTATATCAATGCTATATAAAACCTAAAATAGTAAGCTTTACATATCGTTGATTTTTTATACAAGTTTTGGCTCTGACCCATTTCACTCGTCTTCCTACAGATAGGATTATAAGATTCACATTGTTTTTTCCTGTTGTATAGCATTGACTGATAAACATCTGTCAGGAATCCTTTTTCATATATATGCTTAATTCATTTATTAACCCGGTCTGTATATATATGTGTATATATATATATATATATATATATATATATATATATATATATATATATATATATATATATATATATATATATATATATAAATTCACTTGAAATATTTGTTTTGTTATTCCAGTTGAATTGTTATTATCTTGATAGGAAAAATTGTTAGAAATTAAAATGAATAAATCAGCATGGATTTTCTTGCTTTTATATCATCATGATGGGATATGTTGCACAACATATATTTCAAGTCTACATAGTTGTGTTCAAATATGTCATACAGATTACATTTGTTGCATTTGGTCTATAAACCTCTTTCATCTGCTCAACGAATATCTGTAGTCCTGTAATACAGACCTTCATTGGTTCAATTGTTTGCTTTTAACCTTTTTCTGTCGGATGTTTATTTTCGTGTTTCAGCATCATTCGATAAAAAAACGGTGAGAGCAAAATATTTGAATGAATGAAGGAAAATATTATAGAACTATGTATATCTGTTGCAAAGAATTACCGGAAAAATACCCCTACAGTGACCGAACTTTCCCTGAAATAATAATATTACGACATTTTCTTGTTACAAAATCAAACTTTCGAATCATTACTACAAACAATAGATGTCAATTATTAAGAAATACAAGCCTGTTTGTAGAAACTTGTTTAAACTTACATCATGCTGATCTTGGTGAATCTTCAGATCCCTGCAACATGAAAATGGATTCCAATATTTTCACTTACATCGTACCAAATCGTTGTCAATTTCCCATTTAAATCAACTTTTGAAAAATACCCGCTGCAAAGTAATGCTTGCGTCAATTCTTGTCAAAATTCACATTTTTATGTAAAGTTTAATGGTCATCATCTGATATTAGTTTATAAACTCCTATAAAACTTGATTTCTGAGAAGCATCATTTTTGGGTCACCTGAGCCACAGGCTAATAGTGACCTATTACGATCATCTCTTACCTGCTGTACATTGCTAACTTTTCATATAGCATCCCCATGTGAATCTAATGAAAAGGGGCTAGGAGCCATAGGAGCTCCAAAAGGGGTTAAAAAAGTACCAAAACTTGGTACATATTTAAAAATCTCATGAGCCAATGATCAGATGACTTTCAAAGTTTGTATATATAATTGTAAAGTCAATACATGTATCTACAAAGTTTGCAAACGAAAATGAAATTTATCCTCACGGCGGGTGTGACCGGTCGACAGGGGATGCTTACTCCTCCATGGCACCTGATCCCACCTCTTGATTTCCAGAGGTCCGTGTTTGTCCATTTATACCGGATTTGTATCTATGTCCTGGATATTCTATTGATTTATACTTTGGTATCTAAAATTTTTTATATCCTTAAACGAGATAGTAGGGGCGCTTCATTAATGCAGGGTACAATTGTATTACAAATTGTATACAAATATGAGAAAAGTTGTTAGAAATTATCTAAGGGTCATTTTGACAAAATTTCAAATTCATGGGATCAAGGGCATAGGCACTTAAGACAATGGAAAGTATAAGTTTTTTTTGGTAAAATGTTCTCCAGAACCATTGGTTCAATTTGAACTAAACTTCAAGGAAGATTGCAGATAAAAAGGGGGCGAGGACCAAACATGGCTGTCATCTTCAAGTTTTGTATGCATAATTGTACAGTCAATATCTACAAAGTTTGCAAACAAAAATGAAACATGTTCATAAGCGGACCACTAGGTACAGTTGTATGCAAATGGCTTAATAACTCCAAACTGGTGGACTTTTTGTATACAAAGTTATATGAAAAAGTTGTAGAAGGGTCATTTTATCAAAAGTTCAAGGTCATGTGATCAAAGGTCAAGGTCACAGGCACCTAAGTAAACAGAAAATATAAATTTTTTGTCAAAGTTTAGATATTTTCGAATTTTTCTCAAGAACTAGTGGATTAATTTTAATTAAGTTTGACAGGATTTGTTTGCCCATGTCTCGAAATGTATAATTGATGAAGAGAAAATGAATGAAGAAAAAATGTTCGGCATGCAAAGATCTACAAAAATGTCAATAGGGCAGTTATTGTCAGGTCAATGCTTATGGCCGGTATAGGAGCTAATTATGTTTTGCTCAGGTGGCCGTCAAGGCCCATTGGCTCCCTTGTTTTCTTTGCAGTATTTTGTTTACACCACTGACAAATGACGCTGTAATTTTCTCTTGTAACTTACAAAAAATGCAGTTTTCATGGAAAGAAACTGAATTTAGAAAGATTGTCCGTAGATTTCAAAACATATGTGCAAAAGTTTACAAGATTTCATTCCGTACATGTACATAAGTCGGGCCAATTATTTTTTAAAAGTTGATTTAGCATAGTAAGTTATAGGGAAGTGATTTTAGTTGACTCGCCTTTGTCATGGGACTGTATACATGTAAACTTATCAATACTTACCCTGCGACTTGAAGCTGAATGTTCATCTTGACCGAGATATACTGTAAGCTTGTCCAGTAACAGAAACGAGAAACATCATAATGGATTATACAAAAAGCTTGAATTAATTCTGTACCAAACATTTGAAGTTTTAATTTGTGATTAGAAAACACCATAACATATTAGAAAATACCAAAATGTAACTATATGCGGGTGATATTGGTCATATAAATGAATGTAGATAGAGAACCATGGTAATGTTTTGTCACAAATTGTGAAAACATGGCATTGACAATGTACCTCCAAAGCCAATCAAGCGACAACAATTGGAAAATATACATGTATATTAAATTGGAGCTCAATTGATTACGTTTAATTGACGGACATGGTCGTCATAACATTTGTTTTTGCCTTTTCTAAAACTATAATTTTTTGTGTTAATAATACTTATAAAAAACATACATGTACCGTTAGTTGTTTAGCATTTTAACTGATATTGATCCCACCATCTTTCACATTCGAGGCAAACGCTCGATCGACAGAGATTGTGTCATGTGCATGAATATCAATCACAACACTGCAGCATTATAAAATCTGCACTCTACAACATTCAACAAAATATTTCATATTTGTTAAAATGTAATTTAACGCCACGTTCTTTCAGATAGATTTATCCGAATGGCTGTAATGGTAAAACTGATAAAATTTTAATGGATGGGGAAAACTTCAATGCGAAAGATTAATCTCTTTCTTGTGTTTTTCAAACGATTGCACTTTGTTTTTGTCATAATTAATTGTTTATAATTTCGCTTTGATCCTATCATACTAATCGTAACTGTTGTTTGTTCTGTGAAACAGAAACGTCGAGTTGTACTCGGACAAGTGTAGGCTAACGCTTTGATTTTCCAAAACACTTATGAAGAGCCGTGCTGATAATGTGAATTACGCAATAAGAGGTATGTGTACCCGAGTCTAAATAACTCACCTGGTTTCGTTTCAGCGAGAGTATTTCATCATGACAGTTATATACCGTCTTAGACGCTTTTTGGAGATGATGCCACTTTTCCAGAAAATGATACAATTATGCAAATTGTCCATGAATTTATCAAGAAAACTAATTGATTTTAAATGTCAGGGTATATGTCTTCTGCTATATCACTCACTCTTCTAATTTCCACCGTTTACTTTTCTCCTCTTGTTCAACTCTACCCACCCTCCTTTTCTTCTTCTTGTTCCCGTTTAAATGGCAAAATTATTATTTTTGTGATGTCGCCATATTGACCATTATTGTATATTGTAATTTGTTGGGATAGGCATATGTAATGTCATAACTTTTCATGATATTATAAAATAAGATATTTTAAACTATAAAAACGCTTTGAATGATCCATCAAATAAATTACTTGTATAAACATTTACGGGAAATGTCAATTGGAGTTTCTTTGGATTGTATATTTTGTTTTCGATGTAATTATGTATCTATTCAGCGCGGTTGCTAAGTTGATTTTGTGAAAAAGTTTGCCAGTTTACTTGCAGAAGGTCGGTGATTTCTTCCCTGATACATTCCTACCGGGCTCTCTCCTCCACTGGACCATACACATGTAAATCTTATAAAACATCTAAATATCACTGCGTATAATTTTAACATTGAAAATGAATTTGACCTTACAATACAGATGAGACTGGTACAGTAGTTCGAGCAAAATAAAATATAGTCATCTAATGGATATAAACACAACGAGTCTAAAGTAAAACTATAACAAGGGTGACAACTTAGCCATTCGGTACAAAAATATTGGAGCTACAATAATGCACGGAACCAGCATCGGTGTAGCTGAAAATCCGTTTTTAATTAACGGCATCGCCATTGTTTGGTGGATGGCCGTTGTACCAAATGAAACCGATACATATTCCATCAGAACTAATTTATTCCGCCATACATATACATGTACCCAGCGATATATAAAGCTGTTTGGCTTGTCATCCATTGCGCATCTTAATTGGGGACACATTTTTAAACCATGCAAAGATATATATTTCGAAATAGAAACATTTTATGATGACTAATGAAATTCCGTGAAATGTCCGTTTTAAATTCTAATAGACGTTATTCAATTACTTCCTTTGTTAAATACTATCAGATAATTTGGCAATTCCATTCTTGTTTCACGTTCCAAAACAGAATCATCAGTGAGATAAACATACTTTTGTACCCTACTATGATATTGTATACTCAAAACACAAATCATGGAAGAACATTTTAAAAAGTGATTTTTTCCGAGTTTCTTGAAATTTTCCATGAAATATATCCAGACATTAATTAATGGTAGTAAAAGTATCTTTATCATAATTTGGGAAATAATTGAGTGAAATGCAAATACCCGTCAGATACTTTATTAAATATGAGTGAATTATCACAAATTATGCCTTGTGCTTTTTATAGATTTTTTATTATTTTTTATTTATTTACTAATTTATTTCTTTTTTTTTTGGAAAATGAAAGAGCCTCGTATTTTTTCGGAAAATATTCTCTGGAAACATAACTCTTTTTTCAAACAAAATTTGTCAATAGAATTAACCATTCCTTTAATTAGCTTTAATTACCATGAACGAACCTCGGTCAAATTCCTACGTTGATACAGAACCTCGGTTTCAAATTCCTACGTTCACTTCGACTGTTGAGTACTTTGTTCAGTACCAAAGACTATCTACTTTGAAAAAAATCATGGTTCTGACACGGAATCGAACCAAAACATTCCTCCTCGCGAGTTGAATTATTAACAATATGTAATGTCCCATGCAAATAGTCACTCCTCCTGAAGAAACATCTTTGAGCGTGTTCGAGATGGTATGGGTCGGTTTCTAACCCAACATAACGCTTGCGATAAAACTCTTCCGACTACCATCTGGGATATTTGTCCATAATAATATCAACTTGTTTACCAAAATGATTTTACTGATAGAATAGTTTCTTCTTAAATATAAAGTCAAACTGTCGTTTTGTAAATGAAATAACGAGTTTCCTGACGGACATAACCATGCGCTATTTTCTTCGTGAATGAAATAGGCAGTTTTATTAATGGAACAGCCATGGTTTTGACGATGGAAATAACCTTTGTTTTTATGAAGGAAATTAACATTGTATCGTGAATAAAATAATCAATGATTTCTTGAAAGAAATAACCTTGTGAACTAAATAGCAATTACGGTTTTATGAATGAAATGACTTGTTTGATGAATGAAATAACCCATGTATTTTGAGAATAAAAACTGTACCATATTTGATGGCATTGTATCATTTATTATCAAAGCATTTTCGGAAAAGAACGTCTTAAAGATGTCTATGTACATATCACAGCATTTAAAGTCAAAACAACAGCACTTTTTAAAACATCACTCAGTCAACGTAAAACCAGTCACATTTAAGTCTCTGATTCGTAGACTAAATGAGTTAGCACTTTTTAAAACAGTAATCAGTCAATGAAGACCATTCACATTTAAATCCCTGGTCTGCAGTCTAAATGAGTCAACACTTTTCAACAAGTGTTCTTAAACTTGTACAAAACATAATATGACAAGCCATGATTTTGCATGTTGCCAGGGATGGTGCGTAGTCATGACGACAGTAACCGTTAGCAACTGCTAGAGATTCATCCTATGATCTTTTATATGGTAGTGTAAAAAGTCATCCCGAAGATTTAGATGTCCGAATCCATTTCAATTGATGTAGATTCAATACTGTTGATTCTTCATTGCATAACGCTTTTTTTCTCCTGCCGTCCAAGACTTTGATTTCTTACGGAAAACTCGGAGATCTTTGGCATGGTCTTTGTGAACCATTGGGATATAGCCTTGAGGATCACACATGTCCTGAAATAAATGAAGTTTGAATGAATAAATCTATAATTTCATTAACGTTCTTCTTAAAATTGTTAACGAGACGTAGGAATAATGTTAATCAAACGTCATAGCCCCATACAATGTAAATGTCATGTTTTATTTATTTATCTTATTTCCTGGCTAGTAAATACAGAAAAAAAAACATAATATATGTAACGCTTTAATCTGTTTGAAGTCTCAATTTTATAGTGCAATGTTTCACTATACACAGGACATCACAATCGTTCTCCGAAAAAAACCGAAATTAAATGATAAGTTTAATTTTAAAGGTAGTTTAAGCCAATCAAATTCAATTGTATGCAAGTAAAGAGGCAGACTCCCACACACAATCAGCTTACGATTCAATGGGGTCTGAATCTGTGATAACTAAAGGAGAAAGCATTGTCATTTAAATCGCGATGCTCGCTCTAACCACTTGGTGCACAGAGTGACAAATGACGTGCTCTAGATCTGCATTTATCAATTTTAAACAAAGTGAAAATTATAAAAGAATTCAACCTTTATCAACCATCTGGAGTTTAGTTACGTTATTTATTTATATGAAATATAATTTGGAATTATTTTGTGGCTTGATATGGTTATAGAGTATGACGCTTTAAAAAAATCCTTCCATCTTTAGTCAGAGCCTCGCTAAAGACTGAACCGATAGGTGTTATTTTTTAAAGTTTGTCAGTTTACAATTGGAGAGCGAGATGTGTTCTCTTGGATACATTGTAAAAGATTTTATCTCCCCATAATTACACACTGACTGCAATTATAGAACTTAAAATTGTTGAAAGCAGAGTGTGATGAACACAGCTGTAAATCGTAAACAAAAACAACGAAATATAATTACCTTGCGTTGGGAAAAGAACTCCTTGAAACCACCATGGAGTATGTAGACCTCGGGAAAGTTGAGGGTAGGGTAATTGTCAGCATTCATTTGTCTATCTTTGTTTCTTAGAAATCTGCATCTGTAAGAACAGAATAATAAATGCGGTTAAGAAAAGCAACCAACGCTACCACATGAAAGTTTCTAAAAGCAACTGGGTAATACTGAGTTCATGGTAAGCGAACTTAATTTCAATTATATTTAACAGGTAACAAGGAATTCCCAAAATATGAAAAATGACCATACTGATTTACTGTAAGATATCGTTTTGTCTTAACCATTGGATTACAATTATTATAGGCTTGCCCGAGTTAATTAGTTTCAAGTTGATGTTTCTGCTTTCCTAACTTGGTTTGATTAAATCTCATTGGTTTGTCTCTGTGTTTCTGCTTTCATAATTTGGATTGATTGTATCTCAGTGGTATATCGGAATTCATTAGTTTTTAGTTCGTGTCTTTGCTTTCCTAACTTGCATTGATTAAATATCAATGGGTTGTCGGAGTTAATTACTTTCTAGCCATGTTTCTGCTAACAGGTATTTCCTAACTTGAGGTCTACTTACTTTTTAGGTCCACGTTCTGATGAGAATTCGCAGTGAAAAATAAGGATGTGACGTCCAGTTTGCTTCACCCCATGTTTACTCTCTAAAATTTCCAAAATTCCCTCCTCCGTATAGATATTTTCTGCTTCCTGTTAAAAGAAACGATAAAATGAATTAATTGTAACTGTAGGAGACAATATCTCACAAACGTATTCCTCAATAGTGTTAAAGATAAATGTGGTTTTTATTCATCAAATACTTCATTTTCATCCTGCGGAACGTGAAATGGACCTGCCACCAAACCAAAACAAAAATATCATAAAATGAAGCATTGAGTATTTTAATAGGCTGATGAATAATTAAATAAATAAGTAACAGATCAAGATAAATGAACATTAAGTAAACAAATACTGTCTGCATCGTATCATCTTGTATATTTGAAATTTCAAATTATTTTGAATGTTAGCAAGAATCCATTTCCAGATAATATACACTATTTATTGGCACGTGTACAGCTTCCATTTGAGGCAACTGTAGATAAAAATAATTTCAATTCTATAATTGTCGTCAGTTTCTGGGGCATAACCTTGCCTCCGTTATATTGGATCCCAAGTTCCGCCCATGTTCTTTAAGTAAAACATCTGATTTTCGAATGTTCTGTATGCAGTGTTTTATTAGGATAAAAATGAACACAATTTTGATGAATGTTAGAAAACATCTAAATTTTGTTACATCTACGGAAATTTCAAAGGCGAATTGTTCTACCTTAATATGTCCTCCATTAAATTCATATGGATATCGGCAATCTATGATTCTGTAGCTGTCGATAACTTCATCGTATCGTCCCAATAACAATTCGGTAACCGTCTCAGCACTCACACTCTTCAGGTCACAATGCTTTCCCGGGATAGTGGGTAAACTCCAAGATGACATTCCATCGCCCGTCAAGTTGTCCTCGTCTGTGTGACAATCGGCAGCATTTTCCTTTTCCTCTGGCTATGAAGAAAAAGGAAAGATATAAATAAATATAAATTGTCGTGTCCGAAAAGCAGACACATCTCGTATTAAGACGCATGCATTTATTGTAAACAACAAAATGTGCATGTTTCACTTTCGTAAACAAATTCGTCTGCTAAAAATATTTAAGTACTGTCATTTGCTTACTTTTAAACTGAAAATTTAAATGTGGACACATATTAGCCATCATCCACTTTAAAATTTTCAATGTAAAAGTTAGCAGATGATAATACTGTAGGTTTAGCTTTCCCATTTCTTTGTTCTCATCTAATTTAAATCAAAATGCCTTCGATTTTCTCCAAATCGTATTCCTGGACTGACTTGATGGCATTGACGGGATTTAACTATGGCATACACGCGCAAGACTTATTACTGTTTTCCTTTGAAGCTCCCAATAACAGTAGGCCTAATATTTGTACTCAATAATAGTAGGCCTAATATTTGTACAAATCGACTTTTAAGGACTTTTTACACACTACTTTTAAATGTAGTTTAAACATTTAACCTTATTTAATTAAATTTTCATTTTGATAAATAAGGTCCAAGAATAGTTGCGTGTAGGTGCTATTAATCTACACGTGCAGCCTACTTATGAATAAGACGAATTCTAGCTAACTTTTATACGCAGTATATGCCACAGTTAAAGCCAATATTGATTTGATCATATGAATTCAGAAACTACGGTCAAATTTCTTAAATAAGTAAATTTTTGTGATCTCCAAATATCTGCAATTTTAAAACCGATTGCTAATCTGTGTAATGATCAACGTGCGAACATTTCAAAAAGTGGTTCCAATATAGGGCTACACATCTTTTGAAAATGCTTAAAATATTTCGACTACTTACCAGTGGTGAAACCGAAGCTGTAAACAAGCAGGGTTTCTTTGGTGATGACGTAAACGACTCATCGTCTGTCAGACGGCGTTTGAAATCGAGTGTTCGTCTGCTTTCAAATGATCGATGGCGTCTTGGACAACTTCCTGCGGAACCAGCAACCTGTTGTATAAAACATATCATTTCATGATTTTCACTCCGCATGTCGATGGCTTGACAATGGAAGAGTTACTACATTTTTTTTTTAAATGGTGTGTCAGGTGCCGGGAAACGAACCCGAGACGTTCCGCTTGTGAGTCTAACGCAGCCAGACCATCGCAAGCATTTTTTGTAAAAAATAATAATGATAATACTGCAAAACAAATATATCGGCAAATGTATAGAATAAAAAAGTGCGATTTGCCAAAATAGGGAAAATGATATTTCAATTCCAGAAAATATGTCTACATTGTCATTGACAAACGGTTTAAGGGGGAAGCAGGCATCGCTTTAATCCACCCGTTTAAAAGCATATTGGATTCAGAAGTGGGTGAGTCTTTCTTTTTTTTTTTTAAATTATAAAATGCATTTTATATATTTATACATGTATTACAAGACTCGGGTTTCTTAGCTTTATTTCGACTCTAAGCATCAAAACAGTGAATCGTATAAAACCATCTTGAATAGTGTAAAAAATTAAAACGTGGAATATGATACTGAGGGTATTCTTTGCAAGATATTGTTTCGATAAAAAGTGTTTTTCATTTAAAGAAAATTGGGTTATAAAAATTTTCTGTGATTCAAACATTTTGGCAAGAGTTTCTCTTCAACCCCCTCCTTTGAATTAGATATGTCATAAAGCACTGATACTACCAGCTTTATAAATCTTAATTTTATTTTCATTTGATAAACTACAAAAGAAGAAATCCAAAAGAAACCCTTGCCAGTTCAGTCGTTGTTTATTTTTTATCAAATATCATCAATTTATAAGACCTATGATTTGTCATAATAGAAACTATGATTCAGATTTATGAATTCAATTTACCCTTTGTGTAAAGAATGTCCTGTTTTCCTCTTTTGGTGTATCAATGGCTGTAGGTGCGCGCTTGATATCCGGGGTCATGAGCGCTGCAACATCATCATCATCACCATCATCAAAGGTTAACGTGGCTAGTAACTGATTCCCCAACTGAAAAGATGTTAAATTTCATAATTATTTAGATCATACTTTAATGACATCAGGGGCGGATCCAGGAATTTTCAAGAGAGGGGGTAAAGGTTTTTTTTTATTTTATTTTTTTTTTTGGCGGGGGTGTATAGATAGTGTATAGATTCTGTGTAAAGAATTGGATATCATCATTGATTAAATTTTGCAGACTATAATTGATAATAACACCAGGGAAAATCGTTTACACAATTCGATCCAATGCTTGTTAAAAAATAAATTATCATACTTAAACATGCTGAAAAAACGCAAACGGAAATTTCTTTACTGATATGTAGGGCAAACACTTCAGAAAGAAACTGAAATACAATAACGCGTAGTCAAAAGTCATAAAATTCAAAACATGTAGACAAAGCCAAGCTTGGGTGGTTGCAGGATTTCAAGTTAGAGGGAAGGAAGAGTTATGAAATGTTTTCGTCGGTTTTTTTGGTAATTTATTTTTATGAATTTTGAATCTTTATATACAGTATATAGGTTTTAACCATGTTTTTCAACTTTTGATTTTTTTTTTACTGTACAAAGATCTATTCTTTGGCGTCGAAAGGGGGGTGTACGCCCTCCACGCCCCCTAGAATCCGCCACTGCACATATGGTAAGATTTAAAGGTACGATTATTTATTTGTTATTTTTGACTGATATTAAGAATATCACTATAGAATATAACTTAGAAATAAGTTGAATTTTAAAACAATTGTAAAAAGTGAGAGTGGAATTAATTTTTAAACTGTTTGTTTTCACGTGAATTTGAACAATGGCCTTGCAATCCTTATTAAACATTATGAAATCAATACAGATTTAACTTACCGGTGACGAGGTAAAACTGGAGTCTTCTTGGAATAATCTCATCATTGTCATAGCTCTAAAACAAGATCAATACCAGGTCACAATGATATACACTAAAGTCAAACAAATAAGTTAGTGATACATCCGAATTCTACCGATCTATATATCTACCAATATCATGACTCTAATAAAACGACGAGTTCCTCGGTGTTAAAAGTGAACTGTGTTCACCTTAATAATGAGTAAGGGTACATCCGTCACTCGCCATTACGATACGTTGATGGCACCTTGCGGCGAACAAATTAACCCCCGTCGTTTTGAGCTTCTCACCTACTTACCTGTCTTGATTGACAATGAATGAAAAAAATCATGCGGTTGTCACTTTAATCCAGGTAGTTATAATCTGACAAGAGTAATTGTTTCACGTTAAATTTTAAGTACATGTATATGCATGAAATCCACACCAAATTATCATTGTCGGTTTCATTTGTACACAAAATCAGTTGCATCATAAATATTGGTGCTATTAAACTTAGTGTTTCACTATTTTTGATATTTTTCTTGAATTTTGAGAGATAAAACATTGTTGAATTATTTAAAGTTAAATTTTTAGAATTTATACATAAATTGTGTTTTTCTTATATCCTACATATATGATACGTGTCAGTCCTATTGTAAATTATACTAATCAAAATGAAAGTTGAATGAAAATCTACATCAAATTTTGCCTTTTTATTTATTATTTTCATTTATCTATTTTCACTTCATTTATTCCTACATTTTTATTTCCTCATTTATTAATTTGATTATTTTAATCATATAATCTATCTATCTATCTATCTATCTATCTATCTATCTATCTATCTATCTATCTATCTATCTATCTATCTACTTTATTTTTTATTTTATGTCATTTTATTTATTCATTTATTTATTTGTATAGAATGTTACATCATGTAAAATACAAGCATTTAGATTTATAGTATACTCAATTATTAATTAGTGTTGTCAGAAGCGAATACTTGAGATATATAATACATTGAAACTGATTGTCACCACTCATGTTTTAAAAAAAAAATTGAAAAGTTAAATAATTTAAAATAAAATAAGCAAGCTTATTTACCTCGTTATAGAAGACATCATTATAGAAGATTAAGGATCTGTTATGTAGCCGCCCAAATACTCTAGAATTGATTTTGTCCATTTTGGTCTACTTATTTATATACACTTTCATGTACATAACACGATGTCAATTTCGATCAATGAAGCATGCACTCGGTCACCATTCTATTTTCCTAGCTAATTTGCATTTTCATGTCATAAGTACAATTTTCACCTGACAGGTGATTATATTTTGGTAAAACGTGTTAAACTTGGAGCAAAAATCGTTAAGTTTTTACAGTTTATCACGGTTTCACATGAGTACAGCGTTAAGATACCGGGGCTATGAATTAATATGGGTTTGTAATGGTACTGAGGCTACAAATCAATTTGGGTCATTTTCTACATAAATTTATTCTAATTGCACTGATATTATATGTTTATAATTATCAGTTTCCATTTAGGAGGAAAGTTTTTCTTAGTTCATAGTTCTTTTTAGGGGAAATGGATGTCATGAAATTATTTTGTATTATTTTCATGGCGTTGAATACCACACAGCTATAAAAATCTTGGTATTTTTTTTCTGACTTGAGTTTTTCCAACATAGCATATAAAGCACATTGATACAACTATTTCTCTACCTCACATCAATTTACTTATGTTTTTCATTGTCAGAATCTCTCTCTCTCTCTCTCTCTCTCTCTCTCTCTCTCTCTCTCTCTCTCTCTCTCTCTCTCTCTCTCTCTCTCTCTCTCTCTCTCTCTCTCTCTCTCTCGTTCTAAATATAATAATAAGGAAATGGTAAATAGGATGGACCCCCCCCTATCATCCCCCTCCCCCCCCATCCCCCCTCCATATCTCTACAAACTACCTCACTCCAACAACCTCCCTCCTCCATCTCTCTCTTCTCCCCCCCTCTCTCTCATCCTCACCCTACGGTTCTAAAACTATAAATAATAAGGAAATGGTAAATAGGATGGGTTAAAATCACCCTATATTCCACAACATATCCACGTACCTCCGTATGAGCCGGTGGCGGATCAAGGGGGGGGTTAAAGGGTGCATGCCCCCTTTGGATGCTGAAGTATAGATATAGTGATGTAGTTGGGTCCTGAAAAGTGGGGGGGGGGGGCACAACCGTTAAAAATATTGAGAATGGATTACAGAGACGGATCCAGGAATGTTAAAAGATGGGGCGTAACTTTTTTGGGGGGAGAGGTGTAGCAAGGCGCCATGCGCGTGAAAATGGTGCGTTCTTTATGCAGTGGTGTAGTAAGCTAATCAAAAGCTGGTTTTATAAGGGATTAGGTTATTAGGTTTGAGGCTTGATGGTATTAATTAAACTTGTTTATATTTTAAAAATTAAATTTCAACTTAAACTAAAACTGTTAATGCAATGCATACATCATCTATAGTAGAGTGGTGTAAATCTTAAATAAAGTCACCGAGCGGAACGAGGAGCGAAAATCTTGGAATTTTGTCTTTAATTTTTCGACTTTTTATAGAAAAATGTAAGGTTTACACCATTTTTATTAACTTTAAGCGACACTGATGACTGCACATATTTCTAAGTGCTGTGTTAATTGTAAGGCAATATTTCATTAGGGGTCGGGTTAAATTTGGAATCCTTTTTTCTGCACCCAGACGTGAACATATGCATAGCAATCCGCTAATAAACCACTTTGATTATCCTTCTCAAAAGAAGGTTGGATCAGCAAAAAATGTTACTAAAATCGGAACAGAATTTTGGCCTAGTATCCTTCATACATTGAATTATGACCTCTTTAT
This sequence comes from Atrina japonica, assembly GCA_030159075.1. Classification (NCBI taxonomy): domain Eukaryota; kingdom Metazoa; phylum Mollusca; class Bivalvia; order Pterioida; family Pinnidae; genus Atrina; species Atrina japonica. Next base: position 129,417 of record BROG01000475.1, on the reverse strand, counting down.
CATTAAAAATATTGTTGATGGATTAATTCGGAAACTGGTTGAGGTATTCTCTAGCTTCCAGACACAAAAATCGCCATTTGCCCGTTGTCCAGGGTATGCTTCCCAGAAACGCTCAATCATTAAAGCCCATAAAGTTAATTATCACATTGCAACTCGTTTTTATTCCAGCCCAATATTGCATTAAATTGCTTGTGTATTGTTTATCGAAAATAAATTGAGTATCAGCAAACACAAATACATGAGCATGATGAGGGAGTCCAGAAAAAATTTTGATTTTTAAAAGTTCTGGGATGCCTTTTTTCTGGATTTCAGACGTGTTGATAATGTATATAAAAAAAAAGGTATGTGAGAAAGTGTCAGGAGGGGCATCGTCGTAAAACCACTGTCCGGACTCGCTATGCTATTTCCTACACTTTGATACAATGCAAAATGTGCCAAGTTTACAAATTAATTTTCATATTCATACAGTCTGAGGAAAAGAACACAAAAGTTTCTTTACCGAAATGATGGGCAATAGGGAAGGAAGTATTATAATGAAATTGTTTTGGCCGAGCGTAGCACGGCGCGAAAATTTAGGTAATAATAAGTACAGTTTCCGGGAAATCAATTGTTCAAGAATTATAACTACTGCTTTGAAAAACTCAAGTACATGCATCCCCCCCCCACCCCCCCCCCCACCCCCCCCCCCCCCCCCCCCCCCCCCCCCCCCCCCCCCCACCCCCCCCCCCCCCCCCCCCCCCCCCCCCCCCCCCCCCACCCCCCCCCCCCACCCCCCCCCCCCCCCCCCCCCCCCCCCCCCCCCCCCCCCCCCCCCCCCCCCCCCCCCCCCCCCCCCCCCCCCCCCCCCCCCCCCCCCCCCCCCCCCCCCCCCCCCCCCCCCCCCCCCCCCCCCCCCCCCCCCCCCCCCCCCCCCCCCCCCCCCCCACCCCCCCCCCCCCCCCCCCCCCCCCCCCCACACAACAACAAAACACACACAACACAAACAAAAATAAAAAAATGTGGTTGTGTGATAAAAGTAATTACGTCAAAAAGTGTTGGGGACAAACATAACCGTGCCCCCAGTTTCAAAAGTGGGGTGCACGTGCCCCCACTGCCTCCCTTGTCCTACGCCGATGTATGTACAGCAAAAAATCAACTCAAAAGCCCAGAAAATGACAACAATTTTCAAAACCTAATAAGTAATTTTTAAGATAAAAATTTGGAAAATCAATAAAAATGAATGACCAAACTTTTCGTTACGATCAGAGAAACCAGTTATAAACTTCCTTCCCTCTAACTTGAAATTCTGGGTCTACCCTGGCTTTGTTTGCATAATCTGGATTGTATGGCTTTTGACTACGCTTTACTTTATTTCAGTTTCTCTCTAAAGTTTTGCCCTACTTATCGGTAAAGACATCTGTTCGTTTGCGATTTCCCAGCATGTATGGCCGGATATGAAAATTATTTGTAAACAAAATTTGCATTGGATCAAATTGTTTACGATTTTCCAGTGTGTTAGTATCAGCCAGAGATCTGGAAATTTAATCATCGATGATATCCAGTTGAACCCACAGTTTTCACGCGTATGGCGTTTTGTCACCCCCACCCCCAAAAAGAAAGAAATTTATAACATTACCGACACATGCTTACTTGTAAGTTAATTCAAAATTTAGTCATGGGTTTATGAACGTGGATATTTAAAAATACTAATGAAACAGTTGAAATTATGTAAAAACATTGCTAAACCTTTCTCTTTATACCATATTTTCTATTGTGAGACTGTAGGACTTTTGTTTAGAATCTCTCTCTCTCTCTCTCCTCTCTCTCTTTCTCTCTCATATTGTAACATCATCGTTACAAAGTATTAAACGAAAAAGAACATCTTGTAGGGTAAACGGTGTATTGATCAAACGCGGATTGATCTGGCTGTGGGACGGTCTGTTTGTTTTACATGTTATAGGCTAAGTCCCCTTAAATCTATTATTTCTTCACATACTACATAGCGGACATGTGAATGAAAATGATTTCCAATAATTACGAAAATATGTAATAGAGAGGATTAAGTTTGATTTGAAGCTAAAATGTTTACTGATTCCATCATAAATGCATGCGCACTGATACAGTACTTGATGTAAGGAATCTTAGGAAAGTAACAGTGAGCATAAAGCCACCTGAATAATGTTGGTGTTTAATATCAATTGTCAAAGTTTCCGGGGATCACAATCTTAAGGTAAGTCTACATTTTATTATAAAACCATTTATTGAAAAGCAGCTATGCCGATAAGCTTTCATCATGATACCTTTTTTCCAACTAAATTGACTTGAAAACTTTTTGATAAAGATTGTAAAAATAAAAAAAGTAAAAAGTGTAAAAGTTGCGAATACAATAAGGCCATTCCAATTTTATTTTATGTTTAGCGTCCACCCTAAAGTCCAAATCCTATCTTTCTATCAGAAAAAAAACAAAATGACAGAAAAAACATAAGCTATTTTTGTAAGTACAAACGCAATTTTATTGACATTTAGGTATTTCCTTAAATGTTAACAAAGGAAAACAAAATTACACTAATAAAAACCATATCTTTGGCACATACTAATAAATAACCTATGATTTTTTTATTTTTACAATGATGAAAACAAATGTTCATGTTTACTTTTTCACTTTAGGGCTATATTCCATATTTTTCCATAGGTGTTTGTGTTTTTTCTTTTTCTGCTTAATGATCTCAAAATCAATCCGTCTGCGGGCGCTAAACAGAGAAAAAAAACTTAAAGTTTAAAACGTAGTCGTAAATATACAACATGTAAAGACATGTAAAGTAACATGCCCCCGTAATCAAGCCGTGAATATAGAAAAGTAAAGTAACGTGAATGTAAAATAACATGCCCCAGTAATCAAGCCGCGAATATAGAACATTAAAGTAACGTGATTGTAAAATAACATGCCCCAGTAATCAAGCCGTGAATATAGAACAGTAAATTAACATGATTGTAAAGTAACATGCCCCAGTAATCAAGCCGTGAATAAAGAACAGTAAAGTAAAGTGATTGTAAAGTAACATGTCCCAGTAATCAAGCCGTGATTATAGAACAATAAATAAACGTGAATGTAAAGTAACATGCCCCCGTAATCAAGCCGTGAATATAGAACAGTAAAGTAACTTGAATGTAAAGTAACATGCCCCGTAGGCCTAATTAAGGCGTCAATGCCCCCAGTAATCAAGTCGTGTTTTGCGATTTTAAAGCTGAATTTAAAGGGCCCCGTTATCGAGTCCTGAATGTACAAATGTAAAGATGTAAGCGTCAATGTAAAGTAAAATGCTCCCATATAATAGTAAAGCTGTAGATTTAAATGAACACGCCCGCGTAATCAAGTCGTTATTATATACATTATTTAGCAAATATGTATACTCAAATTTAAAGGAATATATAACAGTAAAGATGTAGACGTGAACGTAAAAACACAACTGCGTAATCAAGTCGTTAATATATACAATAAAAAAGCTGTAGACTTTTATGTAAAGGAACTAACCCGCGTAATCAAATCGTGAATTTACAATAGTAAAACTGTAGACTGGAATGTAAAGGAACATGCCCGCTTAATTAAATCGTCATTATACAATAGTAAAGCTATAGACTTTACTGTAAAGGAACACGCCCTTACGTTGACGTAGATATACAATAGTGTCATTTGCTAACTTATAAATATCTAATTTTAAAGTATGCAAATGACAATACAAATGTAGTTAGGAAGTGTGAAAGTACAGGGACATACTCCCGTAATCAAGTCATGGATATAAACATTATAATATATGAGTAAACGGGAATGTAAAAGTAGATGTCGCCGTAATGAAGTGATGAATTTACACATTATAGTAATCGAGTAGACGTGAAGAAAGTGTCCCCGTAATCAAGTCGTGAATATCAAATAGTAAAAATATTGACTTGAAAGTAAAGGAACACACCCTCCCGTAGTCATAGATATTCAAGAGTCATTTCTAACCTTTAAAAAAATCTTATAAAAAGTAAGCAAATGACAATAGTAAGGAAGTAGATATGAAAGTAAAGGGACATACCCCCGTAACCAAGGCATGAATATACACATTGTAGTAAATGAATAGACGTGAAGAAAATATCGCCGTTATCAAGTCATGAATACGCCTATACACGTCATTGTAAATGAGTAGACATCGGTGCAAAGAAAATGTCCCCGTAATCAAGTCATGGATATTTACCTTCCTGACATACACATTTGCTTTGTCTTTCATTTCTTAGAGTTTTACACAATATTATATGTATAGGACATTATCAATATCACAATAGTTCCAAAACACTTTTGACAACCAAGTTAATTCTACATAATGCAACGTAATCAAAACGGTCACTGCCTCATAAAAAGACGCTTTTGAGAATTACTGCTACTATATATATATATATATATATATATATATATATATATATATATATATATATATATATATATATATATATATATATATATATATATATATATATATCGTATGAATATTAACTTCAATGTAATTGTACTGTCAGAGTCATATTCGTATTATGTACACGTAGCCCACTTTCAACTGACAAACTCTTCCAAAAACATTACACTCCTTTGTTATACCTACAACCGATACTGATTTTCCACCCTTTATTTGTTTTGGATACCTAAACTTCGTTTTATACCACAAAATCCTTAAGATTTATCGCAGGATCAAGCAAATGCTCCACTTTTGTTTTTGTTCTTTTATGCATAGAAAACAAGAAAAGACAGTGTCGTAAACTTTATTTTGATAGACATATCGACGACGTTTCGTTAATTGATAATGACAATTTTTATAATTATGTGAACGCAATATATCTCAGTCAACTAGACATCACGGAATCAAACACATACACTTTCTTTTTGGACATTTACATGCTATAGACGGGAAATCAGCAACCAGACTATGAAGGACTAATGTGATGATTTCGGCTTTCCTGTTATAAACTTTCCACATTTAAGTAGTAATGTTATATCATCATAATTGTCATATATACGAGTGCGTGTTCAACATATGATTATTTCATAAACAGAGACAAATTGCTATCTGATTACTTAAAGTTGTTGTAGTAAGAATATCAAGAATCGCGTTTAAAGTCAACATTTCATAATTCTTACGGTCGGTATAATTATCTTGTTTTCAATTACTATGTTAAAATAATGAAATGTTGAGTTACCTGTTCGGTAGCGATTGTTGAGTTACCTGTTCGGTAGCGATTGTTGAGTTACCTGTTCGGTAGCGGTTGTTGAGTTACCTGTTCGGTAGCGATTGTTGAGTTACTTGTTCGGTAGCGATTGTTGAGTTACCTGTTCGGAAGCGATTGTTGAGTTACCTGTTCGGTAGCCATTGTTGAGTTACCTGTTCGGTAGCGGTTGTTGAGTTGTCTGTACCGATTGTGACGAGGGTTAATACCTCGCTTATTTTATTTGAATTTGGCAATGGACTCGCGGTGGGTGTTTCCTGTCACCAGAGGATGCTGCTTATCTCTATGACATCTTAACTCACCTCTGGATTTTCAGAATGTCCATGTCTGTCTTATGTTCAACATTTTTGCACATTACTGACTTTGGAATCTCCTAACGATTTTTTCTTTGCTATCTGTGGTATTTATACGAACTAATTTGTATGTATTTGTCCTTTTTTTACATTGCACAGATCCTTGTATGTTACATTATGTTAGAGTTATAAAACCAATTGCATTCTGATTAACAGATATTGGTAGTATGTTTTTGAAAGTTGACGATTGGAAATCCAAAGTCATTAGGCTTGTCGCATAGTTTGGTTGCATGTTTTTCATCGTTGATTTAATTAAGTAAAATAAATTGCCACTTCCCAGGTAATCGGGTTCATTGCTCCATCACTAAAACCCGACTGCCACAATATGACTGAAAAATGGTGAGTTTGGCGTAAAATCCGCTCAAACAAACAGAAATTAGATGAAATATTTTAATTTGAAGCAAGTATTTAACTTGGTGTTATCTTTTGTTTTTGTCTCTAGGATATGCATTACTTTATATCATACAAGTATATTAGTGCGGCAATTACTACGATAAACATCGTCGGTACATCAAAATGGCGTATTGCCGATACATCATAATGGTGTTTTGTCGATACATCATAATGGCGTATTTCCGGTACGTCAAAATGGTGTATTGTCGATACATCATAATGGCGTATTTCCGGTACGTCAAAATGGTGTATTGTCGATACATCATAATGGCGTATTTCCGGTACGTCAAAATGGTGTATTGTCGATACATCATAATGGCGTATTTCCGGTACGTCAAAATGGTGTATTGTCGATACATCATAATAGCGTATTGTCGATACATCACAATGGAATATTACCGATACATCAAAATGGCGTATTGCCGATGCATCAAAATGGCGTTTTGTCGATGGATCATAATGGCGTATTGTCGATACATAACAATGGAATATTGCCGATACATCAAAATGGCGTATTGCCGATACATCAAGATGGCGTATTGTCGATACATCAAAATGGCATATTGTCGATACATCAAGTGACGTATTGCGTATCGTCGATACCTCAAATATTTACATGATTTCTTCCTGTAAATGTCTCTGAAACTGGTAACCCCCAGTATTTCTTAAACTGATAATACTACACTCAAATGGCATATTCAAATTTTACAACATGACAAATTGAATGCTCTCTCTCTCTCTCTCTCTCTCTCTCTCTCTCTCTCTCTCTCTCTCTCTCTCTCTCTCTCTCTCTCACACACACACACACACACACACACACACACACACACACACACACACACACACACACACACACACACACACACACACACACACAAGCTGACAATGTTTATACTTTGTCATTAATTTCACATCGAGGTATGCAATATGTGCACCGGTTTTTGTTGTAAATCTCTTACCGGTACTTTAGCAACTTCCTGTTGTCATATATCTTCCGTTGCTCTCCAGTACAGCGAAATCTTTCCTTACATATTCTGACTGAGACTGTCATCGTTCTATTGCATGACAATCAGTATTTGACACCAGTAATTTTACTTTGTTTAATTTCATGTTCCGCTGTATCCCACGATCATTTACTGACAATTTTAATGAAAGGATATTTAATCATGTAATACATCGGCGATCCATTTATACTTGTTAATTGTCCTTTCTCACGAGCTTTTATTTTCCATTTATTTATCTATTAATCTGTACAATAATAAACTCGTTAAATTATTTGTTTTTGTTGGATGGCATATTGCCACTAGATGATAATTATGAAATTCCGAATTTGCACAATGATAATTGCGAACTTTTAGGTTTTAGGCAATAAATACTGTATAGCTGCTTTTAATCGCGGGGATTTAATTTCGCTATATTCGCGGTCAAAGAAATACCGCAAAATTAAATATAATATATTCTACTTATGATAATATAATATATTCTACTTATGATAATATTATATATTCTATTATGATAATATAATGTATTCTATTATGATAATATAATATATTCTACTTATGATAATATATTATATTCTACTTATGATAATATAATATATTCTACTTATGATAATATAATATATTCTACTTATGATGATATAATATATTCTACTTATGAAGTATCGCAAAGACAATTCGTAACGAATCTTGCGCGAAATTCAATACCCGCGAATAAGGTCCTTTCAGAAAAACGCGGAATTTTCACCCGTAATATTAAACGGCTATACAATATAATATGAGAAAACGACGATCTCGCTGCCATGAAAAATAAAAAGCTTATTTTTTCAATATCACACACTAAATCTCAAATAAACAGACCACAATTTATTTTACATATAGGTATATTGAAATCCAATAACAACCTGCCCGTTTACGCTAAGAAGGGTTGTCAATTTTGTTTTCAATGATAATGTATTTTACATCAAGCTTATATAAATCTATAATGTTACCATACATTACACTCCCGTATGTTACTGTGTTTGCGAGTAATACGAGTGTGAAAATAAACGGCTTCAGTGGGGTCCCCACCAGAATTATACAGCGTTGCGTAATATTCATGACAACCTCAGATAAGAAAGTTCATAGACATGCGCGGTCATTTTTTTCATCAGAATACAATAGAATGTGCTTTAAAGTTAATCCAATCTACCAAAGGCTTTATTTACATTATTTATCTCTTTAAAAGAGCCATAAGTGCGTAAAGCCCGTAGTCTCTGCTCGCCACCATATAACTGAAAAATTGATGAATGTGGAGTAAAGCAAATTAAAAATTTTAAGAAGAACCATAAAAGAAGATGCTAAAACAGGCTGATAACATCTATAGTGATAGCTGGCACCAGTCAAGGCCATCGGAATATAATAAGAAATTAATTAGACGCCATATTTTGTTTCGGTTTCCGTATAGTCACAAAAATATGGCTGCTTATTCAGCATCTTTATTGTTTCAGCGGTAAATTGTATTCTCTGTTGACTACATTATGAAACATCACTGTTTCGTGAATTTTCCGAGGTGGTGTGTATGTACTCCACGGACGTTTAGTTGGGATCAAAATCGAGATGGCTGAATGCCGAAAAACTATAATTTTCATTTTATAATTTTTCTTGAATACAAAAAATCTCAGAAACCAAGGTATCAATCTTTAGGATGTCCAGGATATAGATACAAACCTGGTAAAAATAGACAAACACAGACCTCTGGAAACCAAGAGGTGGGATCAGGTCCCATGGAGGAGTAAGCATCCCCTGTCGACTGGTCACAACCGCGTGAGTTCACAGTCAAATCTAAATGAAATACACGAGGAACGAATCATCCTTACAATTAGTACAGACCCTTCAACAACAGGCAACGAAAAGGCAACTCGAGATTTAACTTAATGAAATAGAATAATCGCAAACAAGACTATTATACCGACCATAAAATTTGCGGAACGTTGACATCAAACGCAGTTTTCGATATCCATGTGTCAACATTTTTCAGTGAGTATTTTACATCTCTATATAAAATGTCCATATGTTAAACATGCCCTGGCATATCGGATCATTTGTGAAATATAAACTCCATATGCGGGTGACTGTGGGATATTACTACTTAAATGTGGAAAATTTACGATTGGAAAGCCGAAATCGTCGTGTTTGTCGTGTAGCTCAGTTGCCAATTTCCTGTCTTTTTCTATAGTAAGTAAAATGTCTAAGTATGAAGCGTGTGTGCTTGATTCTGTTGTATCTTTAATTTCTAGTTCACTGGGATATATAGCATGAACATATGTATGAAAATTGTCATTATTAATTGACAAAACGTCGCCGATATATCTAAATGTCAAATTAAAGGACACCGCTAACTTTTTCTTCTTTTGATTCAGCAGTTTCTGAATGAAGTCTGCTTCGTATGAATAAAGGAACAGGTCGGCCAATAAAGGAGCACAACTGGTTCCCATAGGAATGCGACAGGCTGTCGAAAGACCACGTCTCCGAACATTACAAATATATTATCTATTAGAAATTCTAGCATCTTTTTTATGTCAACTTCAGTGTATTTATGTATACAATCAGATTGGTGTTGGACAAAATAAGTATCACGATAACCAATCACTAGACATTTAATTTTTTTTGTACCACCTTTAGTGAAAAAACAGTTGTCTTTGTTGCTAAAAGTCTTTCTTTTAATTTGTATGTGGAATTGTTGTGTAAAGAGTAGAGAAGTATGTTTTAATACTGTGAATTTGAGAAAAATTGTGTGCCTTCAAATTTTCTAAAAGTTGTTTAGAATTTTTTAAGCATCCACATCTGATCAACACCACTGCTGGAATAAGCAACTGTGCAGTATAGCTGAATTCCCCCTTAATGGCTGTTGATCTTTTGGTAAGGATAAAGATAAAGGTTTGGTAGAACATTTGCTGGATCCTACTATGTATCTTTGCTTATATGGAGTTTTATGAAGTTTAGGTATCCAATATAAATATGGTAGCTCAAAATCAGTATCGGTTGTAGGTACACCAAAAGAGCGTAATACGCGATTTTGAAGGATCCTTTGAAAGTGACCTACGTGTATGTAGGATTACCAGAATTCGTATTAAATCCTAGTTCTTCTATAATATATGTATACAGTGTATGTTTTATATATTTAACCCTAATGAGTTTTGGATTTTTGATAAAAGATATGCTATTTTCACTGTGAATGTTCATACTAAAAATAATTTGAACATTATGGTGTTATAAAATATTCTGAAATAATAGTTCTGTCAAATGGGAATTAAGGTCACCAATATCATAATGGATAAAAATGGAGTAAATCAATAAATAATTATGAATATTTATGATCTGACACATTCATTTAAGATGATTTAAAACCTCCATGTCTATCGGCACATAATTAATGTTTAATTTCGCTGTAATGTTATTCCCAAGCACACTTATCAATAATGCAAAGAACAAAATACCAACGATACAAGTATTGTCAATATTGTTAACCCTTTATTTACATTTTTATCACTCCATTTGGAATGGAAATTACATTTCGTATTTCAAAGCAAACAAATGTGTTTTTTGCGTGAAGCTTGTATGTCGCATGGACTTTTATACATTGAAACATTACACTAGACCGAATTACGCTGTTTAGAAAAGCAATCTGTTATTGATTCAACCAACTTAAAAGTTTAAGTAGACCACTGAAGCCAAAACTTCCATAGGTTCTTGTGATAACTCTTCAGTTGTGGTCCTTCCACTTCATGGTTACGACATTTTCTGAACTAAGTTCACCAGAAGAACGACAGGGTTCGTCTGAAGTACGTGTGGCTACTGCTGCGATTCACTTTAGACATAATATTTGTCTTTCCGGTGCAAAAACATCGTGACCTTGAAGGCTTTCAGGGTTTTGTAGTTTTCTGCACGTACAAATACATTGGTTATACATGTATTTCCATACAATACCAAAGTAGGCCGTGTATCAAGACATGGTGTCATATCAACCTACACATCTCAGGTTATTTTATAAAAGACAATCAGCTAATACATCTATTTTTAAACAGTAAATGATATTCAAAACAGAACAAAAAAAATCGAGTAACACTTTTAAACTCAGCAATGTACACCAAAGAGACAACAGAGAAAAGCGCCTCCACGCCCTGGAAACTGACAGACGTGAGACCATATACCACGGAAGTATGAGGGTTCTGTTGACTTCTCAAGACACTCTGTGATCCAAAAACAATATAGCTTCAATGTTTTTTATTTGTTGTGGATATTTGAATAAATATTGTCTTATATACCTATAATATATTTCGTTAAAACAAGAAGTACCTGTAACATTGTCTTACTGTAAATCTTGAAATATTCTCACCTGTGTAATTTTCGCCCTTAAATGAGAGGGCGAATTTAAAATGATATCGACATTTTCCAGCTATATAATAAAGCGCTGACACACATGCAGCCCATGAGACTATGCAGATTAAGGGAGAATTCAAGACACGATGAATATGTTTTCTGTCGTAAAAGGTCAAAAATAAGCAAAGGGCAAAATTTCCAGGCATACATTATGTATTTATATCTTGTTTGTAAAGCCTGTAGTACCTGTAACATTGAAAACAGTTGTCGATGGTATAAGGAGTCTCTAATTTTGTGAAGGAACACCCGGATTCCAATAACAAGTACACTGGGAACGATATTATAAAGATGCTGGGGTTTTTGGTGGACAGCATATTCGTCGTTTTTGCGGGAAAAGTTTTCAAACAGATTGGCGGCATTCCAATGGATACCAATTGTGCACCTCTTTTGGTTGGCATCTTTTTATATTCAAATGAAGCGGGATTTATAAGCCTCTGCTCTCTAAAGGAAACAAACAGTTATTATCTCAGTTCAATTTTACTTACAGGTATATCGATGACGTCCTGTCCATAAATAATTCAAAATTTAAGAATCACCTCGGTCAGATATATCCTGTTGAACTAGAGATCAGTGAGACAACAGAGAGCAACACATCGGCTTCTTACCTATTTTTACTTCTGTCGATTGGAAAAGACGGTCAACTTCACACCTCTCTTTATGACAAACGCGACGATTTCAATTTTCCATATCATGAACTTCCCATTTTTAAGTAGCAATATTCCATCTTCTCCTACCTATGGCGTTTTCATTTCACAACTTATACACTTATACGTTATGCTAGGTATGCTCTCCATGTAATGTTTTATTCTGAGAGCAAAACGACTCACCAATAAACTTCTTACACAAGGTTACGTTGTTGAACGCTTGAAATCGTCGTTTAAGAAGTTTTATGGTCGATACGATGATCTTGTTAAACATTATGAAGTCTCCCTCTCAATAATATTAGATAGTATTGTGGAGCACGACCACAGACAGTGACTCCCTTTCGCCAATCGTGCTTTTCACCGAACTTGGCTTCTTCACCAAACTTGACCTTTTCACCGAATTAGACCCGTTCATCGTGCTAAAAAGGTTTCCATGGAACATTTGCGACGGTTGTGGCATGTCAGCAGAAGACGCTGACTCCTTCAAGACACCTGGTCTTATCTCGTTTTGGATTTGCAATTGTTCTTCATGTTAATACCATTGCACATCTAATTCGTCGTGGATCATTAATTGATACTTCTTCATTTTACATTCTATCAAGCGAGAATGCTGTATAAAGAGTATAAAGAGTTAAACGTACAAAAGTGTTTGTTGCAATTCTATACACAGTAAAACCTGTATATATGGGCCACTCAAGGGACCAGAAAATATTGGCCTTTATGTGCAGTTGACCCTTATAAACAGGTTTAATTTAGTTGAAGTATGCAGTTATGGTACTTTTCAAAACTAGCCTTTATAGACAGGTGATCCTTATATAGAGTTGACTGCTCTAGCAGGTTTTACTGTATTTACCATCTGGTGGCAGTGACACTATATAATCATTATAAGAAAATTGTCGTAGGACTCACGTGTGTTTCAGGAACACTTGTCAGACACTCAGCTTCAGTTGGTACCAGCATCTATCCTTTCAAACAGTGAATTAAAACTCCACTCTGTAAATACAACACCAGAATTCTTCACTTATTCGTCTTTTAACGACTGTGTCTGTAACTTTCATACGTCGAAGTAACCAACGTGCACTGTACTGAAGCAGCGTCCTTTGAACATTCGTTATTGCGCATTGTCACTTCCGTGAACATTCCGCGGACAAAATAAAAGTAAGACAAATTATATTAACTGTCAGTATTAATTTCAAGTTTACATGATCGCCTAAATTGACGTTGTTGATTTAAAATCAATATAAGTTTATCCAGTAGAATGTAATTTTTTGTCACTTCTTTACATTTTTACGTGGACTGTTTTGATTGTAGGCCTAATCAATGGATATCTGTTGGCTCTTCCAGAAATTGTATGTACATGAACAGGTTAAGCGGGAAATTTTAATTCCAATTATTAAACGGTGAAAGAAAAATGGGATAGCATAAAAAATAAGTAACTAGCTAACGCGCTTTATGAAATTTGCCTTTGTCCAGTTGGCATTCATAAGCCCGTGAATGCCAACTGACAGCAGTTCACTCCTTAAGTAATCCAAAACCGTCAACGTATTTCATATAATAATAATTCATTATTGTATTGTATTGTTTATTGGTCAAAGTTATATAGCTTATCGACATTCAATAAAATAATGACAATTGTAACAAGACCAAGCACAAAAACTGTAGATTACGTAAATTTCAATTCAAATGGCCAGAGTCTCCAAGTTGAATCACATCGTTGGTATTGTTGGGAATGGGGCCTTCTTCATTTCATTGTAATTGGGAAATCTAAAAATACAAAAAACTATTTGAAAACAAAATAATAAAAGAATCTCTTGGAATTCATCGTCAGTTAGAAATCTTGGCTGCAGATTGGGAGAAAGAATTTTTTTCACATTGAGAGTGCGGGCCTTATTTCAGTCCCAAATAATACTTAAGTGTGGAAAATCTCTGATGTGAGTGGAATGATAGATAATAAAGGTACTCTTTTATAGACTGTGGTATGCCGAGTCAAATTCTTATTTTTGCATTAATATAAAAAAATCTCAGATACCAAAGTATAAATCAATAGAATGTCCAGGACATAGATACAAATCCGGTAAAATGGACAAACACGGACCTCTGGAAACCAACAGGTGGGATCAGGTGCCATGGAGGAGTAAGCATCCCCTGTCGACCGGTCACATCCGCCGTGAGTCCAATGAAATAAGTGAGTATTTTACTGGATTGAACTTGGGTTGAACTTAACAACATCGACTTAAAAATAAAATAAAGACATGTTTCTGCAGTTGTATTGACGGAAGTCACAAAACGTCGAACATGGCATTGCTATGTCGCACACAAGCCTCTGGATTTAAAATAAATGTAATGATGTCATCTATCAGTAAAAGATCATTAAAAACATTTTATGGCAGAACAAATAATACATATATTCAGGTAAAACCTCTTTGATTGTGAATTGTTCTTCGTGTTGAGACCCTTCTTATATCTAATTTGTCATATTCTAACTGACATGGAGTTTCGGATATTCGTTTTCATTACACTTATATTACCCCTCATTTCATTTGCTTCCTTAACTTTACGCGCTGATTTTTGAAAATCCCTTTCCCTTTTCCAAACAATTTCATTGAAGGTTTCCCTTTATAATGCCAAATCTGGGGTAAACAAATGGTGGCAGCATAACGAGGTTTTACTGTGATTTTACAAATACTGTATCGTATTGTAGGTAGTATTATAGCGTGTTCGAATTGTTACGCAATTTATCTTACTAAAACAGACATACGGATCTATATACAAAGAGAGTAATTTCCGACGTAACGTTAAGTGTCACGCTGAGCTACAGTATGAATGCAACAGTTTCAATTCGATTTAGTGAACAAACTAATATGAAAACAACAGGACACACATTTCCATAAATGTAGTCCTTTATTCAACTGGATTTAGATTTCTAATACTAGATATAGAAATCTAAAGGTGCTTGACGCAAACTCCGGATACAATTGACATCTAAATAGCACGTGCTTGGTTTTTAATTAATCATTCAGCAAAGTGTCTTTCAAGTATTACCAGTTTACATGTAACGATTAATTGTATCTTAATTCACGATAGCTGCTTTTTATATTCAAGTATTTGAAAAAAAAATTTCATTAAAATCGAAATCTTGTCATTTTTGTCCCCTTTTTCCGTTAAAATTAATTGTTTGTTGTTTAATGTTATTTTGTTGTTGTTGTTGTTGTTGTTGTTTGGATCGGTTTTACTGATAGATTTTAGGAAGTTGTGTATCATTTATTATTATTATTATTATTATTATTATTATTATTATTATTATTATTGTTATTATTATTATTTGTTGTTGTTGTTGTTTCCTTTTAAATTATTTAAGTCAGAAAAAAATCTAAACAATAGTATGAAATGTATCAGGTTTATACAATTGAATATTTATTTATTTGGTTTTTTACTCTATCTGAGATCAATATGTATTGGATTTTCGAGAATTTGGTCAAAATACCATCTTTATTTGCAATCACCAGTATTCATAAGATATTCCCTATAAACCATACTAGTTTTCACGACATTACAAAACTTTTAATGTGAAATTTTAAAATGTATATTAGGAATATACTGTTTGTTTTTGTCCTAATCACCGTCACGATCGGTATGATATCCTTGTTTGCGATTACTATAATTCACTAAGTGAAATGTTGAGTTACCTGTTCGATATCGCTTGTTGAGTTATCTAAACCAATTATAACGATACATTATTTCTCGAATATTTCATTTGAATTTGACTTTGGACTCACGGCGGATGTAACCGTTTAACAGGCAATGCTTACTCCTCCATGCCACCTGATACACCTCTGGAGATCCGTGTTTGTCCAATATTCACAAAATTCGTTTATGTAGCCTAGACGTCATGAAGATTTATACTTTGGTGTCTGAAATTTTTAAATATAGAACAGAAAACCCGGCATCTATATACCTAGGAAATGCCCACCGACCCTCCTCAATTGAAGTGACAACATTTGTCACAAAATAAAATGTATCTATTGCAAGTAAACATTGTTACCCGACGGTTCATTAGTTGGATGTATTTGACAACCAGAAAGTATTATGATAAAATGCCATTCTAATTAGTAGCCCTTTTATCAGACTCCATCATTATAAATTAGTTCCAAATGACTTGATAGTTTCCGTGTATTGTTAACGAATCATTAAGGATAACAGTATAACGCGAGTCCAGTCAAGTCCAGTTTCGGTTTCGTATCGTATCTCCATTATGTTGTGATAATATACCCCAAGATACATCTAATCAAATATTTGTGTTAACGACCACAAGTTCGTATGTATAAATGGTGTTTAGTTTCGATGCACGACTTTGGTTTTCACAAAATGTCGAAGAATGTTTTATTGAAAACATATTCATAGCAATAATACGAAAATGTCATGCTTCAAAACGAAGTCGCACAAGGGCGAATATAGCTGTGCCATTTTAGGCGTTGAGTGAGTTCAGAATTGTACATATACTATTAGGTGTTGCCATCAAGAACAACACTTTAAACGAGGCCTCATTTATTATTACATTCATGTTCATGACATACATAAAAAAAATCTCAGATACCAAAGTATAAATCTTGAGGATGTACAGGATATAGATACAAATCTGGTAAAAATGGACAAACACGGACCTCTGGAAACCATTCCCTGTCGACCGGTCACACCCGCCGCGAGTCCACAGTCAAGTCCAAATGAAATACGTGAGGAACGAATCCTCATCACAATTGATACAGACGTCTAAACTACCGCCAACGAAAAGGCAACTCAACATTTAACTTAGTGAAATAGACTAACCGCAAACAAGACTATTGTACCCGTCTTTGTCGATAGTAAGTTAAATGTCTAAGTATAAAGCGTGTATGCTTGTTTCTGTTCTTTTATTTCTAATTCGCTGGGATTATCGCATTGACATATGTATGAAAATTCTCATTATTAGTTGACAAAACGTCGTCGATATATCTAAATGTCAAATTAAAGGACTCCGCTAGCTTTTTCTTCTTTTGATTCAGCAGTTTCTAAAGGGGCACAATTGGTTCCCATAGGAATGTCGACAGTTTGTTGAAAGCCCACGTCTCCGAACATTACAAATATATTGTCTATTAGAAATTCCAGCATATCAACTTCAGTGTATTTATGTGTAGAATCAGAGTGGTGTTGGACAAAATAAGTATCATTATAGCCAATTACTAGATATTTAAATTTTCGAGTAACAACTTTAGTGAAAAAAAAAGTTGTCTGTGATACTAAATGTCTTTCTTTTTAGTTTTTTATGTGGAAATGTTGTGTAAAGAGTAGAGAAGTCGTATGTTTTGATACTAAGAATTTGAGAAAAATTGTGTGCCTTCAAATCTTAAAAGTTGTTAAGAAATTTGAAGTATCCACATATGATTTATAATTGTACTTTATTTTTCAGATGGAAACCACTTTAGTTTGTTACAAATATTGTTGTATACTGTTCAATTTAATTACAGGTGAGTGATATTTTTGTGTAGTTTCTTCTACGTTACAACTGAAATTTATAGGGGTAAAAGTCAATACCACTTTTAAAACAAACTGGATTGCCAAAAATGATCAACAAAAAGATCAGGACCCGGCACTATATAACTTGAGAATTTACTCGAGTCTGAAAATATTCTCAAAATGGCCCGCTTAGCCAATCAGATTTCAGGATATGCAATATCTAAGTTTCGTGATGCTGGACCCCCCAAAAAACTAGTTTTAAGAATTCGAAATATAGAAATAATTATAGTCTTTCTTTGTTGCTTTGAGTTGAAAATCCACTAAACCAGGAGAGACTAACTCATTGCTGTACGTGATCGACCAGACACAAATATGCTAGGAATGTATTATAGCAGTATTTTCATAATTGTGATTATGATGACGACAGTACTAGTAGGAGTATTAGTAACAGTAGTAATAATAATGTTAATAACGACAAAATTAACGACGATGATGATGATGATGATGAGGTGGAGGAGGATGATGATGCATAAACAGCAGTTGATCATCATATCCGTATTTCTTTTGGAATAAAGGAAAATTATTCAAAATTGTCACATAATATTGATTTGTTCTTTTTCAGTTGTTTTAGGAGTAACGTGTTCCTTCGGATCGGTAAATTATATAGATGAGTCGACATGTTACTGGTTAACGACCCAGTCGTTATCAAATACACTGAGCAACGATAATTGTAAGAAAGACGGAGGCGTATTGGCCAACATACCGGATCAAAATGCCTGGAATGTGTTAACAACACAGATGCAAAGTAAAGGCGAAACGTAAGGAGTATTTATACTGCAAATATATACATATACCTACATCTCTCTTTATGTTTCTTTTTCATGTTATCTATATTTGATCTTTAGTATAAATTTTTATTCTCAGGAGCTAAGATAGTCATATTTTTACAGTTTGCCTCTTAGACGGATTGGGCAATACATTTAGGTTTATTATTTGCCATTGTATGATACCATTTGTTTCTTTTGCAAATACAAACAAATATTAAATTCGAGCTCAACAGATGACGTGATATTGACAGAAACGATCGTCTTAAGCGTATTTCAAATTGTTTTTTGTTTATGAAGCAATAATTCTTCAACTACCCAGCTCACAATATCATCGGAACTCAGTTGGGCGTATCTAACAATTGGGCTATCTAGCTATACTTCCAGCTTTCCAACGAGAAAGCATGTAAGAAGGTGTAGATACTGCCTTTGATCTTTGATCTAATCTGGTAAAGTTTCAAAGGTAACTAGTAATGTGCGATCATGATTTATTTTCATTTTTAATGAAATTTTTAGTCAATGCAAGTCAAAATATATTTTACAAATATGAAAGAATTGTAAATCTTTACACCCTACGAAACAAGTATATCTATATAAATACAAGCGGAAAGAAGAAACTGTGTAGTTATTATTTTCATTTATAGATTTATATACAAAATATTATGTTGCATTATATATATATCATTATTTAATATAATGCATTGTCTTTCAATTCAAACATCAAATCATGTATTATGTCCATTATGGTTGAACAAAAAGTCACTGAAAGTAAGGAGGTGCAAAAATGTTTCACAAGTTTAATAGCGCGTATGACCGCCATTTGCACCAATGCATTCTTTACACCTTTACATCTTTACAATACTTTACTTTTTGAACGAATCAGGTTATGCAGACATGCCTGGGGCATGCTTCGCCATATGCGCAATAAAGAACAACGCAAATCGTCCTACGTAGTAGGGGGTGGCTCTTGACGTAGACGTCGATCCATTTCATCCCAAACATATTCTACAGGCGATAAATCTGGGGACATCGCAGGCCAGGGTAGCAAATTCACGTTTTGCTGCTGTAGATAGTCACTAACTACGCGTGCGGTGTGCGGTCGTGCGTTGTCCTGCTGCAGAATGACATTACGCTGGTTGTTGGGAATGAATGGAATGTGTTGTAATTCCACCCAGACCATAACGCCCCCTCCGCCGAATTGGGGTGTTGAATAATGCAGGCGTCAATGTAACGTTCTAGGTAAGCCCGAACACGACCATCAGTGCTGTCGAGATGAAATCTCGACTCGTTCGTAAAGAGAACCTCCGCCCAGTCTCTGTTATTGAAACGACGATGCCTCCTAAACCACGCTATCCTCGCAACACGCTGACGCTAGAGCAGAACAGGACGGATAGCAGGACGTCGAGGACGGATGTGGGCCTCTCGCAATCTGTTTCTTACGGCACGAGGACTTATCCGTTGATGCCCAGGGAAATGTGACGTCCGTATATACGTATCTTGCCGATGCGACATCACACGCGAGTGTCCTGATCGTGGGCGGTCCCGAGGGGTGCTAGTTTGCTGATATCGTCTCCATAAAGCATTTACAGTGTTAATATGAACTTCAAATGCCTTACCGCATTGCTTTGAGACATCCCAGCTTCCAGCATCCAAATAGCATGCAAACTATCATTTTCAATCATGCGAGACATCTCTCAATCAAAATTTTAGTCCAAAAAAGTTTTTCTGTTTCAATACATTGGATAATGTTAATGAATGCAAGGAATTCTAATCGATTACTAACCACGTGTCACTTAGGCTCGAAACTTCAGAAAAGCGTGCTGTTGCCATCAAGGCAAATCGAACGCGATATTTCACAAATTGAGTACTCTAACACGCGTTTAGTATCTTGAACTATGCCTTTAAGAATAAAAAGCGATCAAAAATACTTTTCATGTTTTTATCTTACTTTTAAGTATATATATACATTATTTCATAGTATTTTTCTGGTCCGAAAGATAGAAATATTACAGAATGGTCACTTGTTATCTCGAAGTTACAATCTGCGATTGAAAGTTTACATTTTGTATGCAAAAATCATTCTTAAAATAAATTGTTTAGCTGCAAAACACGGAACAATCGACTTCTGTTAACGAACCAAGATAAAAGTGTAGTTAATAATTGCTTAAAGCCAATTTTAATTAAATAATACAATGAGTAGGTCTATGCGTTGTCCAGTAAGAAGAGAAAAAATGTGAATTGAAAATTTCGGTTATCTCGAATTTCAGATATCTCTAAGTATCCCGTGAATTTCGAGATAGTGAGATTCCACAATATATATACTTTGCGTGCGTCTGCTAACTGGACACGTATACTCATCGGTCACGACGATACCGTTGGGCTAATCAAAAACCATACAAATGATAATTCTTTTAGATATACACTTATACTTTGCACTGTAATTGTTATTTACGTAATTTCTTCAGTATTGCATGGTATTCTGGTATATGGATTGGTATAACCGATCAGGAAAACGAGGGAGTCTTCAAAACAATGAAAGGAGTCGATCAATTGTGGTTCAACTGGAAAACAGGAGAGCCAAGTGACGTCAGTCATAGCTTTAACTGTGTAAAACTTTTGCCAAAGGACCCAGTCGAGCCTTTCACATATGATGACCGTGACTGCTCTGAAGACAGCATTGCTCTTTGCTATTTACTAACAGGTCAGTGTGTCCCTTGTGGTTAGTTGTACAAATCTACCAAGGTATATAGTGGCATATTTTTTCCCCAAAAATAGGGTGTACAGATAAAACATATTGCCTTGCACAGACTCCATGCATTACTGAATCTGTAATATTTTTGTGTCAACAAGTAGACTGGTTATAGACCTATATAAGAAGTACGTATACATAATTTAAAATTAAATGAAAAAAGTAAACCCAGACATTTTTACTTATTCAATCAGCAGAGCTGTGATAAGGCTCTGCTGTACAACTACATAGCTTGAACATCTTTTAATAACTTCCAGTATCAGTGACTATAACAAAAGCTATATCCAGTTATACAGAAGTTAGGAGGACTATTAAACGCAACAAAATAATTTTCCGCCGCCATGGCAAATTTAAATTATTTTATAATCATCTCAAATTTTTAATATTACTTTCAAGGAATGTACATTTTATTCTTGCATTATCGATACATTATAATTATGTGAATGAATCCAGTGTCTCGGGATCATGTTGATGCATGCAAGTTCTGGGCCTGAAGTCACCAAATTTACTCAATACTCAAGTTCAACTTTTATTCTATTTTGACCACACAATTATTTGTAAAATTTCTGGATATGGCTAACTAGGGAACACATTTTTATAATTTTGATTCACATAAAAAAAAATTCGGTCAAATTCATGATGTCCTTATCATGTAAAATAAGCTGATCATGTAATTATGCTGATTACTTAAATCATATTTGAGTATGTTCTAAAACTATTTTCATATCCCTGAAACTTCTTCCAGTGTACATTGCTTTTAATCATTATTTACATTTTATGCCATGGATATAGGCCTACACGACTGTGCAGGAATTGAGCTTGAGTAATGTAAACAAGAACAATTGCACGTGGGGGTAATTTACACTAAATACGCGATGAAGCGTTTTTCTTGTAAATTACTCCCGCGTACCAGTCCTACAGTCTTGCTTAGAATTATCGTTTAATTAAGGCCTGATCAAAGTAAATTGTGATATCGTATAAAAATACCGTGCATATAGTTTGCATGAGAACATACCGTAATTAACTACACGCAAAAATACTCATGTGAACGGTATTTATCAAATTTGTTGACTTCGGACACTGATCAAATGTTACCTCTTTTCTTTGGATTGAATTTCAGACACAATCATTTCTATATCATGGAAGGACACGTCAGATATACTTACACTAATGTCATGTTTTTGTTACATATCCTTGTCTTTTCTGATTGAACACGAAACATTTTACAAATATTAAGTATTTTATGTTGTAATAATCTACATTTTAATCTTTATATGGTAAATGTATTTATTTACATATTCTCAACTGTGTATGAACGTCAGCTATGGTCGATGAACAACATTTACACCTATTTTTCCGACGCAAAGGGTTCAACATGTCTTGAATACTAAAACAGTTTATTTAATTTTTTTTCGTTAAATGTTTCTAAACATTTATTTAAAAAAAAAATACATCCCTTATTAGGCTGTACAGGGTTGAAAATGAGCTAAACTGCCCAAGATGTTTTGTGAGTTAACTATATACCAGTATTGAAAACGGCTACAATAGCTACAAGTTGATGCACTGGATATCCCTGTATATTCGATTTTAATGGTAACTCCTAAAAATTATCGTTTTTAATTCGTGGTCAATTGTTGAAGTCTAAAAGAAACGATCATCTTGAACTCTATCTTTTCACAAAACTATGACTTACGTATTTATGTGCATAATATATAAAAGGATATACATTTGCATTGATCACTTCTATTTATTCTCTGTGGTGTGATATTTTAATAGAGATTTTTATTTTACAACAATAAAAAGTTACCGATAATTATGATTTTTTAGCCCTAAAGCTGGCATCAAGGTCATTGTATGATAGTAAAAATAGTTTAAAGTGAAAAATTCCTCGATCATAATGATAGAATTTGAAGTATAATTGTTGGAAGTTTGTTCAGATGTACATTATGTAGCTATTGCTTTTGGGATTGTGTTAGGGAAAAAATCGATGGTGATGTTATCTATTTACCTCAAATCCAGAGTCTTCTGCTACATAGGGTTTGAGCAATGAGTTACCATTTAAAAAATATATAATCTTCCGTTTTAATTTCAATCAACTAATAAATGATACATTATATATGCAATTATTTTTTTTTCTCTTCTCCATTATATTTTGTGTGTTTTGAAAATCACCAGTTGTAGATGAAATGACAAATACCTTTTGACGTTTTATTCTCTCATCTTTTCCGAAGGCCGTTCGTCCGTCCGTTTGTAATTTATCACATTTTCGACTTCTTGTCTACTGATGAGATTTTACACTTTACAAGAAGCAAGTACTTCCTTGTAAATTTGTATTTTCAGTTAAATCGGCTGATGGATGTATCCATCATTGGGCAAAACAGTTCCAAAAGAATATCCCTATTTCAATATTTTCTACTCCAGAATGCTCTCTTGAATTCAAAAGCTTTTTGCATCTGAGTGATCGACATGGATGTATAATTCAAGTGTTGTTTTCGTGAAAATAGGAAAATGGTTTCATTTAATTAATTTTCCTTTGATTTCTTTAACTCCCTTCCTTTATTTACTATGATGTATTCACTTAATATGTTTTATCTTTAATTAGGCGAATCAATATTGTCGTGAAATAAAAATTCTGGATTCTCAATTTAAGACTTTTTTTATAGATTTCCTAACACTACAAAAAAAATTCCCCCTCCATAATTAGGAAAGAATTGCTTTTGTGAGAACATTTTGCTGAATTTTCACTACAAACAGGTCTTATGGTATTTGCCACTCTCATTGAATTGAGATTTCTTTTATCCCCCCTTGTTAATTGGAACAATGTTTATATTCAGGATTTTAAGTGCACTCTGTTTTTCAATTAATATTTAGTTGAAATATGTGTTCTAATGTATGTATACACACGTAGCTCACTTTCAAAGGAAGAGATCCTTCAAAATCACGTGTCTGTATTACGCTCATTTGATATACCTACAACGGATACCGATTTTAAGCTACAATATTTAAATTGGATATCTAAACTTCATAAAACCCCATATAAGCAAAGATACATAGCAGGATCCAGCAAATGTTCTACCAAAGCTTTATCTTTACTCCTTACCAAGATATTGACAGCCGTTAAGGAGAAACTTCAACAATACTGTACACTTGCTTATTCCAGAAGCGGTGTAAATCAGATGTGGATACTAAAAAATTCTAAACAGCTTTTAGAAAATTTGAAGGGACACAATTTTTCTCGAATTCACAGTATCAAAACATATGACTTCTCTACTCTTTACACAACTATTCCACATTAAAAATTAAAAGAAA
>BROG01000475.1:0-100000 GCA_030159075.1 Atrina japonica | reverse complement strand
ATTCAGACTCATATAAATGTCACCAGAAGTCTATTACTCTAGAAGTTTGAAACTGCACAAAAAGGACCATTAGACATGATCAGTACAGTTCTGCAGGTTACACTGCTATATAAAGTAAAGTGACCCGGTAATGTCGCAGAACCGTCTGTCATATTACACTCAGACATGTTGAATCAGGCCGCATACGTCGTCTATTTGGCCAAGAAATCGAGATATCCCATAATAGTCAAAACATTATGAAGAGCGCTTCAACCATTTCCTTCAGTAATATGCCACATCTTTCCTATCTCAGCGTTGACAGTCTCTAACAGGTTGACGGCATCTTGTAAACAAATATCTGTCAAATTTAATATTAATGACTTCTCCCTCATAACATGCCGCTTACACCACCAAAAATTCACGCTTGTTTACCATGAGTGCGAGTTATCTCCCGTTAATCACAAGCGCATTACCGGGCGAATATCATATTTCATATCTGATAAGCTAATGCATACTTCTAGAGTAATAAACTTCTGATGTCACGGATATACAACAACAAATAAGAAACTAACACATTAAATCAACAAGCATAGTACAGACAAATATCTATATATATTTATCTACTGCCTGACATGAAATACGATTGTTTTACACGGAGGACTAAGATTAAACAATACGTATATGTTAGTATAACGATAATAGGAAGAGGATTTAAATGTTATCATTTATGACTCGTAGAATGTATTTGTTTTCGCGAAAGTATGACAGTTCATGTCATTATGACTTAAGTCCATATTAAAAGAAAAAAAAAGTTAGCAGTGTCCTTTAATTTGACATTTAGATATATCGACGACGTTTTGTCAATTAATAATGACAATTTTCATACATATGTCAATGCGATATATCCCAGCGAACTTGAAATAAAAGATACAACATAATCAAGCACACACGCTTCATACTTAGACATTTTAATTAATATAAACACAGACATGAATTAGCAACTAAGCTATACGATAAACGCGACGATTTCGGCTTTCCCATCGTAAATTTTCCACATTTAAGTAGTAATATCCCTCAGTCACCCGCATATGGAGTTTATATTTCACAAATGATCCGATATGCCAGGGCGTGCACAAAATATGAAGATTTCATATACACAGGTAAACTACTCACTGACAAATTATTGACACAGGGATATCGAAACCGCGTTTAATGTCAACGTTCTGCAAATTTTACGGTCGGTATAATAGTCTTGTTTGCTACTACTCTGTTTAACTAAGTGAAATGTTGAGTTGCCTTTTCGTTGGCGGTTGTTGAGACGTCTGTACCAATTGTGACGAGGATACACTCCTCACTTGACTGTGGACTCACGGCGGGTGTGACCGGTCGACAGGGGATGCTTACTCCTCCATGGCACCTGATCCCACCTCTTGGTTTCCAGAGGTCCGTGTTTGTCCATTTTTACCGGATTTGTATCTATGTCCTGGACATTCTATTGATTAATACTTTGGTATCTGAAATTTTTATACATGTATTTCACGAAATGACAAATTCTCAACGCTGTGATTTTGATGCATGGATGGCTATTCTACAGTGCCGCAGAAACATTCACAATCGTGGCGTTTCCGTGGTTTTGTGCTAAATGCATTGCCCTTAGTGTCATGTCTCCCACTTATGGTCAGCCCAGATAAATACTATTTAAATTTCCAAAATCACACACACAATTTAATAAATCGCTTTTATTGACAAACTTACTGTTATCACTGTCAAAATAAATATTAACCTTAACCTAACGTCTACAAATTTACTATTTCATTTACTTTGTCCGTGATTGCATGTTCTAGTCGTCATCTAACAGAGGATTAACAAATACAGGGAAAAACCGAGTTGAACAATATGTAACGGACACTAACACGGGTCTATTGATTCACAGATAAGGAGACGCAACTCTCATTAACATTCCCTTCACAGTATAGCATTAGTCTAGGTTTGGAACTTAATTGTGAGAAGCAATCGTCTTGAGCATTTGTTTTTACCCGTACCATTATAACATTATAACTTTGGTATGATGTGAATGACATTTATAAACTGTGACAGTTTGATTTGTTAGAATTCCAAAGAGAAATTCCGGTGTAACCAAATGCTTTTAGCACTGTGAATTTGTTTTGTAAAAGTAAGAGTACTCTCTCTCTCTCTCTCTCTCTCTCTCTCTCTCTCTCTCTCTCTCTCTCTCTCTCTCTCTCTCTCTCTCTCTCTCTCTCTCAAACCATCAAGGTGTCGGGTCTAAGCAAGTCGTGAAAGAGGTATATAAAGCACTAAAATGTCTGACGACACGAATAAAATTAAAGTCAAATTTTAGGGACGACCTGTCCCTCCCTCAGGACTAACAGATTAAAATGACATAAATAACACACACACACACACACACACACACACACACACACACACACACACACGGAATATGAAAGAAATGCTACATGAGTACATGTTAATGTTAATGACAAAACCAAACGAGTGAATAACTATAAAATTAAACTACCTATGAAATAGAAAAATATTATATATATATATATATATATCTATATATATATATATATATATATATATATATATATATATATATATATTAAAACCTGCATTAATGACCAACTGTGTATAAAGACCTCCTGGTCATAAAGACCCGAATAGTACCATTTGTGTACAAATCAACCTGTATATAAAGACCGCCTCCCTATACAGACTGGTTTTGTTGTGTCCCTAAGATGCTCTTTATATACACGTTTCACTGTATATAAATATATATTCTGTTCTCATTTCAGCAAGTCGACGGCGATTGATAAGTGCTCCTGATGACCGCGCTAGTGCACGGAGTTTAGGATACTTTGGAGCCGCAATATTGGTCACTGTTGCCGGATTGATCGTGTTTTTGGACTTGACCTCCGTTTGCCGCCAGATAGATCTACTGAAAAATTATCACAAAAGCGTGGGGCGTAGGAATACTCTTCAACTTAATCGTCATTCACGAAAAACGGAGTTTCTTCAAAACGAAATCTGGTGATGTTGTATGGCAACTGATCAAAGACATTGATATTCTCAAATGGAAAACTATGGTTACCTGAATTGGACCAATAGTTGTAATTATATTTGGATGTGACACAGTGAAAAAGGATGTAGACAGAATGATCAGCAATATATCAAGACAGTGAATAGGAAATAGAATTACTGTAATTAAAATGTGTTACAAACTCCATTACCAAATAAATAATTATTCAGTACTTTATAAATACTAATTAATAGCAATTAGAATGTCATAATACTTAGTTCAGAGAAAATAAAATTACAAGTGGATAAGTATATGTATAAATGAAGAGCTAGCGTACATCGAACTACTGTAGAATAGAATATTTGGCGCACATTTAATTGAAAAATAATATCTCAAATATATAAATGCGTTTTATTTCTGTGTGCTTTAGTGGTAACTAAAATATAAAAAAAATAATCAGGTTTTTAACACTGTATACCTATTTTGGCCCTTTTAAGACAGAAAATATAGTCACTGGGTCTTAAATTCTCACTATATTATTGAAGTATCATATGGATGACATGTATATCCGAGCTTCGATTATTTAGATCGAAAATTTCTCTTTCATTTTAAATTCGCATTTTATCTAGGGGCGAAAATTAAACGACATCGAAAATATCAAGGTATACAGCAGTGAAAGCTACTTTAAAACATTACCACCTATCTTATCCCTCAATATTGTCTGTGATAACTTGAATATGGATTTCCAGTACATGGTGGATGGAATGTAATGCTACAAAATTGGGGGGGGGGGGGGAATTATCCATGTATCGTGGATTACAGATAATGTACAAAATCGGGGGGACATTATACATGCATCGTGGATAACAGATAATCTGCAAAATCGTGGGGGGACATTATACATGTATCGTGGATAACAGATAATGTACAAAATCGTGGGGGGACATTATACATTTATCGTGGATAACAGATAATGTACAAAATCGTGGGGGCATTATACATGCATCCTGGATTACAGATAATCTGCAATATATGGGGAAGTAGTATGCATGTATTGTGGGTAACATAATCTACAAAATCTGGAGAAGCATCATACATATATCGTGGATGACATAATCTACAAAATTTGGAATAATAAAAGGGTGATATTGCATATTTTCACCATCGGAAAACATTTTCGACCTCTTCTTTTCCTCGTTCAACAATGTTGTCATGAATGTAATATTTATACAATATTACTCAAGCTTTAGGAGTTATAGGCCTACATGATCAGTTTTATATGTCTCTGCAAATGAAAATCATCATCAATTTTCAATTTTACATGGCACCAATTGTTGTCAATAAACAGCTAATGTAATTGAAGTCAATGATTATATAAGCTAAAAATCGACGTATTGCAAAATATAGAAGAACTTCTTCTATGTACTGTCCAACATACTGAAATATATAAGACTTAGCAAGCTGACGCGTATCATAATATACGCTCAGTACACTGACATGTCTCCTGTTATGCAACACTCAGTACATTGACATGCCTACTGTTATACAACACTCAGTACACTGATTGTATGATGTTATACAACATTCAGTACACTGATATATCTCCTGTTACACAACATTCAGTACACTGACATGCCTTCTGTTATACAACACTCAGTACACTGACATGTCTCTGATTGTATGATGTTATACAACACAACATCTCCTCTGTACACTGACTTCTGTCTCTGATTGTATGTTATACAACACTCTGTACTCCTGTTACACAACATTCAGTACACTGTCTCTGTTTATACACAACACTTATGTTACACTGACACTGCCTCTGTTGTTCATACACAACATTCACTCTGTACACTGACATGTCTCATGTTATACAACACTTAGTACACTGACACTATTACAACATGTACACTGACATGTCTGTTATACAACACTCATGTGTTTATACAACACTCTGTACACTGACATGTCTCCTGTTATACAACATTCAGTACACTGACATGCCTTCTGTTATACAACACTCTGTACACTGACATGTCTCATGTTATACAACACTCTGTACACTGACATATCTCCTGTTACACAACACTCAGTACACTGACATGTCTCATGTTATACATCAGTACACTGACATGTCTCCTGTTACTCAGCACTCAGTACGCTGACATGTCTACTGTTATATAAAACTCAGTACACTGATCTGTATCTTGTTGTACAACACTCGGTATATGTTCATCTTAAACACCACTCAGTACACTGGCATGCCTTCTATTAAAAAAATAAATCAGTACAATGACATGTGTTATGTGATACACCACTAATTACACTGACATGTCTCCTGATATACAAAACTCAGTACACTGATCTGTATCTTGTTGTACAACACTCGGTATATGTTCATCTTAAACACCACTCAGTACACTGGCATGCCTTCTATTAAAAAAATAAATCAGTACAATGACATGTGTTATGTGATACACCACTAATTACACTGACATGTCTCCTGATATACAAAACTCAGTACACTGACGTGTGTCGTGTCATACATCACTCAGTTCACTGACATGTCTGATATTATACAAAACTCAGTACAGTGACATATTTCATGTTATACAACACTCAGTACACTGATATGTCTCCAGTTATACGACACTCAATACATGTCGTTTTATATATATCACCTGTTGTATACGTTCGTATGAATCTTCCATCATTCTGGTCAGTGCTAATCAACTTTCGTAAAAGTTTTACGAAGATTACCGATTGTCAAAGAAGTACTTAGCAAGACGTGTACATCTATCACTCCATGTAGGACAATTTGTCAAACTTGTCAGTAGCGAAAAAATATTAAAACACCCAAAATTATTTTAATTAAGGTATGATAAGTGTTCTTATTATACGAGTTGATATAAACTAGGAGTATATTCTACACGGCTCTACGGTGTAAAATCAGATGAGCTGTAAATGTAAACAAACATTAAAGGCAGCGTCCTGGTTAAATAAACATTTGTTTTAATAAACATTCGTTTTATTGAATATTCACTTTAATTTTTCACATAATGCAATCCAATGGTCTAACTTGAATCCAGTTACATTTTGTTTCTATCTAGCTTGACGTTTGATGTTTGTCTGAGCCATTTCCATGCCAAAATTCCGACCACGTGTTCCCGACATCGCTTCAGTATCAACAAATATTTTGAGCACGTAGGTTCAGAGAAATCTTGGGCACTCTCCGTGTCAAAATTCGTCCCACAATATACTGTAATAAAAATATATGCGAAATTCGGTGTTTATAAGTCAACAAAAATATATTGCGTGCTAAATTTAGGTGCAGCTCAGTTCGTAGATTTATTTTTCCTCCTATAAGTGCTGGATAGAACGAATCCTTGGCCCGCTGTCGTAAGTGTAACACCGGTTAAACAAAAACACTTGGTACTAATGGATTTTTATCTTTTGGAAACGGTATGGTGGAGGAATAAAATTTTTGCAAAAATGGGGTTTTAATTATTATTTTGAAATGCTTCGATTGAGGAATGAAAATAATGTAGTTAATAAATTCTTGACTAGATCTATGTCAGTTAAATAACAATTTAGTAGAGATTAATAAGTAATGCATGGACCTTAATAATTATAATTTCTTTTTAGCGCTCAGTCGGTAGTGCGCTCGACTCTTGATCGTGAGGTCGTAAATTCGAGTGCAACCGGCGGCAGGTTGGTTTCCTGTGCTTCGGATGAGACAGTAAAAACCGAGGTCACGTGTCATAGTTGTCGGCACGTTAAAGAACCATCATTGCTCAATGACTGTAATCGAGCGTAGGCCAAAATTTGAAGCGCTTCACCGGCATTTGGTGACGCCTCCATATGAGTGAAAGACTCTCGAGTGGAACGTTAAACAACAATAAAAAAAATAAAAAAATTTAACGGTGGAAAATATAGTCCATTTGCTCTCCATTGAAATTGGGGTTTAGTTAGTTTTTGCAAAAACTAAATAATTTATATATTTTAAATGCTCATCATTATCATTTTAAAGGTCATACATAAAAATTGATTTTAATTGCATCAAGCAATTCAAGGGAAAAAACAAATAATTAGGCCTAATAGAAACTGTGTTGTATGTATTTCTGAAATTAATAACACCGAGGAACCTTGATTTTAGGATATGAATTAAAATTCTTTGTTTTTTACTGTCCTTTAAACTCTATCAAGCCAGATACTATTACACGCATAGTAGATTCCCGTTATAAGCCTAAAACAGCGATATATGATGATTGGAGTTGATTTAACGTGCGGCGTGACTACTTAAAGCCCTTGCCACATGCCGGTGCTACCCTTGTAGCTCCGGAGAGGCTCCTTGTGTTTAACGTGCAACCATGATGGAATTTGTTACACGTGCTCGCCCCTACGGAGTAGGCTTGAGCTGAGGATCTGTTAGTGGCATTGGCCGGTTTAGGGTCCTCTTCTCCCTGGGTTGGTCGGCCCTCGGCTCCCGAAAGGGAGGGGCCTTCTGGTAGATCATCGACCGGCTCTTCTGTGTCTTGTGGCTCTGGTCCGATGCCTGTGGAGACCCCGGGTCCGAGGTGGAGAGTGAGGCACAGCTGCTTAGTCACAACGGCAATAGAATTTTGAATTTAGAAGATTTACGGCCACCTAATTTTTTAACGGACAGTCTAAATAAGATATTTATTTATAGAGAAATGCCAATATGATAGAAGAAGTGCATTAACCGAATGACATAACCAAAGTGTTTAACGTGGAGTTGTCTGTGTACCTATAAGAGGTAAACAGAATGATGTGCATTTGCCCAACATTAAGGTTGGTTAAATGCTATTACATTCGTTTATTTAGGTGTTAATGTATTTTGTGTTACTTTGAGAGGTATTTTTGTGGAGCTTAAAGCTTATTTAAGGGAGCGGTGCTAATCCGCTGAATGTAGGGTCATGTTAAGAGTATTGTGTGTGGTGCAGGCTAGGTGTGGTACTGGTGTTATGTACATTGACCAAGGGGAGAAACTTTAATTACAGCAGACCAAGGGGATGTGGGGACTGGTGTTTGATGAGTAGGAATTTGATTCCTTCTCTTGATTTTTTTTTTTTTTTTTTTTTTTTTTTATAATATAAGATAAAAAACCATACCCAATACATATATTATCCTATTCTGGCCTATATATCACTAGATAACGGGTTTTCCCGTGAGCCCAGACATCTCCATAAGGGGGGTGCCTGAACAGAAAAGTCCATGGTGGGACCCCCTTCATCTGTGATATCTAACTATCTTATTCTAATACCTAACTTTGACTTATTCTGACCTGACTAGAAACCGATCCATTAACTAAATTATGTACAATTAACCCTATTGTTAACCCTATTCTGGCCTATATATCAACAGGAAAGAGGAGAATCCCGGGTGTAAAGTCATCTCCATAGGGGGGAAGCTTGACCAAAAAGTCCATGTGGGATTTCCTCCGCCGCTGATTCCTAAAGTACTTATTCTAGAATTATAGCCTATAGTGATGTTAGTAACATCAATCTCATTATATACAGGTAATACTAAACCTAACTAAACTGTTGGATATCCGTCGTCCGTTGATTGGGACAATCCCTACATACAAGGACTTCCGAAATCCGAACAGTGCCTAATTAATGTATAAAATTATTTACACAAAGAGTGGATGAGAGATGCGATGAGGTGCGATGAATGCGATGTCTAGACTATGCATTTATTGTGTAGATGTTTCTAATTTGGGTCCTGCCTGCGCCACCCTCCACTATTTGGACAAGCCAGCTGCTAACCGTTAGGTCGTACCGCTTTTCAAATGGTTATAGGCAGGGTTGGAGTACCACCAACACTTTGAGTGATCGTATTGAAAATGAAAATTGTATCCTTTATTTAATTTGGTTGTTTGTGATTTTTGGCGTATTAAAGGAATATGTAATGATAAAAGTAAAATGTAAAATAAATAAATAATCTCTGAGACATGTCACCAGCTAGAAGGGGGGTTCTGACCGGGGTTTAGTCATAGTAATAAGGAACCTAGATATGTTGAAAATGATATTGAAATCAATAAAATACGCTTCCTAGCTACCTAAGATAGGATAGAAGAGTGATTAAAAACAAATGTAGCCCTATGGTGTTTGTGATTAGGCGTTTCTGTGTTTGATTTTAGGGTCCTGCCTGCGCCACCCTCCACTATTTGGACAAGCCAGCTGCTAACCGTGAGGTCGTACCGCTTTTCAAATGGTTATAGGCAGGGTTGGAGTACCACCAACACTTTGAGTGATAGAGTGAAAATTAAAAATGTTTACTAAATAGATAACCGTCCGATATGATATAGATGATATGAATCTAATAATACATCTCTGGGGCATGTATCAAGGCTAGTTGGAGCGGTTCTGACCTGTCTAGTCGTAGAAACATGTCCTGTTTTGAGATTAAATAAATAAATTAAAACAATATTGACAGTGTATTGTAAGTAATAAATTAATACAGTTTTAAGAAAATGAATAAGCGAATTTTACCAATATTATTTTAAGAATACTAATATCTATACTGATTATTAATTACATTAATAAAGCATTGCCTTAAATCTTACTATACGTGTGTGTGTATGCTCTCGCTTATTGTCGTCAGGGATCAGCGGTGCCGTCGATAAACACATGGGTGTTTTCGACGACGTCCGGTTGAAACAGCGATATATAATAGCTATTAGCTTTATATATCGCTGGGCTAAAAGGTTAAACATATCCCAGCATTCTCGGCGCTTGTCAATAAACATTGCATCATGCAGCAAAACAACGCGGAATCCGGCACAGTTGGGTTCAACGTTTACACTGTACGCGTCAGTTGTGTACGTGGATTATAATTATTTTTTTTTTTTACAAAAGTTGTTGATAAGTGACTTTAGCTATATCTCTCTCTTTAAATACGGGGCAGTGTTCAATATTTTCGAGGACGTACGTACATTTATTTTAAACAAGAATACATGTGTTCGCCAGATCAACATGTTGTAATCTGACCAGTAAATTTATCCAGAATTTAACTGCCTCTGCCGTTATACTTCCCAATCGATCATACAGAGAATGACGAAAGCTACATACAGTTTAACAGCTGATGGAGACGAGGTCAAGATAGACCCTAAAACTGGTAAGTAGACTGGATTGAAGATAAATGTTCATAGCATACACATGTAGGCTATATCAACATGTTTTGTTGGTTTCACGACTTTATAATAATTTATGCGTATATGTGAATGAATGGCTTGAGATCAAACAAAGAACACATGTGTCATCGATATTATCTGCTTTTTTCCTCGTTTGCTAGCAATTGTATTGTAACGGATATACGGACCGTTGTGTGTACAACTATTAACGTTACACATGAACACGTGGCATTTCATTCATGCATATATAAGTACTCGATTATTCGGCTGTTGAGCATTCTATAGAGAACATTTACCATTTTTCGCCCCGATGGACGAATACATATTGCCTTGTAGAGGGTGTTACTGAGGGTGTCATGCCCTCCGCGCGATGATAACCGGCCCATTACTCTATTTTCTATAATACAGTATTTCTCAGTTTAAATTCAATATACATTACTGTCAGAACTAAAAGCCGAACCTTCTCGTTTGTT
Organism: Atrina japonica; assembly: GCA_030159075.1. NCBI lineage: Eukaryota > Metazoa > Mollusca > Bivalvia > Pterioida > Pinnidae > Atrina > Atrina japonica. The sequence continues at coordinate 89,346 of BROG01000475.1, read as the reverse complement.
GAGTAAGAGTGTTGGAAAAAGCAGTATAAATATATCGATTAGGGCCTATAAGGCTATATATGTGTATCTATAATTATGATTTTAAGGGAATTGGAGTCAGAAATCATTGCTGTTTGACTTCGCTAGTTTTACAGTCATGGAGTAATATATACTTGGCTAATAAATTTTATTGCAGACTTGTGACTAAATTTCCACGAGGAAGGAATTAGAAAAACCAACACTTCGACTTATCGTAAGCGTAAATTGATACGGACGTGTAAACATAGGCCTCCATTGATACAGTATCTTCTGGTATCGGACAATCTGAAGCTGATATTAAGCAATTCTTACAAGTATGGATATCAGTTTGCATGCAACACAGAGTAAGGAAATTGGATATGGTTGCAGTAAGAGATATAATCATGTCGGAAGCAGAAAATGCTCACAATTTATACTTATATTACTACCAGAAATATATTTCACTACATAATCAGAACCTTTGTTCAAACCCAGTGTTATATTAAATGAATATGTTCGTTTTCTATATCCGGTTAGCAATTCGAATTGTCAAACAAAAAGTTTACACCGTGATTACATATTTCTACTTAGCCAAGTGACCATGATACTAGTCCATCTATAAAATCTGTCCTAATTTGGCAAACGGTCAAACTGACCCTCAACGACTTAAAAATTCGCCTGCAGAAAAATACAAGAGCGCGCACGCACGTACTTTATATGAAAGGAAGCTGATTGATATATATATATATATATATATATATATATATATATATATATATATATATATATATATGTATAATAAACTATTTCCAGTAAAATTTAAATCCATCGTGCACTTCTCTTAATTATTTTGAGTCCGACCCGTATTGTGAACTATCTTGACGTTAAATTTTTACACACACTGACTGTCAAAAAGATTTTGTTATATCTAGTAAACGGAAAATTGTCTTTACAATCAAGAGATAGACACAACTGTCTATTGGTGATTCGTTTATTCAGAAATACAGAAATAGCAAATGTTAACTACACATGTATTACTTCGCATATTTTGGCAAACTGACTCTCTCTCTCTCTCTCTCTATAATTTTATCAATAAAGAATGCTACTTCACAAAACATTTTTGAGTTTTTATTTACTTACATTGCGACACGTGTTTTACGTTACAAATGGTCATCATTAACAATAATGTATTGAGTATACATTATAAATCTCGTAGTGGTAAAGTGAAAACATGTATAAATAGTTGATAATATGAAAAAGATAACGCTAATGTATGAAGCGAAATGTGCATTTCATTGTACATGTTGACAATGAAATGATTGAGACAGAAATTTTAAATTTAAATAACAGAATATATCAGTTTTAAAATGTATGAAAAAATCTATTGTCTCGTAGTTTTAATAAAAATAAAAAGTATGATACAGTTTTTTGACACTTTTTTCTGCAGATCTACAAAAAGATTGTTACGCACTCCACGTGCTCATATACACCTGTACTATATAATCAGAAAACGCTTGTGTTGCCATATGTTATCCTATCACCATGATGTGATATTACGAAATACAGGGAAGGGTCTTAATTAAGCGATGAATCTGTATTTGTACAGCTTGGCACAATATTTGATCTTTGCGCTGTCATTTTCCTTCTGAGAGCACATGCTTGATCGAAGCAATCACTGTATTAACGCGTGGGAAATGCATGTACATGTATGCCACTTTGTGTTGAAAGATTCGTTTGTAAATTTCTCCGTAATCTTACCAAATTCTTTTTAACTTCCGCAAAGTAAGGAGAAGGTCAACATTTTAATCAGACATTGAGTAAACAAACATTTATTGTATTTTGACCCATCGTGTTTGTTATACTTGATATTAAAGAGTGGCGTCCTACTTGGCAGCCAGCCACTTGATCGATGTAATCACTTAGTAATAGAGGTACAACAGTCAATAGTTCATTTAGTTGTCATAGGTAGCTCTGACAGTGTTCAATCTAGGCCGCGCCATTGCGTCATTGGCCCGCTGAAATCAGACATGGCGCAATTAAAATCCAATGATGGGCCACTCGGGCGCAATGCTAATCTTCCCAGTGATAACTTTATTTCAATTAAATGTCCGCGTATAAGCTGAAATAATAGCTTGAAATGTTACATCGTGGATAGTCTAACGTGAATAATTCAAGCCCGCTCCGTTTCCGATTATCTCCATACTACACTAGGTTAATGCAGTGATCGAAGCGAACGGAATATAACGACTGAATATTTGGGTTATGGATAGTCTTGAGCAAACCATATAGCCGGAAGTAACTGCCTGGTATTATTAGTTAAAACGAGGCTTCAGTATCAGAGTCTGCCAAATGCTTCAGGTCTGCTTTATGCTGTCAAGCGTTATTATGGGGGACATCCCGATAGTCCGACGGTTCGATAGTCCGACGGTTCGATAGTCCGATGGTTCGATAGTCCGACGGTCCGATAGTCCGACGGTTCGATAGTCCGACGGTCCGATAGTCCGATGGTTTGATACTTTTGGTACATTTTTTACCTTTTGACCTTGACCTTTGACCTTTTTTCAGTTCATTATAGAAAATACATAGGCGTAGGGAGCGGGGGGGGGCAGGGGGCGGCCCCCACTTTTTCTGACCAAATTTTTTTTAATAATATCATTACATCTGGAATACAGAGCTATTGAATGAGGGTCTACCATAATTTTCGCGCCTCGCTACGCTCGGCAAAATAATTTCTACAAATTATTTTTCCCTCCGTTAACATTGAATTTCCTGGATCCACTCTGCCTCTGTGTGTGTATGTGTGTGGGGGGTGGGTGGGTTTATGTAGGTGTTTGTGTGAACCAGAGAGGAAGGGGCCACCCCACTTTTTCGAAACAAATTTTATCTATAGAAAAAAGGCTTCCCAGAGTTTCTAAATTAAAGTCTACCAAAATGTTTACTCCTAGCTAAGCTCTGCAAAAAGATTAATATATCAGTTGATCTTACGATGCAACTGAGCTACGGAGAAAACAATGGTTATGTGTCTGGAAGCTAAAGAATACCTCATCTGACTTCCCACTTTATCTATATAAATATTTTTAAAAGGGTCAAAATTAAACGTCTAGAGGACTAGAACGAAATTCTTCTCCGAATTTGAGTAGCTTTTTCGCTGATTCAAACTTCTTTTGAAAAGGGTAACCGTTGCGATTTACTGATGCTTTCAGGCCTACTAGACCTAATTTCTTGTCTGGACGCAGATAAAAAAAAAATCATTAGATGAATAATAGACGATCTCCTAAAGAAATGTTACCTCAAAGTTAATCCTAAACCTTTTGGGAATTCAACTGACGCTGCCTTCTGTTCCGCAACACGGAAAAAATATCCAAAGGGTTTTTTTTTTAAATTTTGCGTAATGAGTAGTGATATCGTTCCCCTAAAGTTGAAAAACTGGTGTAAAGAGTCGGAAAATGAAAAAGAAATTTCACAAAATTTTCACACCTCGCTCTACTTGGCGAATGAATTAATGAGGTGTAAAACTTAATTTTTTGGTATAAAAAGTCAGAAAATGGAAAAGAAATTTCAAAAAAATTTCGCGCCTCGCTCCGATTCATTCATTTTCACTCTCTCAAACATTTATTCCACGGTCCGTTTGTGTAGATGCACACATTTCTTCGCATTCAGTTTAAACTTTGTCCCAACATTCTTTTATTTTTTCTAACTGTGCGACTACTGCATACTAGTATAACATTATTCATTTTCATACTCAAAAAGCGCATGGAAACGATTTTTGCAAGCAAAAAATAAAAAAAAATTGCCCCCCCCCCCCCTTTTGATTTGCTTCCTACGCCACTGAAAAAGGCTATGCTTAAAGTCTATTTATTTTTTAAATGCTTTTTTTGTGGTGTTGTAGTGATATATATATATTTTTATATATATTCCGGGTTTTTCAAATTTTCATCACGTTTTTAAGATATCTTAGGAAAAGACGGGGTTGCTTGATATTTCTCATTTACTATCAAAGATGCCGCCGGGGGCATTCATGTTCCACAAACACATCTTGTTTGATGACTATTCTGTTCACCGAAAGTTGCTTTTTGACTCTACATTATCATTTTTTTTTTTTGGCCATATTGGTCGGCATTTTTTAAGTCTACATTGTAGCAAGTATATGAAATGAACATACATCGGGTGTTCTGTTATTTCTAAAAGCATCGGTCGGCATTTTATATTTGTAATAATATCTGAAAGGCTGCGCTAGTTTGAAATTAACAACGGAAGTTACAATGTAAATTTCTTTGTCTTTGATGATGGCTTATAGCGGTGTCTAAAATTGTAGACGTTCAATTGGTTTATTATGAAAAAAGCGGCATAATTTCTATAATGTTGCCGACGATGCTTATATAAATAGGGGTATCCTACGTATCCAATCATAAGTTAACCACCATGGCTTACGTGATGAGAGGTGTAAAAAAAGGGAAAGTCTTGGTAAATAATGGATATCGGTACCAACTCAATAAGAAAAAGGCAACTGTCTTCCACTGGAGGTGTTGGCGTAAAACATGCAGGACGACCCTATCAACCAATGCATTTAATCTTGATGAAGGTCAACCGCAGATTGAAATTAAATCGGTAAATGAACATGATCATACCCCCGAAGACAATACGCTTCGAGAAGCCGAAGCTATCAATCAAATGAAAGAAACTATCAAAGACGACCCAACGAAGCCAATTAAGAGGGTCTACAATGAAGTTATTGAAGGGTTGCATTGATAATTACGAAGATGATGACCTGCCTGAGTTCCAGAGAGTCCGTTCCATTTTGCATAGGCAACGCGAATCGGTTCTACCCCGTATTCCTCGCAATGTCGACGATGTAAGAATAAGAGGGGAGTGGAAGAAAACCTGGTCTGGTAAACGTTTTTTAAGTCATCATGATAACAACTGGGGGATAGCTATATTTGCTACAACAGAGAGTTTGCGCCTTTTACAAGGATGTTCTACGGTGTATGTCGATGGAACATTTAAAAGTAGCCCACATCCTTATACACAGATGGTCACAATCCATGGTAAATACATGGGCAGATTTCTTACATTTGCTTGGTCCTTGATGACGGGTAAGACCGTAGGTCATTACCGACAGTTTTTCCAACACTTAAAATCCAAAGTCAGGCATGCTACTGGTAGAAGATTTCGACCTCGCACAGTCGTGTGCGACTTTGAGACCGCTTTAAAGTTGGCTGTTGAAACTGAACTTCCGCAAAGTACGCTTTCCGCATGTTATTTTCACTTTACGCAGAGCATATGGCGTAAAATCCAAGAAGTTGGACTAGCAAGGGCATACCGTCGAAGACGAAGAGTAAATAAACTACTACGTAAAATGATGTCCATTGGACACCTCCCTCTTCTACTCGTTCGACAGAACTTCCACATGCTTGCTAATAGTCCTGACACCTTGCGACTGCGGAACAGATACCCGGAAATTACAGATCTCCTGACTTACTTCCAGAACACCTATTTTAGATGGAAACTTTCCACCACAGATATGGAATGTGTTCAATAGAGACAAGGACACACGGACAAATAACCTAGTCGAAGGTAAGTAATTTTAATACTGCAAAAAGAAATTCCCTTGTAATAAATCTCTCTAGATATATCGACGCAGAAACCTTGTTGTACAACAAAAAGTGCCTTACACGGTGGTCCGCCGTTTAAATTTCCCGCGGTTGACGACCAACATAATGCCAATCTTTACCGAGAGTTCTCGTTCTTGCTTGGCAAACAATTTTGGCATATACATGTATATGTATAATTGCATATTATATGTAATGAAATTTTTACGTTCAAACGAGTCGTTTATTTCTATTAATACTGCATGGAATAGTTCCTACAAAATACACCACAAATAGGGGTTGAAGAAGTATTATTTCCTATATAATACACAGAAACTGTTGTCGATAGTTCTCATAATAGGTATAGTCCGTTTGAGTGCACTTGAGACAGATAAAAATCGTTATTTTTCCGAAAACAAAAACTGTGTACAAATAAAGTACATCAAAGTATTTCTAAATATACTACATAACACATACACAATTTTCAAATATGGTACAAAAACTGCTAAACTGTCGTCATGAAATTACACAGAAATAATCACAATTTTCTAAGTGTACAAGGTTTAAAGTTGTGGATGGATAAATTCTGTGCAGTTACGTATTGTATAAGCGAATTAATTTTTCATAACACGAGCATCCACATATAAATACCTTTGCTAAAATCGCGAAAAACTGTCTCAACTGCACCCCAAACTGTTTCAGTGATATGCATTTTATGCAAGTCTTGGCATTTAATAAGAGGAATGAAGAGGAGCGATAACTCTGGGTAGGGATTGATATATTGCACGTACGGAGGCTTTTTGGGCTGCATCAGTATGTTTTATAATTTTAATTAAATAAATTTTTAATTTGTTATAACAAACTATAAAAAAAAACTTAATACTGATGCGGACCTAGTAAGCTTCCGTATGTGCGGGCCAAGGTCGGAGGCAGTTTGATGTGTCTGTGAAGTTGGCTGTGAGTTGGGAATTGGGTATCCAACTAACATTCGTGAATTCACAGCTACAACCTAATTCCCAATCAGCTGGATATTGAGTATTCATGGGGATTGGTTATTTACAAATTCCCAGCTACAGGCAAATTCCCAGCCAGCTGTGAATTAGGTGTTCAAGATCTGGATTTGAATACCCAACTACAGGTGAATTTCCGGGCCAACTTGGAATTGGGTTGTAGCTGGGTATTCAAATTCAGAATAAGTTGCATATATTTTGAAAACCCAATTCCCAGCTGGCTGGAAATTCACAAAATATAAGTCCATTAAGTCTACTCAAATACTTAGGCCCCTACGTTGACTTGTCAGATTAAGATTTTCGATTACACACTAGTGCCGACCCAGGACGGGTCACTTGGATGATAAAGCAAATCAATTGGTGTGGTTAACCGGTTTACGGGCCCAATCTCCCAAAAAGCGCAAAAAGCAGTGTAATCAAATGGAAAAATAAATAAAAAGGTAATTATATTTATTGCATTTATGTTGCATTTCAGGTTTCCACTCCCAGTGGAACAGCAGCGTTGGGTGTAAGCATCCATCAATTTGGATCTTTATCAGAAAACTAAAAGATGCAGAGCGTCTGCAAAAAATTACCCTGAGGGCAGCCATGAGAGGGGAACATGCACCACGCACGAGGCGAAAGTGGCGTAGACTTCAACGGCAAATATCTAACATTAAACTGCAGTACAACAATGGCCAAAGAAAATATATCTGAATATTGGAATGGAATAAGCCATTGCATAAAACATTATCGCTGAAGTGTTTACTATGTGATACTCTGCCATGCAAATCATGAAACTGATGCATGCACTCAGCTCAGATCTGCCATCGAGTTACGACTTACGACTTTTATGATGTTGACATAATTTTGTGAATATGTCGACATAATATGAGAAGATGTCGACATCTTGGAAAAAGATGTCGACATCTTAGAAAAAGATGTCGACTTATAAATTCAATATGCCGCGATAATTATCTAGCAAGTCGGCGTTACTATCTCGACAAGTTGAATTAATAAGTCGACATCTTTCTCTATGATGTCGACATATCATATTATGTCGACATAATCACAAAATTATGTCAACATCATAAAAGTCGTAAGTCGTAACTCGATGGCAGAAATATGCCACCATACAGAAGTCTTTTGTGTTGAACTTTTTGCCGATCATTTAATACTTGCTAAAATTCCTATCTTCTGAACATTCAGTAAAGTACGCATTATCCATACCATTTCTTGTGCTTGGTTATTTAACAAATCATCGGAAACTCGCAACATGTTGCGATTCATCTTTTTTTCTTCAGTTATAAATGAAACGCAACTGGTTGCGATTTTCCGACTTTGCTACTGGTCAGTACTGTTTCCACCGTATAGTTGATATTTCAGAACTACGGTAATTTCTCCATTAAAAGCTAATATTTCAAAAGATTGTATGGTGGTATACTTCTGCCATCTACATGCGAGTTATTTTTCTACCGATTATGTCAACATGCAACTTATAAATTATGTCAACATGCAACTTATTTATGTCAACATGCAAGATATAAGTTGCATGTTGACATGAATAAGTTACATGTTAACATAATTATTTGCATGTTAACATATTTATCTTGCATATTGACATAAATGTCATATGTGGGCATAAAACAAACTTTTTTGCTTTTGTTTTCTTATTTTTATCTTGCATGTCAACATAATCATTGGGAAAACAACTTGCATGTAGATGGCAGAAGTATGCCACCCATAGGATTGACATGACTTGTGTCAACGATACACTACTGCTTTTAAAGTCCTACGAAAAATAAATATCTTAAAAACGGAAATAGTTGACACCATTTATACAACTAAATCCAATCGAAGCTGGAAATTACATGTGGCAAATTTTGCCTATTTTCACTTTCTAATTTATAGCAAGTTGATTCTCAGATCATACATGTACCATTTCCAAGCCACATCTATGTTTACAGATAATTTAATTCCTCTTAAGACATTAAAAGCTACCGCGGGTTTCCTGGCTGAAATATATGGTGGCTGATTTTTGCTATTTGTAATTTTCGTTTTGTTGCTCCGACGTCACGATAATCTTCGTCTTTTCGCCCCGCTAACTGTCGTCTTTTCGCCCCGCTAATTATTGTCCCGACATAACGATGATCGTCGTGATCTTTTCTCCTTCGCCAATAAAAAAAACGAAGATTACCATTATTTCGGGCGACAAAACGAAATAACGACATGTCCACCGTTGAAATACAAACCATGTAGCGCAAACAGTAAAAAAATAACCCAAGTGGATGTGGGTCGCATACCTGAGCACTATCCATGCATGTTCAGTCAGAAGCCAGTGCGGCCATATTTGATAAATAGAAAACTAGTTGCTTCCCGTCAAGTTTCGATGAACTCGCTGCAGAGGAGAAGCAGTGTCACCACGCAATTTGTAATAACGACACAATTTGTAATAAAAATTTCAAAATCAGAGAATTATTTTAAAAGTAGGGGAAAATGTTTGGGATGACCGTCTTAAGACACAATTTGACCAATTTAATGGAGAAAAGATGGGTTTGAACCCAATAAGATGGCTTTTAAAAAGTTATTACAAATTGCGTGGTGACAAAGCAGACACTGCGTCAAATATTTAAGTGACTTTTTGTTCTGTTTAATCCTCTTGATAGCCATGAGATTTAACTGTCGGACTATCGGACCGTCGGACTATCGGACCGTCGGACTATCGACATGTCACCGTTATTATGTGCTGCGCCCATGTGCAGACGACGTTTTTCTATCTGTCAAAATTTAAAAACATGAAGAGAATATCGGACTTTTTCTCAGTCACCCAGAGTTCTAAAAAAAAAAACTCGAAATGATATTCAAAACAACCCAAGTTCGTCATCAAGTGAAAAAAAAACAGCAGAAAACGAAAGTTTCAAAATCAGTGGTTACACGACAACCGTTTTAAAAACCGGTTGACTTATGATGAAAAATCTTGTACCGTGAACTATAGTGTATGCACAAAATTTTTAAAAGTAAATCCCTTCACCACAGGATGTACCAATTTTTGTATATTGGTGAACAATGTACATGGACTGTTATGATGGTTACAGTAAACTCTAAACTTATCACAACTAGTCAGTTTTTCTTTATAAGTTATGGCCCCTTCTTTTTGAAAATGGGCCCCTGATTTTAATAGCAAGTTTGATAGCAGTCACTGGGAGTCTGATCTATTCAGCAAGTTATTCTAGCAATTTGAAAGACATTTTACTGGTGAGCGGGTTTTCATCCAGTAAAATTATCCATGTATTTAATCTTTATGTAAGTACCCGATTCACAACATGATTTGTCATTGGATAAATTATAATATTTTACATGAAATAAACATAGCCGGAACTAGTAATTATAGGGGTACCAAAAGGGACCAAACGCTAACGGCATTTATGAAAATCTGATTATTAGAATCTACATAAAATGTATTAACATCTATAACTAGACAATTAATGACAATTTTATGTCACAATCACAGAAAGCCGTAATCTCGAGAGAAAAAGAAAACATTATGCCAACTGAGAAGTTATGTCACGCATTTATAAATGAAAATGGAAGCATATCACTAGACATTAAATCAAATGAGAAATAAATCAAGTGGTTAGCATTTTGTCCACAAGTCCCTATGTAACGTCGATATATTGTCTCAGTCTCTATCGATGAAGTCGCACTTGCGCAGAGTACGATTTAGTAAAATTGTTGTACATAAATCATCTCATGAGCCAATGATAAGATTTCTTTCAAATTTTAAGGTCAATATTTACAATGTTTGCGAATGGAAATGAAATCTTCATGTACAAGCCTTTATCGGAGTTTCAAATGACACAGAGTACAGTTTTATACAAAGTGTTTACTGACTCTAAACTGGTTGACATTTTTGTACACAAAGATGTGTAAGAAAGTTGTTTGGAATTATCTAAGGATCATTGTTACAAAGTTTCAAGGGAATAGAGTCAAAAGTCAAAGTCACAGGCACTTAAGTAAAGAGGGCCCGAAGTCACCAAATTTACTCAGTACTCAAGCATAACTTTTATTTCATTATTTTGAATATTTAATTGTTTGTAAAACTTTTGGGTTTGAGTTATTAGGAAGCATTTGCAAATATATTTCATCATTCGCATATAACTTTTTGCATCACACTTACTATTTTCCTGTAAAAAATAATAAACACGTTGAGTACAGTATTCAAAATTTGAGTACGTACTCAAGGAATTTTTAAATATTTCTGAAGTTTTCTGCAAATGATAAAAAAATTGGATCTCTATTTACAATTGTATGAAATAAATATACAAAATGTCCAGTTACAGAATAATTTTTGCGTATCTTTACCCTGAAATCATGAAAAGTTAGTTGAGCTTGAGTACTGAGTAAATATGTTGACTTCGGGCCCAGAAATATCAGTTACGCAATTGCATAATTTACCATTTGCCCGGTGAGCGCCAAATTGTCTCCTTTTATCAAGCTACATTTCCATTGTGAGCGCTTAGGAGAGGTTACTAAGGTAATGGATGGCACTGAAGAGTAATACCTAGTATGTATAAAAATGGCATTTTCAACACACAAGCCTTACTTTCTTTCCGTACAATAACAGTAGGTATATACTCTATTTTGTCCAATCATGTCACACATATTTAATTTGAATGTATCATTAACAAATTATCCCTGTATACTATTATATTTACAAAAGTTTTGAGATTATAAAATAAAATGTTAAACTGTATAAAGGCAGTCGGTCTAGATGTATTCTACATATCAGTTAGTAGACGTAATAACAAAAAACATATGTGAAAATGAATATTGTACACCTAAAATTGAACGTTGTCATATGAGGATTATCATGTTAAATTATGTATATACTTGGAATAATTGCGATTACTAATCTCTAAGTGTATTTTAAAAGATATTCGTTGACGTCTCATATTATGTATGTGAATAATTGTTATATTAACGATTTGTCTTCTCACCAAAATAAGTGTTTTAAACCTGTCATTCCTAAATTCCACATATAGGCAGGTCTAAACAATAAAAAAGAGAATACCATCTGAAAACGTAGGGGTAAAGGGTTAAGATAACTGTAATAAAGTTGTTTCTCCGATGATTTGTGTTTAGTTGTCCTAGAAATGGTTTAATTAATATGTAAGTGTTATGTAAAATAAAATGTATTTACATTTTAGAATCTGCTTTTGACATTTCTGTTTTCCAGTACCATGGTGGACCTCGAGCAGACTTGGACTCGCCATATTGGGCTTCTTTGGTTTTGTGAATGTGTATGCTTTACGTGTAAATCTGAGTGTTGCCATAGTATGTATGGTTAATGCTACAGCACTGAAGAAGGCACCAATTTCAGTCAAAAACGAGACGCCAACAGCACAAATCCTGGATGACGGTTGCAGCCTTCTGGACATAAATGCAACGGCGGTGGAAAAATTCGAGGTAAGAAAACTACCCACATCATAATCAAATGAAGTTGACCTGAATCTCTTTGTTAAGAATTACAGTTACTTAGTAATTATATATAAAATGTCATTAAAGGGACATTAGCTGTTTCTTTCTTTCTTTATACGTGTTGATGTTCCATCAACTGAGTAATGTTATGGTAAGTTGTTTATGGGGATCAAGTCAAAGCACATTTTACAGTCTGAGGTTAATAACACATTATATTGACTGAAAATTACACATGTATGTGCTGTTCAGCAACATAAACTCAACATCAAGATCGACATTTCCAAATCACACTTTTATTCGTTTATTTTTGCTCTTTTATTTGTCGAAAGTAAAGTAACAATTCACTGAAAAATATAGGTATACAAGACTTGTTGAAATAGATATCCTTCATGAGTTTGCTTTAGAACGTTAAATTCCAATTATTTTATGGATTTTTATGTAGTTACAACCTATTATGGGTTTACTTCGACTTTTCATCGAGGGCTACCCTGTTAGCAGTGAAGAGTCACGGAGGTTGCATTCGCACTTCGTGTGAAATATAGTCCAACTCACGAATTCAACTTTTAAAGAAAAGTCAAATATTTTGGTGTAAATGAAATTAAATCTAGTTTGAATAATCATTAAATGAAATACCACATAATTCTACTTACTTCTGCCTCTCGAAATTATACAATACGATTTGTAGTTAGTTTCAACAAAACGTCATTGAACTATTTATAAATATGGAATTCTACTATATAAGATTCCAGTGATATTACTCCGCCATTAATCATATTGTTATTGACAACTACAAGCATACAGCGATGTAAATGCATATTGCTGATACCAACATGAAGCTAAATCAATTTCTATTGAACTCTCAAGAACATGTATGTTTTCTAGTCCACGGAAAAATGAAAGTAAAAGCAGAATAGATGAGATAGTATCAAGTAGCAGGTGCTTGTTAAGCAAATGACGCGTTAAATTCATTATGAATACGTTCCTGTCCATTTTGAAAACTATCAAATTGACGTGTTTGTCAACTAATCGCTATACATAACCTGCCTTAAAAAAGATTCCCGTGCATATTTATATACCCTATATGGTGACCACATGCCTTGCATAACCAGCGACTGCTCAATTTCAGCGGAGGGTCACTTGTATACTGTGTGTATTGATATTGCAAACGATGTTTACACGACATTTATCACAATTTTTGAAGATAATCACATTTAGATTGGGAATGTATAAACCTAAATTTTTTGTGTAATGGGTCTGTTCATAATAGATTTTAAACAGAAACGATGTCTTCAACAAAAAACAAAGTTTTATCCATTGCCGAATGCGTTGATGTCTATAAGTGAAATTGGTAATAGATCGTTTTGCTACTTCACAACTTTAAATTCAAAATATACAACACGACAGCGGTACCCTTTATCATAATAAACCTGCAATATATTTCAGACATGTGTATACTGAGTGCATTACACCTCATTTAACTTAACGATTACCATCAACACGTATCAGTACTTTGATTTTTCTAAGTTTTCCCTTCTTTACTACTTAGATTGGCATACAATAATAAAAAGAGATATACACCGCTATATCAAATACAAGTCGTAAAAGTGGAAGAATCGAAATAACACAGGTAATGCCCCAATCATCTAAGTAACTTTACTATTAGAACAGAAGACATGAACTTGGCTGATCAACTTCTTCTGTGCCAGTTAGTTTAAAGTGCTTTGCTGAAACAATAAATATATGTTACTTTTTAAAGACATGTTTCCATTTTTATTACAGGATGGGGAATTCTTATGGGATAAAACGACACAGGGATTGATATTGTCTTCATTTTTCTGGGGTTACCTCGTGACCCAGATTCCAGGAGGATGGATAGCAACAAAATTTGGTGGGAAGAGAGTATTTGGGTTTAGCATGTTGTTAGCTACTATTGCAACATTTGTCACCCCTATCGCTGCACAGACAAGCTATCTGTTTCTATTAGTTCTCAGGGTTATACTTGGAATTTGCTCAGTGAGTATCAGAGAGATGAAATAATGGATGTTTTATAGATTTTACAATTTGCCTAGGAAAAAACTGTATTGGCACTTGATACTTGATGGTGTTTATTCATGGGTGTCATTGCATCTAGCTATAGAAGTCATTATAGTAAAACATACCCAGACACGATTTCTTTTAATCTTTTCAATACAAGGAGACTATCAGAGAAATGTAAAACAAAAGTATCTTTTTTTAGCTCACCTGACCAGAAGGCTCAGGTGAGCTATTGTGGTCACTCCCCGTCCGTCGTCCGTCCGGCGTCCTTCCGTAAACTTTTCATATTTTTGACTTCTTCTCTGAAACCACTGAAGGAATTTTTACGAAACTTTACAGGAAGTGTAGTTTTCAGCTAGATTGGTCCAGGGGTGGGTATAGGGCAGGACAGAATAAGTCCCAAAAGGTACCCCTCTTTAAAAATATCCTTCCCCAGAACCGCTGCATGAATTGAAAAACGGATTGTTTCTGATCTATATAGATGTATGATTCAAGTTTGTCTTTTTCGTAAAAATTGGAAAATCAGTTTTTGGCGTGTTTTTGAGGTCTTTTCAGACTTTGTCATTTTCATCCATTTTTGCATGATTTCCTCAATTGTCTCCCCTTGCAATCATTTTGATGCATTTATTTAAAGTGTTTTACTTGTAAATAGGCGAAGAAATGTTTCTGAGCAAGAATTTTGCTGATTTTTTTTTCAAGATTTTCAAGACTGCAAATATAATAAGGGGGTGCAGTTTTCACACTTTCAGCTTTTGTTTCAAAACCACTGAAAGAATTTTGACGAAACTTGACAGGAAGCAGGTGCTCATGGTCCTTTACCAAGTTGGTAGTTTTCATCCAGATTGGCCCAGTGGTGGATCAAGGGCAGTGCAGAATATGTCCCAAATTTACCCCTCTTTAAAAATCTTCTTCTCCAGAACCGCTACATGAATTGAAAAACGAATTGTTTCTGAGTGATCTACATGGATATATAATTCAAGTTTGTATTTTTCATGGAAATCAGAGTGTGAATTTTTGACGCGTTTTTGAGGTCTTTTCATTGATTTTTGCATGACTTCATCAACTATTTCCCCTCACTTTGATGCATTCAAATAAAGTGTTTTACTGGTAATTAGGTGATGAAATGTTTTAGGTCAAGAATGTTGCAGAAATTTAAGTTCTAGATTTTTTTATGAATTTCTTAAAACAGCAATATTCTAGGCCAGATCAGCCTACATGTACATATTCTTCTTGAGCTCCTTTCAGCATTAGTAGATGGTTCTCAGGTGAGCGATGAAGGTCCTCTTGGGCCTGTTGTATTTAATATGGGTTTTAGTTAAGTATTTCGTTCCGTATTTCCAGTTAACATGTAAATATGTTATTTAAACGTCATAGTAAACGATTTTTAAATTTGTCTTTTATTTAAATATCCCAATGTTATCGGCGTCTCGCTTGCGTCCCACCATTGAATATGTTAAGTGTATGTATAAAATGAGTAATTTTTACAATATGCTTTCTGTACTTATTTCTGCGTAAGGATTATATATACATGCCCATGATGTGACGCCACACGTGAATAGTTTCCATTAATCCAGTCGCTATTTCACACACTCAAAATCACAGTTACTGACTATGATAGTGATATATCATATAAAATTGTGTAAATGTAGTATGAAAAATAGTAAACTGATGTGGTCTTTCAAAGATTTGGTGTAGGCAGAGATGGGCTTTGTATAATATCGGTGGTGTAATGTAAAAAATTATTTGAATTTTAATCAAATTCATTGTGCTCCAAAGGGAAGTATAGTTATGCTAAAAAACAGTAAAGTACTCAATATTCATAAATTTTCGGCAACTTGGACTTTATCAAGTACTTAGTACTTAGTATTAAATCTGCACAATACACAGCTTTAGCCATGAAGCTGTATATTGTGCAGACTTAATACTATGTAACTAATATACATATTGTCGTCTTTCACTTGATAAAGCCAATGGGCCGAAATTTGTGAATATTGACTGTTTTACTGTTTTTGCGCATACTTGAAATTTGTTTTTTTATATCATTATCATATATATATATATATATTAAAAATTTTAAAAACATTCAAATATAAAAATCAGTCGATTTCTTAATATCAAAAAAGCATTTTCTAAAATATTATAGGAAATTATTTCTAAATAATAATCTAATATGAATTTAGTCGATTTCCTAATACATGTATTAAAAAGTCGGTCGATTTCTATTATGAACAAAATTTTTGTAATGTTTTAAAAAAATCTCATTAATATTTAAAAAAAAATCAACCAAACTTTTCATTTTAAAAGTTATTTTCTAAAACATTTATTAATAAGTAGTTTCTTCCCGATTTTTAACATATGAAAGTGTCAATTTTTTTAAAGATTAGAAATAATAAACTAAATTTTAATACCCAAATTTTAGGAATAATTTTTTATTAAAGGATTTTCTTTACATAATAATGACAATATTCATTTTGCAGGGAACATGTTTTCCAGCAATGCACGCTTTGTGGGGACAATGGGCACCACCGCTGGAGAGAAGCAAGCTTACTGCATTTACATATGCTGGTAAATAAGATAGATAACCAACATATAATTGCTATAGTAAAACATGCATATACATTTCAAAATTACCACCGTGATATTGACAAGTTATGTCACTTTAGGTATCTAATCAGTATCAGATCTACTGTCCTTGAGATTTAAAGAGCGCGATGCAATATCAGCTGTTGTTAATTTAACGCCACACAACTTCAGTACAATAAAAATGTCTCTAAACACAAACTTACCTACATCTACAATGATTTTCTTTAGAATAATTTTCTGGCAGGAATGAATACAGTATTTCCATATAATACTTGTCTCATGTAATGGCAGTATTAAAGTAACCTCTAGGTCAAACAATAGGTGGACGTTTTACCATGCATGTTCAAATATTGTTTGAAACTGAATCAAAGTCGGTCATAGAATCGCGATCTAAAGCTATAAAGCCTATTCACATATGGAAATTCTTGATGGTAGTGATATATTATTGATATAGAGTAAATCGCATATACTTTCCTGACAGTAGATTAACTGAATAAAAATATCGAAATTGAATAAATTATATATATATATATATATATATATATATATATATATATATATATATATATTGAACCTGCTTTACAACGACATTCATTAAATAATCGTCAATAAAACAAATACACCGTTAATTGTTTTCTAATCTCTACTGATAGGTGATGGCCTAGGTGTCAACAATTAGCGCTTGAGTCACCCTTACCTGTAAAGAGGGTTCACTGTATATATATATATATATATATATATATATATATATATATATATATATATATATATATATATATAATGGTCCTAAATCCTAACGTTAAGTCCTAACTACCATGGCAACGCATGGCATTAATCCCATGACAATTACCAGTAAGACTTTGGATTTAGGATAAAGTTTTCATAAAACGAGCCCCAGGTCCCATCATCCCTTTTGTGATTCACAATTATTCTTCGTTAACATGAAGAATAATTGTGAATCACAAAAGGGATGATGACCTTTGTTATATCAATTTTGTCCTATTCCAATGGACGTAGAACAAATACATTGATTAGACTATCAACTGGTGCAGCTTCATTTTACCTTAGATAGAAAAGGAGAGCGAATGTATGCATGTCGGCACACGCGAATGTTATAATGTGTTAAGTGATTTCTAGCACTCGAAAATGAGAAAGGTATGAGATCAATTTACGATAAACTTTAAATGCATTGATTATTAATTAATTAATGTTGTAATCTTATATCGTAATATATCATGTTTTACCGTGTATACTTTACGTAAAGCAAAAAACTTTTTTGACGAATATCAAAAAATAAAATCTGAAATGTTATCATCTGAAATAACCCAGAATTTATTTGAAGTTTATAGTGAAAAGTTGTATTAACATTTTAAGAATCCATTTGACATACTAGACTTAAATTTTGTTTCTTGGTAGGAGCTCAAGTTGGTAATGTGATCACGTTCCCAATGGCAGGGATGCTTTGTAAATATGGCTTTGCCGGTGGCTGGCCCTCCATATTTTATGTTCTAGGTAAGTTCACATGTATTGTTTGTAAATAAACTATAATTTTTAATTAGATAAATTGCATTTTGAGTATCAATTTGAAAAAAGAATTGGAATCGCAACTATTTCCAAATTGATTGGAATGCCCTTTTTTACTCTCATCACTATTTGGACCATAATATCTGGTTTAAGTTCATATAATCCATTTACATCAACACAGTCATTTCAAATCTGTTGTGTATTGCTTGGCATGTTTTTAGCTCACCTGGCCCAAATGAAATCTATCCAGGGGCGCTTCAGTAACACAGGGTACATTTGTATTAAAATTGCTTAATAACTCAAAACTGATCGACTTTTTGTATACAAAGGTATGTTAGAAAGTTGTTAAAAATTATCTAAGGATCAGTTTGACAAAATTTCAAGGTCATGAGTCAAAGGTCAAGGTCACAGACACCTACGTAAACAGAAAGTTTAATTCTTTTGTCAAATTGTAAAAATTTTCGACTTCTTCTCATGAACCAGAGACTAATTTTAACCAAACTTGACTCGAAATTTTTCTCAGGTGACCTTTAAGGGCCATTGGACCTCTTGTCTCATATATATCCCTAAGAGACTACCTTGTGGTAAGAATAACAAATGCATGCGTATAATTGCAACAACCTTTCCAAAAATGGAACTGGATATTATCAATTGTTTACAGCCCGTCATGACTCGTGTCATTGTAAATTAACTTATGGTCATTTTTACCGAAAATCAACGAGTGCCAAAGAAGCCCGTGCGATTTGCAGTTAATATACATTCTATTCTTATTACTGCTTGCATTTATTTTCGTACATCAATATTTCATAACTAAATAAGGCAAAGTTGGTCTTCTCCATCATTTCGAAACATTCGTTTATGACATTGTCCGCGTGCCGAGTATATCGGGTGACCTCGGTCCCTTTTGAACTCCTCCCGTCGCAGTCTTGGATTTATCATTCTTGGTACATATCAAACTCGGCTAAAGTACAATGACATATCAAAGTTGGCCCATTCAAAACAAAAACTACAGGTAAACCGCTGGCAATGTGAGAACTCTACACGCAATTTGTAGTTAAGGACTTTACTAGTCTATCTGTTTTCACAAACAAGAAATACTTTTACAACAAACGAAAAGTCTTGACAAAACTGGCCACTTTGGATATTTTTACATAGTAAATACACAATGCAATCAAAGTATTGAAAATACTGATACGAGTGGATTGTAGATCTAATCGTTATAATCGAAACATATATATAATAACTGTATTTGCGTGGCTGGTATAGTACACTCAATACTAAAAAATATATATTGTAAAGGCTAGACATCTTTGAAAGATATTTCAGGTCGATTTCAATAAGGGATACCTGGCTTCTTACTGAAGAAATGTAGCATGTTATTTCCAGAGTTAATGAATTAGCAAAAACCTGCGTGCATCATGCAATTTTATTTCAAAATAAGTTCAATTATGGCCATGGAAACATCACATTTTTTCACATCTTTTTTACTATTTATATCACATGTAGGTACTGATGATGGATTTATTATGCTGTTATTATGTAACAAACTACATGTGTACATATAAAACATTTTCCCATCTACAAAGACTTGCGAATTTACTTCCTCATAACAGTTACGTGAATCTACACTTGCGAATTTTCACT
Source organism: Atrina japonica (assembly GCA_030159075.1). Lineage (NCBI taxonomy): Eukaryota > Metazoa > Mollusca > Bivalvia > Pterioida > Pinnidae > Atrina > Atrina japonica. The sequence continues at coordinate 69,509 of BROG01000475.1, read as the reverse complement.
TGTCAACTTGTCATAGCGAGCGAGATGCTAAAACACGCAACTGCACCATAACCTCAGTTTCATATTAATCGTTCCCAAGAATTGTAAACATTCCGATCAATCACTTTTAACATCAATTTTGTCACAAGTGTATAATGTTAAGCAAGAATTGAAAAGTAACATTTAAAAGCTAATTAAAAATATCTTAAAACTCATAAAGGACACCGGACTGACATTTTATATCATATATTTCAAGTCTTCAAGACCTATATTTTTTCAGCGAATTGAATACATTTTTCAGTCAAATCAAAAAGTAAAAGCATTAAAACCCACTTTATTTACCACTTGTGTATAAAGACCACCTGATCATAAAGACCGTTTTTTGCTGTCCCCAATAGTCCTATTTTTGTACAAATCAACCTCTATATAAAGACCACCTCCCTATAAAGACTACTTTTGTTGTGTCCCGAAGGGGATCTTTTATACAAGTTTCACTGTATTTACGAATAAAATTGTGATTTGGAAATTTCAATCTGGAACTTGAGTTTATGTTTCTGAAAGGCACATATCTGTGTATTATCCCGTCAATATAGTTTGTTAATAACCCATTACTGCAAATGTTAATAACCCATTACTGCAAAATGTGTTTAACTTCTTGATCCCAAGAATCCACACACGACAATATTACTGAGTTGATGGAACATCAACTCGTTTCTCATTTCAATGCATTGGAACACGTGAAACAAGAATAGACAAAAGAAAATAAAAGGAAATAATTTGATCGAAATGTGCGTCCCGGATAGCACAGGCCTTGTTTATGTGAGATTCGAGATGCAACTTAAATTTCAGGAAACATGTGTAGTTTGGTCCAGAAGGCAACTAACATTTCAGACAGTGAAACAGAGCAATCGTAAACAAGACTATTGCGGAACGTTGACATTAAACGCGGATTTCGATATCCCTGTGTCAAAAATTTGTCATTGAGTACTTTACCTATGTATATGAAATGTTCATATGTTGAACACGCCCAGGCATATCGGATCATTTGTGAAATATAAACTCCATATGCGGGTATTTTGGGATATTACTAATTAAATTAGGAAAATTTACGATAGCAAAGCCGAAATCGTCGCGTTTGTCGTATAGCTTAGTTGTTAATTTCCGTTCTGTGTTTATAGTAAGTAAATTGTATGAAGCGTGTGTGCTTGATTCTGTTGTATCTTTAATTTCTAGTTCGCTGGGATATATTGCATCGACATATGTATGAAAATTGTCATTATTAATTGACAAAACGTCGTTGGTAGGCCTATATCTTAATGTCAGATTAAAGGACGCTGCTTGCCTTTTTTTCTTTTGATTCAGCAGTTTCTGAATGAAGTCTGCTTCGTATGAATAACGGAACAGGTCATTCTATAACGGAGCGTAATTGGTTCCCATAGGAATGCCGACAGTTTGTTTAAAGACAACCTCTCCGAACATTTCAAATATATTGTTTCAGCTATACATTATTGCAAAAGTTTCTCCTTAACGGCTGTCAGTATCTTGGTAAGGAGTAAAGATAAAGGTTTTGTAGAACATTTGCTGAATCCTGCTATGTATCTCTGCTTATATAAGGTTTTGCGAATTTAGTTATCCTATATGATTATGGTAGCCGAAAATCAGTATCGGTTGTAGGTACATCAAAAGAAGGTAATACGGACACGTGAATCTGAAAGATCTCGTCCTTTGAAAGTGGGTTACGTGTGTATGTAGGATTACCATAATTCATATTAAACCCTAGTTCTTTTAATAAACAATTAAAAAACATAATGTGCCTTACAAGTAAAAACTATATTATATGAGGCTTTGTCTGCTGGGACTAGTACATACTGGTCACGTAATCTATGCAGCTCGGTTACCACATATGTATCACTAAATACACAGGGATAACGTGTTTTCATAGTTCCTTCAAGTTTTCGAATACAATATTTAATCAACCATCGTATAGCTTTTAGTCATTCAGACAAAGTGTCGGGTTCCACGTCTCATGGTTGGCCCATTATCTGGCATAACTAAACTGCAATTTTGTCGCCAATTAAAGGAACTTCATCTAGATAAACATTAGATTAACTACATCTAAATTGGAACTGCGCAGCTTCACCGGACATGGCAGCACAATTGAAAACATGAATTGCGCATAGTTTTCACTTTTATATTGTTTTTTATTTTGGCAATATTTGCATTCATTGTTAGGTAACATTAAATACTGGATATATTTTCTTTAGTGACTTGATACTTTTATTTGAATAAAGGCTGCAATCGCTTGAAGATCACGCGATCATAGCTTAACTCCATTGGATAGCAACGTAGATACGCAGCATTCTGCTTTGAGTCAGGCGTTTAAAATAGCATTGAAAAAGCACATATTTCACCAGTCAATTACAAAGCGATCTTTGATTAATTACAAATAATTCCGAAAAAGAAGACATTTTACAACGTTTAACGTGTTAGATCATGTATTTGAACACACACTGTATCATAGTCTCGTTTAGATGTCATAGGAAAAATATCATCATTGTAACAACTTGTATGCCTTTCAGTGCATATATCGCAATTATAATGAAAAAATACAATTTTCGTTTTGTTGCGATTAAATGTGCATTAAATGTCAATATAAAAACCTGCATTTGACATAATTATGCAACATGTCTAGAATGTAAATGATTTACATGCAACTCATTGAAGTAATGAAGCAGTTTGCTTATCGCCCTGTAATCTCAAACCCCACCGATAACATTTGCCATGTTTATTATTTGGATTCTGAGGCTTCGTTCTATTTCTGGACACATTTATAATTAATTGCATAAATACAGAACTATTTGTCCTTGTAAAAGTTTTATCAGCTACTATTCAGATTTGTACAACAGACCTTGATCGAAGTATTATGCCTGTTGAATAGTGTACAAAAAAGTCAGATAAAGTCAGGGAAAAATCAATATTGTAATAGCCATTACGATATTGCTGTATTGGAAGTGATGATAAAGATACAAGTGCCCTGGTCATCTTTGACCTCATACTGATAATCTTCACTTCCTGACTTAGCAACTCATCAAAATCAACCATGGTGGACATACTCGATTTAGATGTGTCCAATTTATCTTTTTCTTCGGAAATTAAATTGATTTCTGAACTACATTTTTATTAGATCAACGACAACCTACAGGACAAGTCAAACTTTCAGTTTGTTTATAGCAGTTTGTTTTATACAATTATCTGATGCATCTAATTACCGGACACGGCGATATATGTTTTTATGTCAACATATTAAGATTAAACCTAGACAGAATTTTTTTTAGTAAGAATTTATTTTTAAGCTAACTTTCCACCTAGGAAACAGTGAACTATCAAAGCCATCGATTGCTAGGCTCAATCTAATTTTATATTCAGGGGTGCATTAATTATCGAATTGTCAAATATATTTATATCTGAAAATTTGTTTATGATGTACCAGTTCAGCTTAAGCTATATTTCAGATCGTCACAAGTTTTAAAACTTTTGCACCCATGAATAGATACTACATTATTGATGAAAATACTAAAGTACTGACATTGAGGTGCAAAAAGTTCATTTATGTAACCTGTGATATATTTATATGACTATAGGTGCTCTCAGTGGTATATGGTTTTTGTTATGGATGTTCATCATCAGTGACTCACCAAATGCTCACAAACGCATATCCAAAGAAGAAAAGGAGTACATAAACCAGTCTTTGGCTAAGTCGGCTCATGGTGAAAATGGGAAGGTAAACAAAACCTTTGCTAGACGTGGGCACGCATGTGTGTGTTTGTGTGTATGTGTGTGCGTTTATTTATGTATGTATGTATGTATGTATGTATGTGTGTGTGCATTTATGCATGTATGTATGTATGTAAGTATGTCTGTATGATGTGTACATGTATGTGTACATTATTTATGTATGTATGCTGTTTAAGTATGTCTATATACATTTATGTTTGTTGATGAAATAAAAATTTAGATTGACTCATTTTATATTGCAGGATTTGAGTGTGCCATGGAAAGATATTTTTATGTCACCTGCAGTGTACGCCATCATTATATCAAATGTATCATGTGACTGGGGAGGCTATACGCTGCTTACAAATATACCATCTTACATGAAGGAAGTCCTGAAGTTTGACATAACAACTGTTAGTATATTACATTATACATAATTGTGGATTATACGATGGTATTTCAGTAACAGTCGATTATTTTAGACTTAAGTAATATTTGCCCAGATACCATCGTTTAAATTTTCCAAAAGTTTAGATATTCATTTTTACAGTGGTTACACTTAGACGTATTTGGCACCACATTTAGATTTTATTATTTAGTATTGTATGATATCACTTTTTCATTCTGAAATATATCTCAATATTACATGGTTTATTGTTTTTATTTTCAAAAGTTTCTCTCTCTGTTTTTTTCAACTTAGATTGATATACAATAACAAAAGGATATATAAACAGGCATAAAAAGTCTTAAATTTCTATATATTTTGTGAAAATTACTCGAGATTTGACACTAAAATTGCAATCGATTAATTCAAATTAACTATTTGTATATGAATACCACACTGACCTTGACATTATTTTCACAAAATGCACATGAATATCAGATTTTTAAGCCTGTGTGTAGCTCTTATTTGTTACTGTACATCAAGTACAAGAAGTTAAAGAAGAAAAAATCGAAAGAATCTATTTTGGTAAACACAGCTAATGCAAATTTAAAATCGAGATAAACTGATGAAGTGTTAACGACAAAAACAATCTTCTTGAGCACTTGTTTTGGAATCCTTTGTAAAACTATAACTTTGTTATTGTTAATAATATGACTATAGTTATAAAGTTCAGAATATGTTGAAATAGGAAATTAAAAAAAAACTGTAGCGAGCCGTGAAAGGAATCAGTAGTGTCACTGACTGGTGTTATGATTGGGTTTTAATTTTTGAATTTTGAATAGTGTTTAAGAACACACTCAAATTTGTGGTATATGATGTTGGCTTGTTTTCATTGCTGAGGAGAAAGAACCCAGTGACAATATACTCGGGAAGAAACCAACGACCTTCTGCAAGTACACTGGCAAAACTTCCTCACGAAAATCAGCTTAGGTTCCAGCAAGGCTCAAACCTGTCCTGACCACAAGTGAGATTCCATGGTAAAAAACGCGATTCTCTAACTTTAACTACTTAGTCACGTCGGCCTCTGTTATAATATATACTTTTTATATATTTGTAATATTTAAAGTGTTCCAATTAGGGTTATTTGTTGCTTTGATATCGTGGTATTTCTTTTCTTTTTTAGAATGGCCTATATTCAGCTTTGCCGTACATAGCATTTTGGGGCGTTATAAATGTGTCAGGCTGGCTGGCTGACTACGTTCAAGGAAAATGTCTAACAACCGGACAGACCAGAAAATTATTCGATGGTTTAGGTGAGTTTATTTGTAATGACGTTCTTATTTAGAGTTTAATCTGACTTAATATATAACATACACATCGGAAAATACGTGTTGAACGAATTCGTATTTTATGAAAAGTGCTGTAAAATTGAAACACATGAATGTCGTATTTTACATTTATTTCAGTAGCTGCAACAAGTCTTTGGTTTTTGAGTACCTGTTAGGAATATTGCCTTTGCATAAACACGAAAATTTAAAGAAACATTTTAAAGATAAAAAGTAATAGGAAATAATTAATTTTGTATTTATAATCTATTGCATATTTAGCTCTCATCTGTCCCGCAGTGACAAGTAAGCTATTATCATGGGCCCGTGTCCTTCGTCCGGCCATCGATATCTTTCTACTAAATATGGCAACAAGCGTGCTCCTTGGTAGGGGCTTTAAGTTTTCAATTGAAAAGTGACTAGTTATTATAGGATGGTCTTAAAAAGGGCACATCGTAAAGAGATTTTCAAATTTATACAATGTACAAGATGTTTAGGTCTATATCTACAAAATGTGCGAGTGAAATAATCATTTATTCATTAACAAGCTACTAGGGGGCGCTTGAAATGAAACAGGATTTAATTTTTTTTATTTATTAAAACTATTTTTGATACCCTGGCCTTATTTGTAAAACATTTTTATTGCTGAGGTCTGAGAATGTTACCCTACTCCAGTCAATTTTGAAAGCTGATTGGTTAAGCAAATCAAGTTATAAATACGCTCAAACTTACGAACACTTGTTACATGCTTTACGAAGTGGCCATATTGTCTTATGACGGCCTTTAGATTGACTCATTGATTAATGATACATGTACTTTTGTATAATTATGATTTTGTTTCTCATTTCCAGGGAAAGTCATACCTGCTCTTATGTTGATAGGACTAGGTTATGTGGATTGTAACTCACCAGTTTTAGCTATAACATTGCTAACACTTGCAGTTTCATTAACTGGAATGCAGTTCAGTGGTTTTGTAGTCAACCATGTCGACATCGCTCCACCTTTTGCTGGCATCCTCTTTGGTTTGTCCAACATGGCGGGTTCAATAACCGGTTTTATATCGCCAACTGTTGTGGGCATTATAACAGAAAAGGTAATTTGATTATCATCAGGTTAATTAAAGTCGCTTGTAGATATTTCAAGTTTTCATACATTAGAATTTGAAAGTAGGTAATGTAGATCAGGGTTGAAAGTACCATATCAAGCATTACTTTTCAAACTGTGTAGGCAGTATAGATAACTACGTTTATTAGTGGATTTATTTCAATTTTAGAGCCTTTGTTCATTTTCAAGTCAAATGGTCAAACTAACGAATATTTAGATGAGGCCAGTTTTCATACTTGTCTAGAAAAATGGGTCCAAATATCTAGGAATCCCGTATTTATGATTCATCGAAATGTTCTGTGAAGTAGAAATACTATAATTGATTGAAATACAGTACATTGACATTATACTGCAAGAATACTTTCAGCTATGATAAACAGTTTGGTGATAGGTTAAGGGAAATTTTAAATGAAATTATAGGGAATTTGGAAAAGTGGTCTTTCGAAAATTGTGGCATAAAGTGAGGTGGCATATGAAATGAGAGGCATTATGAAGTGGTTTTATTGTATCTCCAAACTTAAGATGTATGTATGCAATGTCATACTTCCAATGTTGCGAAAGACAGACAACCATTAACTTTGATACTGAATTATCATGTACAAGACTTTGTAAAAACAATTATAAATTAGATAGCTATCAGATATAGATATGTGACTACTAATTAATTTGAAACAAGTTAGACGATTAAATTGATAATAAGTCTTTTTTAAAATAAGCGATATATATATATATATAGAGAGAGAGAGAGAGAGAGAGAGACAGACAGACAGACAGACCGACAGACTTTATTACTCTAAAAGTATGCAATAGCTAAACATGATACATGCTCGTTGGAGTATTTGTGATAAAAGGGAATTTTGGTGATACATGCGGCATGTTATAAGGGAGCAGTCATTAATGTTGAATTTGACAGATATTTGTTTACAAGTGACTGACAATGCTGAGATGGGAAAGAAGTTGCATATTGCTGAAGGAAATCAAAGTGCTCTTCATCATGTCTGACTGACTGTAATGTGACAGAGGCGCTGCGTCAATTTACCTTACCGGGTCTCGTTACTTTATATAGCAGTGTACACATGCAGAATGGTACTGATCATGTCTAATAGCCCTAATAGTACAGTGTCAAACTGTAGCAATAGACTTCTACGTGTATATATATATATATATATATATATATATATATATATATATATATATATATATATATATATATATATATATATATATATAATCTTCTGATTGGAATATTTTGTTTTTGATCAGGGCCAGAGTCGGACCCAGTGGCAGATAGTGTTCTATATTGCTGCAGGTATTTATTTATTTGGAGCATTGTTCTATGTTGTGTTTGGAAGCGGTGATCTACAATACTGGGCGCGTGAAATTAAAACTCCAGAAGAAATACCATTGGACAGTATGAAAGAACAGATACAGATAGGAAATGATAAACACGACGGAACTGGTGACAATCATGATTACAAAGCGTTATGTTGACGAACAAATAATTGAATATGAAATGGTGTATCACATGTGTCATGATGTCATTGATAAATATGATTTCGATGATACATTATAATTCTTAATGAATATTGTGTATTTTATTGCCAACACACATCGTCCATTTAAATGTCTGACATAGAAATATTTTATTTTTGAATTCCAATTTGCATTTGATACATTTCATTGGATTGATAAACATAATTTCATCATATCATTTATTTTATTATATTAGATAGAATGCAATTGTCATGGTCCTATGTCTGTTCTCCGTTGTCGTCTGTCCATTCATCAACGTTTTCATTTCTATTACTTCCTTTTGAGAACGACTGGGCCGATTTCAACCAAATTTAACAGTAATCATGCTCTTAGAAAGGAACTTAATGTTTCAAACGAAAGGGGCTAGTGGCCATAGAGGCTCAAAAGGGCCAAAACCAGTTACAGCTTTTAAAATCGCCCCACAAATCAACAATCGGATTTTCTTATAATTTGGATATTCGTGATTCTTAAGTCAATAACTATATGGAATGAACCCGATAAGCAGTGTATAAATGTTGCAATACCGACGCTTTCAATCATAAATTGTATGGGCGATTTATCTCAACACTGACTTTTTGTATAAAATGTTATAACAGAGATTTGTTAAGCATTATCTTAGGTTCATTGTGACAACGTTTCATGATCATGGGGTCACATGAAAAAGTCACAGTCACCTAAGTAAACAGAAAATAGAAGTCCTCATGTGCTGTTATAACTTGGATCTACCTATCCACTGTCCATACTCCGATATTGCTGTTTGGGTAATGGCATCATTGTTTTGTTTAGTTGCAGTTATATCTCTACAGTTTTACTTGCTTTTGTCTTTTGTATCATTTACTGCCTTATAATATATTGGATTCAGGGTAACTGCATGATTCATTGCCTTTTATATGCTTTATAATGTTCTTTAGTATTTATCTGGATGTTTCTACTGTTAGATGATAGGTTTGTCAAAATATATAATGATGGTATCTCGCTTTGTTCAAACATATGTACAGCACGAAACAGACTATATAACCGCATAATTAGTTTCATTGTTTGCTTTATTGTTTTACATCCAACTGATAATTAAGGGAAATGTTCTTTTGTGTGCCAAGCTTGCCCAAGACAGGAGATCTCAATTTTAAAGTCATCAATCGAATAATGACATCCTCTTTTTATATTTGGCGATGAAACGCATATTATTTAAAGGTATTTAGTAACACTCAGTACTGTGATTCGAACCTTGGACCGCCCACTTGAGTATCCACTACTCTACCACTCTGCCATCGCAATAATGTCTAGGTATGACATGGTACCTAAAATGGAACCCAGAATCTTGCACTTGCGAGGTTTATTCTCGTGTATGATAAGGAGGTACATATATACACAGTATGAAAGTACAATAACTTTGTAACAATTCACGTGTGGTAAAATTATGCGGACAATGGGATTTTGTCTTAATTTTTATGTTTTTCAAGTATATTTGTATATATATGATTTTGTATTTTATGATATAAAGAAATACCGTTGATTTGTAATGTAAAGATTGAGAAATATTAAATATCAGAATTTGTGTGTCATCAAACTAACAAGAGTATTTAGTTAACCACGATTATAAAGTGTCATTGACAAAAAAAATTATGTAGTAAATACAATGGCAGTATTTTGAAATATATATATATATTTAGATATTGAGGTGCATTGTATTGTTACTATTCTTAACAACATTGTTTGGTCATGCAGGGAAATATTTAACACTATAATTCGACTCGACATTAGGATTGGTGATAAGAACAAAAAATTATATTTTTGTCTGTTTTTTAATTTGTTGTTTACCTTGACTTCATTAAATGTGCAATGAGAAAATTGGTTTGTTTAGATATAAAAATGTATATTTAAATGTTTATAAAACGTCATTGATATCTTTCTAACAAAATGTTTCTTTTCGATATCAACTTTGTTTTCCTTCTTTGCATCAAGATATACAATTAAAAACTAGTTATTTAGCATACATCAACATTGCATTAATTAATTATGACACGCTATGCTATTTGGTGAACAGAAGATGTGTACTCCTCCGTGGCTCTTGAGCCCATCTCTTAATTTTCAGAGACCAGTGTTTCCAGTGTTCACCAGGCTAGTATATTGTCCTTGATGCCATTTATACTTTAGTAGCTGTGTTTTATATGCTACTGATATAAAAACAACGTGGAACGTTTTAATTGTTTTGAAAATAACAATATTTGAATTTGATATTTATATACAATATATACCTTACAGTTAAAGTATATTTCTAAACCTTTTTTAAGGAATGAATATGATTATGATATTTGTTTATAACTTTAAAACTAGAATTGCATCCTAAATGCCATGATCTTTTGATTAAATGAGATGACTTGCATCACAATGTCATCGTATTGATATTTCATTTATAACATAAAATTTGGATTTGTTTTACAGTTGCGTTTTAATAAATCTTTCTGATCTATTTTACTTAATTGACATTTTGTTGTTATAGATCTAATTATATGGTTCGATCAACGTTTAATTATGATGCTGCTGTGCATCGGTACAGGTCTACCAAGGTAAAGTGGCACATCCGGTTTATTTTCAAAAACCAAATCAATACGGTCTATTCTCCAAACATAGATTATATAGATAAACGTAATGCACAGATTCCATGCTTAATTAAAGATGTTTTGATTTAATGTACACTCGTTGTGTTTGTAAACATGTGCCAATGTACCTTAGTAGAATTATACGTATTGTCGGTAGTCAGAAATGATATTTAGTGACACTTACTGTAGAGGAAATAACATTAGTCTGTCCATTTACAGAAAGGTGAAATTTTGATTTTCATGTACAGTTTGACTTTCGATAGAAATGTCATAGAGAAATCCCAGCGTAGATTCAGGCTTTCCCGACACTCATCAATGCAGGGCCACTTTCACCCCAAATATAAAATACAGATGCCCCAGCAAAAAGATCTGTGTAGTAAAAGGCTTTTCATGTCAGTACTCTCAGTACTTAATAAAGCTTGTTTGCTATAGCATATGATATCAATGCAAGTCCCCCATGGCAGATTCAATATCCAGTACCACCGTCATGACCAAAAATATATTCTGATTAGTTGAAATTTCCAACTTCTTATCAGACACCACTTGACCGATGGGGACCAAACTTTACAGGAATGTCTATTGCTATCATATTTGTTAGTCGTCGTCTGTCTTCTGTCTGTAACTTTTAAAATTCCCCGACTTATTCTCAAAACCAGAGGGCCTTATTTAACCAAGCTCGACTGGAAGTATTTTAGAGGTCTGTCTTTGTTCAATATTGACCAGATTTGTTTATGTATTCTGAACATTCTGAAAAATTATGCATGTACTTTAGAATTTTCTGAGATTTTTATGTTCCCATATGAAGTTACTTTCAGTTTGCGGATGAAAAGGGTCCAGAAAGGCCACAATCTGGTACATCTTTAAATATTCTTCTTCCCATGAGCCAATGATCAGATGTCTTTCAAATTTAGTATACAAAATATGCGAATGAAAACGAAATCTATGACTAATCAGAATGACTGCTGTAAATATGACCTGTATATTATGCATCAAAGATCTGTTCTGAAAGACTTTGCCAGAATGATGTCCATTAAATTAGCAAAAATACGCCTAAAATTGCCTGACCATGTCCTTGAAGGTTTAATCTTTATAATGACCCCCATATGTTTTGGGGGAGCATGAATATATGAACTGATATGAATTAAGCAAAACTTTGTTATAACTGTTGTAATCTTTGTTTTTTTTAATTTTGTTTGTTTGTTTTATTTTTCGTTGTTGTTGTTGTTGTTGTTATTGGTTTTTTGTTTTATTTTTTTGTAATATCTTCTTAACTACACAAAACTATCAAAATAAGAACTCATGAGCAAATTTAAATCTTCAATACTATTAAATATATGTAAACTAGTTGAAAGGTTCCTCCAAATAGTAATTTCGTGGGAGTGACCATACACAAAATAATTTGAAAAAGAATGTTAAAATATATATGAAGTCGAATTGGTGGTTGAAAAAGAAGTTTTATTATTTAGTAATATATTACCCAATCATTACAACAGTATGCCTGTATTACCGTTTACTGAATTTACTGATTCGCTAAAATAACAGCTAGAATCACATACATGTAGACTGCCTCCTCGGTTTACTTCATCCAATTGTTGCCGAGGCCTTTTACACAAATCTGACCTGATATCACCTGAGTTATTTCCCTTTTCATATGGACTTTTCAACAAATGGTTCAACTTGACTTAAAACTTCTCAGCAAATCATTTCCTACTTGGATTTCTAAACTTTCTAGAGGGTCGATCTATGATCCGAAATGCATTTTTGTGTCCGACATGTGAATGATACCTTTTAAAGAGTTCTATCTGGTCATACACCGATGTTAGATCTAAAAACACAATAAATCCAACAACAGTTATCAGAATAGCGGCACCAAAATATCCCAAGTTCCGTGCACTGATGCGGTCATCGCTGGCGCTGATTAATTTTCTTTTACTTGCTAAAATGAATAAATAATTATTACAAGGATAAAAACATTGAATTTTAAAAAGTTGACAGTTTCTCAAAGTTATAATGAGAAAACTTACTGTATGTATAATGAGAAAACTAAATGTATGTTATATTAGATATTAGATGAGAAATACAATTTCACCAATGGCTCATGTATGAAAGGTAATGACGGGGAAAAAAATTATAGTTATCTGACATTGTCCGATTCACATAAGATGGCGGGGTGGAGTAACCTTTTGATTATCATACGGATGATTCTACTCAACTTTCGGTTATGACAGGCTTAACAGGAAAAGCGTTTTATTCTACACCGGATACTCGTGGGTATGAAAACAAGTAGGAACGGCATCTCTTACCATTGTAATTCTGATGTATTTCCTAAGATTAAAACTCGTTCAAGTCCAGAAAGGGCTCACGAGACTCTATCCCGCCAGTTTACATTAATTGTTCTATATGGCCGTTTACGGTTTACAAATACAAATGTTACCTGATGTACTTTTCTTTGGTATGGTTAATATTTCGATCAACACTTTAATCTTTTTCTGAAGATTTTCATCACTTAAGTCAACTTTATTACAAAGACACCAGCATGAATTGTTGTTGGAATCTTTATCTGTTTGAAGAAAACAAAACTTCATTAAATTGATATTAAGGAATCGATTTGTAAAGAAAATCATTTAAAAATCAAATGTAATTAGATATAAATAAAATATGTTGATACCAGCTGACAATCTTACACTAACGTAATATCTGGCACTGATAACACCATTTAAAATTCTAAATTCTTCTAAAGCTAAGATAGCCATCTTTTACAGTGGTTAGTCTTCGACGGATTTTGGCTATACGTTTAGATATATCATTTGGCCTTGTCTTTTTTTCTTTAGAAAAAACTATTTAAAATTGTAGCTCAACTGATCAAGTCTAATTGACAGAGCATTATAAATTTGGTATCATGTTTATAATATTTGGCACGTATTTATGTTTAAATCGGATAATGTGTGTGTTATCAGAAGTAAAATAATCAAACAAAATAGTGAGAAATACACGTTTGATAAATCAACACCAAGAGAAAAAAGATAATGGATAAATAATAATAATAATAATGCATATTTGAATATATGTATGTGCTTGTGGTTGCTGCCACATGGCTGTGAATGCATCTACTATGATGGTGATTCCAACACTCTGCCACTGCCGCTGGCTAGCCAGTTGTAAGTGAAAAGAGAGCCGAGCGAGTATTTTTTTTCCTGCCAGTATATAGCCTCTACACAAGCCAATACCTCTATAGTGACTATAAATTTCAGATACCAGAGTATTAATCTTTAGGGTATCCAGACTAAGTACAAATCTAGTAAAACATTGACACAAAACGGTAATCAAGAGATGGGATCAGGTGCCATGGAGGAGTAAGGCTCTCCTGTTCAATGGACACATTCGTCGAGAGTCCACAGTCAAATCCAACTAAAATAAGTGAAGAACGAATCCTCGTCAATTGCTATCGTACTCAAGATTTCATTTAGTGAATCGGAATAATCGCAAACAAGAATATTATACCGACCGTAAAATTTCCGGAACGTTGACATCAAATCGAGTTTTCGATATCCCTTGTGTCAATAATTTGTCAGTGAGTAGTTTACCTCTGTATATGAAACGTCCATATGTTGAATACGCCCTGGCATATTGGACCATTTGTGAAATGTAAACGTCAAATGCGGATAATTATGGAATATTACTACTATAATGTGGAAAATTTACTACGGAAAATTCGAAATCGTCGCGTTTGCCGTACAGCCTAGTTGTCAATTTCCCGTCTGTTTCTACAGTAAATGAAATGTCTTAGTAAGAAGCGTGTGTGCTTGATTCTGTTGTCTTTAACTTTTAGTTTGTTGAGTATATTGCATTGACATATGTACGAAAATTGTCATTATTAATTGACAAAACGTTGTCGATATATCTAAATGTCAAATTAAAAGGACACCGCTAGCTTTCTCTTCTTTTGGTTCAGCGGTTTCTGGATGAAGTCTTCTTCTTATGAATAAAAGAACAGGTCAAAAAATAAAGGAGCACTATTGGCTCCCATAAAAAATGCCGACAGTTTGCTGAAAGACAACGTCTCCGAACATTACAAATATATTGTCTATTAGAAATTCCAGCATGCTTTTTATATCAATTTCAGTACATATATATATGTGTAGAATCAGAGTGGTGTTGTACAAAATAAGTATCATGATAACCAATGACTAGATATTAAAAATATTTACTAATCGCAAGAAAAGTAACTCATTCTTGGGTTATAGATTTTTGTTTTGCGTCTGTTATAAAATATAGAAATTCGTCGACGACACTAATCAAGATTCTATTGATAAATCACTAAATAAAACATACCAGTAATATTGCTGGTTGTAGTTGTCATTTGGGTAGACGTACTTTCGATATCTGTATCCATCCGTGTTGTCATGGTGGTTGATGTTTCCGATGTCAGCTCTCCGTACGTCTGAATACTACTGTAGCCAGACCCCTCGAAGCTTGACAAATACATTATCGTTGAAGTTGAAGGAGAGATGTTATCTATAAGATTGCTTTCGTAAACGTTTGAGAAAGTAGAAATTGTTGATGAAATGTCATTCATATTTTCGCCAAAAGAAATGCTTTCTGATACTGAAAAACTAATATTGGATATTGCCATAGTATCGTCTGTTGACATTGATGACGTCAATGCATCAGTGACACCGTAAGATGGGCTAATATCATAAGACGTGGTGGATTGTACGATGTCTGAAACGAAACGATCTTCAGATAAAATCGCATAAAACGATTATAATTGGAATACAGTAAAAAAGTGCTGAAATGAAAAGCATCTGTTATGTGATGAAAATATATGCGAATTCGTATTAAATATTAGAGAAGATATTTTGTCATGATGTAATTGGGAATATATGTTGGGTACATGTTTTTCAGGGAATTAAATATTGGTCAGATCTTGTGCATATACTGGGTTCTTTTTCATTTCTGTAATCGACTTAACATAACAACTCAAACTTTAAACAAAAAATCAAGAAAAACCGAGCAAAGTACAAAATATTGGCATATGATTTATTCCACAAAAAAGATAAAACAAAGCAAATAATATAGGATGGCTTATTCATTAATATGGGGAAAAGCGTTGAGCAAAAGCGTATTTTACTGAAAGTGAATCCACATCATCATCATCATCATCTTATTACTGGACAGGGTTGAACATTTTCAAGACTTAAATTAATCATTTGAAAATTAAACGCCAAAAACACTTCAAACGGGATTTTGGTAAAATCTTACAGGTAAAATGGTGCAACCCCTTCCAGGATGTAACAACAATAATTCAGTTTGAAGCCAAGTAAGTAATTAATACTTGAAATAAAAATCGATTGACGCAATGTGTAAATAGTTACCAAGATACCAAATCAAGATCTTAAGCTCCAGGCCTCAAAATAAAATGTTCCCCTGACTATTTGTAGGTCGATGCATACAAACACGACACATTTGTAAACATGTTTAGATACTAAAGCAGAAAAGCAATTTTCATCACTCAGTATGAATTAGTCGTGTCTACTGAACCCTAAAGACAATCCTTCATCTTGTATAAAATATTTGTGATGAGGGAGACACGGATGAGTTAACAAAGGTAATATTAATCAAACCTTATAAGAAACTCTGTGTTTGACCTAGTATGTCATGCAGTACATTAATGTTATCAAGGTAATAAAAAGTGTTTAACTAACGTTTTATAGATATGTAATGCCATTCTGGGGATTTCATCAAAGGAAATTGAGTTGCAGTTTGTATATAATTATATCAGTAAAGATATATTTGTAATATGGAGCTCACCACTATATCGCTAAATTAAATAACAGTAATGATTATAATGATTGGAGTTACAATAAATAAAATACGACTCGTGTATAGACTGCATATACACCTGACAGTAAATTAGAGAGAGAGAGAGAGAGAGAGAGAGAGAGAGAGAGAGAGAGAGAGAGAGAGAGAGAGAGAGGGGGGTAAATACGTATACGGAGGTAGATAGATCTTCAAATTGGAGACAAACCTGGTTGCATATAACAAAGAGCATTGCTACGTTCTGAACAATCTCTGTCATCATATGTGTATGGTTCGATGGGATCGGAAGGAAGTATTTTCACACAATTGGAAGTATGATTTACATCATCGGGTTCCCCTTCTTTCCATCTTAACCAAGTCTGAATGAGACCATCTATTGTCTTATAAACTCCTTCTTGCTCTTCATCACTGAGTCCTATCCATAGACCGGTAAACCAAGTATCACTGGAAAATAACTCATGATGATGATGATATTGATGATGATGATGATGATGAAGTTTACACAGGATTTTTTTATTTTCATTTATCAAAATACAAACAATATATTTACGTTTCTCGCAGCAGCCTCAGAACACTATTAATTCACTTATGTGAAGTAAAATTGAAATTAATTAAATGACTAGGTGTTGTGACATATCGATCATAGCAAATGTAACCAACCAAGATATCGATGAACATTTCTTATCACTATTCAGTCAATACTATATATTACTACTGAGCACCATTCTATACTGTCTAAACGCTTATATACAAAACCTTACAAAAATTTTCCACTGAAAAGCAGGGCGTCACTTTTCGACAAACACAATGTGACAAGTGTTGTATATTTTTATAAAATTACCCTAAAATATGACCTAGGATATATATTCTGCTACCTGTTATATGTTCTCTATAACATCATGAAACATATTGCCCGTATTAAATTCACTGTTACTTTGTTTCTAACGTATTTTACATACATTAACATTTTGCACTTTCCAATTATACATTATTTAATGCTTCTGTGTAACAGATGTCATTTGTACGATCACATTATTATCATGTTCACGTATTGTCTTGGTAAAATCTTGACGAATATCAATACATCGTTTTAAAGCAATAGACATTTTCCATGATACTTTGGACGGTCCTGTAACTTTCGATGGTCCTGTAATTTTAGCCGGTGTCATATAATAATCGGTCCGAACTCAAAATGTATCCGACCGGACTGAAAATGTTAACATTTTCGGTCCGGGTCTCTATAATATTCTGTCCACCCATCGGTGGAGTCGGTCCTGCCAGATAATGTGTCCGACTGAACCGAGTAGAATCTCATTTATTATACAGAAAATACTGAGAGTTTTCAAAATCATAAACTATACCAAGCGACATCAATTACCAAAAAAGATATAGATAGGATGTTTTATTTTTTATTGTGTTCCCACTATGTGTGTGTGTGTGTGTGTGTGTGCGCGCGTGTGTGTGTGTGTGTGTGTGTGTGTGTTATTTTGTGTTTCTTCTGTCACTAACATCTTCGGCATGTATCATTTGGTTTTTTTTTAAATTGATTAAAATTTAAGTTTAAACGCCTGCAAACAACTGTGAAAGTAAATATCGAACATAGTTATGAATTTGCATTGTCAAGATAGAGAGGTGAGGCATTTAGTTAGCAAAATAAAGTTTAATTTCTTTTTCATTTGATATCAA
The DNA here is from genome assembly GCA_030159075.1 of Atrina japonica. Classification (NCBI taxonomy): domain Eukaryota; kingdom Metazoa; phylum Mollusca; class Bivalvia; order Pterioida; family Pinnidae; genus Atrina; species Atrina japonica. The sequence continues at coordinate 51,303 of BROG01000475.1, read as the reverse complement.
TTTGTACATTGGTGCTTGAATATGAAACAATCGACTGACTTTGACACCTAACTTTATTTTCCAAGAAATGTGTGTAAACAATGGAAACTATTATAACGTCCGCTCATATATTAAAACATGTGATAGCAATTTTAATCAGTTTTAATCAGTCTGTCAACAGGTGACATAGAAACTATAAATATCTGCATACTCTCTCAAAAAATTAATACCATATTATTTTAAAAAGACTTATTTTTTATATTTTCACATTACAAAGTTCCGTGAAATTCTATATCGGGACACATTTATTCACTTTACTTAACAATTAAAATTTCAAGTTTATTTTATGTTCATTTAGTTTCCTTAAAAGGTATTATTTATCGCTGTGTTCGGTACGGTCGTAAATTAAAGCTCCATTATGTTTATGGTTTAACTACTCCTATCCATTGAATAAACACACCTAAAATATATGTAACACCTTTAAAATCAGTGGGAGTTGATAATTATTACCTAACGAAGTTGCAATTCTTTTCATTAAACTCAGTATCTAATATTCATAATAATGATATTCTGCTACCCGGACCGAAAAATATAGACGGAAGTCGGACCGAAAATGTTAACATTATCGGTCCGGCCGGACACATTTTGAGGCTGGACCGATTATTATACGACACCAGCAAATTTATTATACACATTTTCGCACAAACAATGACGTTATCAAAGTAATTAATTGTTTCCAGACGTCATTTTGCGGGAATCTGTATCAGTTTGCTGCGTCAAAGTATCTTGATCGCAGTTATCATGACAATGTTTATATAGATAACCAAATGTCTATAAATCAACATTTTGCCGTATAAGTTTATACATGTAACTCGCAAAACGTTCTACCCTTTCCTTCCTACACGTGTGCGTCTAAATCTGGGACCTGATATGAAAGTAATGTAATGAATAAAATATATGTACATTAAATATTATCCAGAAAAGTGAGATCAAAATAGGATTTCATAACATTCTGTGAGAAGGTAACTTAAAAGTACTGGATATCGGATATATGAAATGATTATCAGTTCTGTAATTTACTTGTGTATTTTTAAGTTCATCTGTGTGCTCAAAATGTCCCATGCTTCTTTGTTAGCTATATTTGCTAGAATACCGCCATTTTTCTGACACACTGTGTTGCTTTCCGAACTGGAAAGTAGTTTATCTGTTACCCAATAACATATCTGGCCATCTATATAGTTCACTTTCCCATGTGGACAGGATCCACCTAAGATATCTAAAATAATTAAAGAAATATTATGATAAAATAACAAAAATCACACACATATGGTTGGGTGTGACAAATTCTACTGGTGTTAGGGACCACAGGATCAAATAATTAACATATACATATGTATTATAAACATAATATCAAAGTGACACACTTGAAAAATGTCAAATTAAATACCCAAGACGAATTTTGCAGTCAATAACATTTCATTAGTTAAGCACGAATTTCAAACAGATGTATAGTTCCGAAATAAAAGGTAGTATGAGGCAAGGTCATATACCACAAGTCTCGTGAACCCTCTCTTGAAAGGGACGAGTTAAATTCCCTTGAAGCTTGTTTTCACCGAAAAGTGAGTAGGCGTATGATAATCAAACGGTTGCTCCATCTTGTGTGAATATGACAATAGTATCTGTACGATATATTACTTTAGCACAAAACAATTAGGTAGTACCGAAATACCAGGTACTGGTTTTATATACCTACGAGGACTCTCACCATTCATCAACTGTGACAACTACCCAGTGGTTGTAATTATAGACGTAATACTACAGTTATAAATGGAAAAAAGTCAAAATAGTTCTTGAATTGAATTGGATATTGAAGAGGTATATTGGTTTCTGATCAGTAAAGAAATGTATGTACATAAACACACACACACACACACACATACACACACACATATATATATATATATATATATAGATATATATATATATATATATATATATATATATATATATATATATATATATATATATATATATATATATATAGATATAGATAGATAGATAGATAGATAGATAGATAGATAGATAGATACACATGCAAGGATATTAATATAGATATACAAACATTCCAACCATTCAAACAAATAGACTACATGCCATTCGAAGATATGTTAAGTATATCTAAGTTGAAAAGGAACTAGTTGCTAATGGACCCATCTGTTAAAAATACTCACCTTTAAACATTAAGAACAGGGGAATACAGAACAAAACCAATGCCATGATGGTGTTCATCTGAAAAAAAATGACAATATATTTCATTAACCTCATTTACGATTTGAAAAAAAAAATTTCAGCTTCCACTTAGAAATTCAGAAGACACTGTTGTTATTATCATTATCTTGTTTTGATAATCAGTGGGCACTAATGTTTAAAGGGGAATTAACTGTGTTAAACAAACAAACAAACCTGGCAACACACATTTTGATTTTTCTAGTTTTACTACTTGTACTTGATGTACAATAACAAATAAAAGGTATGCACAGGCATAAAAATCTTATATTCCTATATATTTTGTGAAAATAAGGTCAGGATCAGTTTGGTATTCATATATAAATAGTAAGGTTGAGTTAATTAATTGCATTTGAAAAAGTGCCAAATCTGGGTTTCTCAAACAATTTTATGTCTGTGTATGAAGTAAAATACGGGGGTAAATAAAGAAACACAGCTAATGCCGTTTGTCTATTTGAAAAATATTTTATAAAAAAAGAACTTTTCAGAATTATAAAACTTAGAAAGTACAATGGGTTTATATACGATGGTCAATGTGAAAGTTCATATATACAATTATATACAATAATGACAAATGTTAAACATTCCTAATGAGCTGAAGCGAAATATCACAATAATTGTGTACATTAAGTATGTTGTGTAGTTTAAAACATTGATCCAAACATGTCACTAATATTTGCACGCAAAAATAATAGATTGTCAGTTTTGCCATGGGCTATCTAACTGAACGTTTTGATCTTCAATCAATAAAGTACGGTGAAGCAGAATGTTTGTTGTGGAACAGTTAAAAATTTTGCTAAATACACCTTTGATATTAATATATTTTAAACGTTTTGTTGTGAAAGAAAAATTAATGTTGATATTATCAATCTACCTTTGTACTTTACTATCCCAAATAAAAATACAGAAAAACAATTCGCCATCCTTAATTGAAGTTATAATATGATTCATATGAAAATTTGCTAGTATTGATATTGAAAGTAATTTTAAATATAAATGTTACCTCCATTTATTGTAATGATCCATGTTTTATTAATTAGAAGTTCAGATCATGGTAAAAATATTTAATGACGGTTTTTTTTAAAATAACATATTTATTCATTTGACGTTTACAGTCAAAGTCTCACCTATGATTAAGTTATCAGACAGACAGAATATTGAGTCATAAACAAAAGTATTATCAATAAGCTTTAGCAGGTCTAGAGATCAATATACAAATATAATGAATAGAAACACGGACCTTCTGAAAACAACATTTGGATCAAGTACAGTCCCTATATACTGTACAGAAAGAGTGATATGTATTACAGATACACAATATGTACAGACCAAACAAGGTAAAGTGGCACATCCGGGTTCTATCAAAAACCACAACAATTCGGTCTTTTTTTCCAAAATGAAAGGTTGCACGGATAAAATGTATTGCTGTACACAGATTTCACGTATTACCAAAGTCATACTTTTTGTGTCATCAAATATCCTGTCATCCCTGTTATGGTTTAAATTAGACTCGTTGTCTTTGTAAACATGTGACAATTTACCTTGGGATACCTGTAATACAGATATCATTAAACAAAATTCAGTCAACATTTTAATGTATAATGTATCTATCTATTATTTTAATAGCGTCAATGCTTTTCCTGAAGCAATAGTCTCCTTAACTTATTCATTTTGAAGAATGACTTTAGTGTTTAACGATGAGCTTCAAACATCAGGAGTTAGTTCTTTATTTCACTTTCAAAAATCAACTCATCAGTGCATCTGCAAAGTCATTTTGTTGAATGTTTCTTGAGGATACGTGAAGAAAATATGATATGAACATTCAAGAATCTATCGATCATTAAGTTTATATTATGCAATTTATTGTTTAATAGTTACGCTTAGTGACGGTATAACAAACAACATTGTTGCTTGGTATACTTCTCTCTTCATAACTTGATATGAAACATATTTTTCCATTTCTATGAAACGCGCATATATTTTTGTCCATTTCTATGAAACACGCATATATTTTTCCATTGCTATGAATTACGCATACATTTTTTCCATTTCTATGAAACACGCATATTTTTTTCCATTTCTTCACACGGAGAGCAGCAATTTTGAACAGGTTTTTTTTTTTAAATTATTTTTATCATTATTATATATGGAAACATATCGTTTGTTATTACTTCTATTGAACATTTGTTACGCTTGTGTTATAAGTAAGAAGTACCTAAATGAGTTCGAATTAAAATATGAATTAAAAATAAAATTAGATAAATAAAAGAATTTTTAAAATAAATAAAATAAATAATCCCAGTGATAGTTTCTTTTTCTAATTTGGTAACACTACGATACCAAGCAGGCATATGACACTAACATTCACTCGTGCTCCACTAATGAAGACTAAATGGTACACCAAAGGTCCAAGAATTTTATATGTGTGTTAAAGCAACTATAGAATATAATATTAGAACCATTGGCCCAGACCTCAAAGATAAGCTAAGCAGAGATGATTATATCATTTGATTTAAAATAACACGTTTTTTCACTGTTTGGTACCTTCCTGTATCCACCACATATATTGAAAAGTCAACAAGTTTGGTTGGATTGGGCTCAATATTTCTCGATAAGAAAATACTAGGTTATAATATACTGTTTCATTCTTCATTAATACACATATATTTGATTTTCATTTTGGTTTAGATGCAATATTTTATATTTACATCAATCTTTTCCTTGGTACAGCAAATAAATTACAAAAAGCCCAATCCTACACAATAAAGACAGCCGAAAACATCTAAACGAATAAATAAATACTTTGTAATTGCTCTTTATACATAATATACCAATTCCTGGATATAGTCATTGTAGAGTTAATGTTGCCATCCCAAAATTTTATTTTCGCGTAACGCTATATTTCTGTAAGTTACTTATATCATTGAACAATTAAGACGCCTGCTTGATTTCCTTATTAACTAGCAGGTCCGAAGGTTTCGAAGAACAGAAGAGCTATTGTGATTATTACTTCAGTGTCTTCCTTTTCTGTGTTCAACATTTTGTTTGAGTCAATTTTAGTCAAAGTACTGCACCCACAGCTGTGGAACTTCAAATATTTATTGTTTCATGTCAGAACTTACGATAACAAGTGGATGCATTCTGCATTTATCCATATATTTTCATCTTGCAGTATTTCATTTTAGCGTTCAATATACTGCATTAAGATTTTATTTTAATTCACCATAGACAAAGTATTGCATCTGGTCATGAATCTGCAGCTGTACATTGCCCTTGGTGTGAGGTAGGAGGCTGCAGGTTACAGTTACCGAATTGTACTACATAAGTCAGATGTATAATATTGATATAATTTTAAGCAATTGCCTATTAATAGGAATAAGTCATTGTAGTCCTATAATTTTTTTATGTAGATATATGTATTAGTATCTTTTTTTCTTTTTGATGTACATTAGCAAATGTCTACATCAGTTATTTTTTCCAACAATTACTCATAAATGATTGGTAAAATTGAGTCATTATCAAAAGTCAGCATTCATCACCCATTATATGATTTAACATAGGCCCTAATCACCATTAGAAATCAGCATCTACCATCCAATATACTATTTGACATAGTCATCGTCACAGTCAACACCGGAAATCATTTATTTTCGCGAAAATTCTATTTCGCGTCAACACGTTTATAGAAATAAAAGACATATACAGTAATTCGCAATGGGACTAATTCATGTACCACGTGATACCCGATAACGTTTGTGCGGGACTATTGTTTCTATTAGTGATGGAAAGACGATAGAAGACGATATCCCGCGCTAACGTCATTTCAGCGGGAAGATTACGTAAATTTACGTTCCATCACCATTGGAGAAACTAGAACCGCACAAACGTTATCGGGTATCACGTGGTACATGAATTAGTCCCATTTATAACCTGCAAAAACATTAATTTTGCGTGTCAAGTGGTATGATTATGAATGCGTGATACAGTGATATTGAACATGAATGAAACAGAGATTTGCACGTCTCTGGTATGACTAAAAGGATTCTCAAAGAATCTGATATTATGTTTGATGTTGTTGCTCACAATGCTTGGAATAGTTAATATATACGAGAACAAGGATACATAAATAAAAATTAACATAAATTAGTCGCCAAATATTTGGATTCGTGAACATTTTCTTCGCAAATTTATGTGAAGGTTTACCTCGTCAAAATAAAAGTGATTTACATACAAATTTTCGTTCGAATTTAAAAAGTTATTACAGCAGCTATCATATAATACCTTATTTAATCACTCATTATAGAATGCATATATACGTGCATTTAATGACCATTAAATGCATCATTATATTTTGCACATACAGAATTTAATAACGTTTATAAACTGTATACATAACAATTTTAGTGAAGACATTGCCGTAAATTTAACCATAAACAATGCAAAAAGGTAAAATATCAAATAAAATAATTAAAACTTACCTTATCTGTTCCCTGTTGTCACGACAATTTAACCATGTTTCCTTATTTTTTCTCGAAAAAATCTTATATTTGATTTGCCCAAATTTTTCAGTCGTATGGACAGATGTTTAGAATCGATTTATTCCTATAATTCAAATTTCCGTAAAATCCCGACTAAAAGATATAAAATAAAAAATTCAATTTGGAATTGCAATCTTGTACCGTGATGAAAACTTCATCATAAAGATCAGTTTGCTAGTAATCAATAAATCATGTGCCCTCAGCAATTTGTGTAATTTGAGGTTTTCTGCTACTTTAAACAATTTGCAGTTATATGATAGTATCAAAATTAAATGCAGGAAATTATGCCTTACTGATCACTGACAAAACTAATCGTCCACAGACTGCAATGAAAAGCTTTCAAGTTAGGTGCAAATTTCACTTTAAAGAAAGTTCCTTACAGATTTCCTCATAGCAAAAAAAAGTACGAATGTTGTTCCAAATTGTGGATTTTTGAATTTCGAATAGTGTTTTACGACGCAGTCAACAAATTTTCAGATATATGGTGGCGGCCAGTTTTTAATGGTGGAGAAGAGAACCCGGTTACAATGTTCCCGGGCAGAGACCACCAGCCTTCCACGGGTAAACTGACAAATTTTCTTACAAAAATCAGCTAGGATTCTAGCGAGGCTTGGACCTGCGCTGACTAGATATAAGAAACTTCAGAGTTCAATGCGCGATGCTCTAACCACTTGACCACGGAGGTCCCCAAATTGTGGATGCCCTTAATGTGTCACTTCTCACTTTCAAATTGATTATGTCGGATTGTGAGAAATCACATTCCTGATGCCTTTAAATATGCTCTTTCACAGAGTGTCTTGTTTAAATTTTGTTTTCGTGTACACACATGGTATTTCCTTTATTTACAATAACTGAATCAACATAAAACAAAACATATAAACCAAATATCATGTTATTCAACAGTTTTCTGATTTTATACAGGTTATAGGACAATCCGTAGTCGAGTGGTTACAGCATCGCGCTTTGAACCACGGCGTCTCTCACTTCTGGTCAGGACAGGTTCAAGCCCCGCTGCTGCCTAATCTGAGTTTTGTTAGAAAGTATGCTAGTTTACTTGCGGGAGGTCGATGGTCTCTTCCCGGGTATACTGTTATCGGGTTCTCTCCTCCGTCATTAAAAACTGTCCGCATCCATATAAATGAAAATTTTTGAATGTGACGGAAAACAATGCAAAATAAAAAATATACATTTTATATAAGATATGTTGTGATACAGTAAAAGTTCTTATGCAGTATAACTCTTTTCCACCTTCATGTATCTTTATTATTGAAACGATGCTGTAAATGATATTTGCAATATATAAAACATCTTAAGATAGACCTTTTAAATCAGAGGTAATTGAGAGCAGTAAATATATTTACTGATATCCCTCATATATGTTATCGTTTTTAGAAAAGAACTTTTCCAGAATTTGACGTCAGGTGAATTTTTTTACGATTGAAGTCTATCAATTAATACTAACAAACTATCATATCAATATCACTGCCAAACAATATCGATGCAGTTTATGCAGATTTGCTTGATTTACTGATAAAACTGTCTGCTTTTATATTACATCAAATACATGCACTTGTTGTTTCAAATTTATGTTGTCGACTACTTCCATTCGCAGTCAAAATACCAAACTAAAGTGTGAAATCAAACTGGTTCATTCCTGCCGAACTGTTACTACACGCGGTGTCGAGGTAAAGGTTAAGGTATTTCAACATTTCAATTGTTTGATAATGATTATTTGTTCACAGTGGTGTTACAGGCCCTGCAACAGAATCTTCAAGATACCCAGGATGCATATACAAATCTGGTGAATACTGGACAAACATATTCCTTTGAAAAGGGCACCTGTTAAATTCTTAATGGAAGTGAAACCTTTCACATGGGACCTAGCGTCATTAACCTTGAATACGACGTGAAGTCTGCTAATCCTGAAATATGATTGACTAAGCAAGCCAATGCAAGATAATTCCCATACTTAGCATTATTCACGAGTTTTATGGAACTTGACCAGTGTTCTTCTGCATTTTGAATAATGCTTCTATTCACATATTCTAGTAGTAAAAGATGTGGTTTTGAGTATTTTGATTTTTAGATGTCATAATGTTAAAGCGTTTAGGCATTGAAAATAGCCCAGGAATTCAAAGGAAGAGAACCTCCATACACAGAAGAGTTTTTTTAGGAATCATACCCACCTTCTTTAAAAAATAAAATCGCAATTTCGTAAAGGGAGTTGCCAGACACCAGTCAGAGTTTTGTGACCACTTGAGCGTCGAGGTGTAGATCTGTTTAATGGCAATATTGTAAAAATTTTAATAGTGATAAGTTATAAGTTTAAAATTTTAAAATCTACAAAACAAATAAACGGTATAGAGTAAAAAAACCAACCATTAATAATTCTATTAATGATAACATTTGGAATGTTCGTGATACATTGCAAACACAAACGTACGTGGGCTTCTATGTTTATTTTGCCAATTTCAGGAAGTACATGTTTTTTCGTTCTAGGGCGAAATACCCACAACGCAGTTAACAATATACCTTATCATAGTCAACCAGAACATCGCGCATACAGCAATCAGATGTTATCAAAAAATTAATAGACTCATTACGCCAAAGATATATTGATAATCAAGTCGGTATTACAATTACGTTACATCAAAACTTCAATTTAACTAGTTTTTCAATTTCTACATTCCGAATGCATGGGCCACCGGGGAATTTACATGTAACAACCTGTTCATTTTAGGTTTCCCAAATTGTGTCTATAACGATGCTTTATTTTAATGTGTATGTATTTGTATGTTTATTGAATTAAAATTCCAACATATAAAATATTTCAATTTCTATAATATCTATTTCATTTTCCTTTTTTTTTTAAATTTACTTTTTTAATTATCGCATGCCAAAATTGTCTGAATAATTCAAAGAAATGTGGTAATTATGTCATTAACATTGTTTACAATCATTCAGGTTTAGATTCATAAAATGGCAGATATTGTGGTTTAAAAATTTCCCCGTTATCAGGAGGACATCCCTGTCTAGAAACTGTCGACCATTCCACTTCGCCGCCCCAATCTACTAATGCTTCCGATGCACCTGGCCGTTTAGCTCACATTGTCGGTGATTTGTATTCACATTATGCATGTATCATATATTGAACTTCATTCATTCAAGTCCATCGTTTGACCAATTTTTATTGCATTATAAAATTTAAGTTCATAATTTTAATAAGTATCATTCCATCGTTTTGTTCATTGACTGAATGCGTACATACTTCATAACTTCAAATGATAAATAACCATAAAAATCCGGTGTTTCATCGCCCCGATGTATATTATTACATACAATGCTTAAACTAAGACTGGATTACACATAATTGACTACTAGGAATTTCAGTGTTTTTTTCTAGTTATCCAAAAATATTGCTACAGAGTACATAAGAGAACAAATAACTCAATGTACTCAGCATCTTTGGAGATCAGCCATAATTTCGATTCTGTCGAGTTGAAATAGTCAAACATATGGAAAAAGCGACAAATGTGCTTAATATAAAAATAATATACCACTCGCAGTTTTATCATTCGAGGATTAAAAAAATAATAATCAAAAGGCTGAATTGCAACAATGGCGCCGCCAAAAACAACCTAAAAATCCTATATGTCTATACCAGGTGATAAAATGGTATATGTGTATGTACTTTCTGTGAGAGCAAAATGGTGTGCCACCATTTCTATTAAGGCAACAGATATCAATAACATATCATTATCAATCAATTCCAGGTGGATCTATAGGTATCCATGTGGGTGATAAAGTAGTCCTAATGTAACTGTTCATATACAATTTATTTAAGTGCATAGAATGATAGTTTTGATTATCAAGATTAACTTTCTAGTCATTCCCCCTGCTAGATCAATACCATGACAAACGTTATGAATTAAAGATGCATTCATAGAAATACCACACACTATATCTCTTGGAAAACCCTTGAATGTGATGTAATATATTGTTTCTAAACTGCAGCAAAAGGTGTGAATTTTAGCTTTGATCACTTAATTAACGCTGAGCAATAAATTCCATAAAAATCCACAAGACCTCTGCAATACCCATCAGTTGTAGGATTTGTAGAACAAACAATGAAATAGGCTTTAATCATTTTAATATCAAGGAAAGATATAAAAAATATCAACAAGGGTAAAAATATCTCGATTATTATACATTTTAGATTTTAAATCAATCTACAAAAATATTTTGTGAAATTTTGTACATACAAGTATAAATCAGAATTTTGAATTACATGTAATTGCATTTTACCTCTGTAGTACCACAGAATGAAAAAAAAACTATTATTACTTTTAGATATGTTAGATAACAAAAATAAAATCAATACATATTTCTATAAATCTTCAAACAGTTTACAATTATAACAGATATTGCAACACATTTAGATTTATTATTTGACCATGCGTGATACCACTTTTTCTTTCGGAAATGTATCTACATTAAATTCGAGCTCAACTGATTAAGTCTTGTTGACAGAAACGATTGTCTTGAGTTTGTTTTGGAATCCTTTGCAAAACTATAATTTTGGTATTGTTAATAATATTTACAACAATATGCAAAACAAAAACTATAAATGAAGTTAATTTCATCTTAATGATTTTGAAAACTGATTCAATGTTTTTCTTTGTCCTTCCAATAATTATTCACTTAATATACAGATAAACAAACTTTATTTATTTTACAGCTATAAACATTACAATTTTCTAACCTTACAGAAATTAAAAATATAAAATTGAAAACGAATCGGAGTTACAATAGTGAGAAGTGAGTGCACTAACCATTGCATTAACTGGATATCTTCACTAAATTTGATTGATTAATGCAGGAATGTCAAGAACTACTGATTAAAGTGTAAATATAATGGACTGATGCTATTAAGCAGTGAGGGATATTTAACCTGCCCTACCTACTGTAGATTTAAATCTCACTTTAGGCACTTGGCACAGGAAAATTTGTTTGCACAAATTTCTAATCCGTAACTTCCTGGTCGCATATCAAATAATAAACAACTAGCTCACATTGATCATCCCTTTGATAAACATAATCGTGAGACAAAAAAAGAGTAAAAATCTTTGGATATCAAAATAATCATTACAACTGTTTTCTATAAGATTAGCGTAATCAAGTCCTAGAACATACACTACATGTACAAACAAATTCCTGAGAATATTCTGAAAGCATATAAATTTCAGAGTTTTAATTACTGTAACAGCATATGAGAAAATTACAAACTTTCAGAGGCTGTGGTCAAATTTTCAGAACCTGGTATTATCACCCTTAAATTCCTCTATCATGCAATACTTTGACAGAGAAATGTCTAAGAAGTTATCACTTATTCCTATACATTTGTATTAATATTCATTCAAGAATCACAAAATTTGTTAAAAAAATAAATACATTTCATTAATATCATTCATATTGTTTTTATCTTGAAGTAAAATATTTGCTTGGTTGTACAGTTGAAAATTTGTTCGTGACTAACATCATAGGTCTATGGGTAAGATTTCTCATTCCCCTGACAAATTCATTTATTTTTATTAATTCTAGAGAGTATTTATTATATATTTTATTAAAACAACACACAGAATTGTTTAAAAAACTTTAATGTGAGCATGCAAAGTAGATATGCACAAGTATTTTCTGTTCAATAAAACTTCGTAATAAAAATCATATTTATTTCATATTTTATTTTTATAACTTTGGTAGTATGTTTATAATATTTATAACCACTAGGTCGTTGCCACTGCTGGTGGACCGTTTGAGTCCCCGAGGGTATACATAAACCTAGTACCTGGTATTTCGGTACCAGCTGTTCATCTTATACTAAAGTAATATTTGGCACTGTTAACATCATTTAAATTCAAAAAAATTTTCTAAAGCTAAGATAGTCATTTTACAGTGGTTACTCTTAGATGGAGTTCGGCTATACTTTTAGAGATATTATTTGGCCTTGTATAATACCACTTTCTCTTTAGAAAATACACATAACTTTTAAATTGGAGCTCAACTGATGAAGTCTAACTGACAGAAACTATATTGTCTTGAGCATTATAACTTTGGTAGTATTTTTATAATATTTAATCAATGATAAAAATTTCTGACTGTTACACAAGTTACACACTTGAATGGAATAGTAAAGCATTTTGGCAAATTTAAAACAGGGTAAAACTGTTAGCAAGTATAGTAGGGCGAAAATAATATGGAGCGAAAATAATTCTGTATACAGTATTTCATTTGGAAGTCTTCCTGCTATCACCACAATTGTTCAGTTTGAACCTAAAAATAATCAGAGAATTAATATATTTTACCACTACATACAGTTTTCTTTCTTCCAAATACTGAGAAAATGTAATTGGATTATATATCAGGACACTCTTTCTATACATAAACATAAAACCTAGATAACATTTACACTGTACATGTCTATGACATCTATTTCTCATTTTACTCAATACTATTTAGTTTATGATCAGTAGAGGTCAAAGTTAAAGTATAGTTGCAGTGTCTGTCCAGTAGTAGACCTACATACTACAATGTTTGTCCAGTAGCAATCCTACAAACTACATTTTTGTGTCTAGTATCAGTCCTACATACTACATTTTCTGTCCAGTAGCAGACATGCATACATGTTCTACATTTTCTGTCCAGTAGCAAACATACATACTACATTTGTCCTGTAGCAGACCTACAAACTACATTTCTATGTCCAGTAGCAGACATACATACATGTACTACATTTTCTGTCCAATAGCAGACATACATACTACATTTTTCTGTCCAGTAGCAGACATACATACATGTACTACATTTTCTGTCCAGTAGCAGACATACATACATATACTACATTTTTTCTGTCCAGTAGCAGGCCTATATACTACATTTTTCTGTCCAGTAGCAGACATACATACTACATTATTCTGTCCAGTAGCAGACATACATACTACATTATTCTGTCCAGTAGCAGACATACATACATATACTACATTTTTTCTGTCCAGTAGCAGGCCTATATACTACATTTTTCTGTCCAGTAGCAGACATACATACTACATTATTCTGTCCAGTAGCAGACATACATACATATACTACATTTTCTGTCCAGTAGCAGACATACATACTACATTATTCTGTCCAGTAGCAGACATACATACTACATTTTTCTGTCCAGTAGCAGACATACATACATATACTACATTTTTTCTGTCCAGTAGCAGGCCTACATACTACATTTTCTGTCCAGTAGCAGACATACATACTACATTTTTCTGTCCAGTAGCAGACATACACACTACATTTTTCTGTCCAGTAGCAGACATACATACTACATTTTTCTGTCCAGTAGCAGACATACATACATATACTACATTTTCTGTCCAGTAGCAGTGCTACACTACTGGTATACAATAATTGATTTTTTATTTGTTTGAGACCTTAATTCATATCAAAGAAATTCAACAACAACAAAAATAGATATGTTAGTGACCTTTATTATTTAATTCCTATGAATGCCCGTTTACACTCAGTTTTATTTTGTTTACATGTAATACAAGTGGGGTCTCTACTGAAAGCTGCTTATTACTTTCACACTTGTATTACTCACAAACAAAGGAGCATACTGAGGTGAAATTAATAGGAAAATTTTATTTTAACATAAATAATTAAAGTTAATAAATTTCCGATGATTTCATTGGTTAACAATCCAGATAACATTCGAGTCATACATCAATGACCTGAACACTGATTAAGCCATGGCCAAGGAGGGCACTACACTTTATTTACATGTCGGCCATTTGCAATACACAAATGTGTTTTATGTCACACAACAACAAAAAAAGGTCATTGTAGAGAAAGTGGTCATAAGTTACAGTCGCGAATGTACCACACAACAGATAAACTATAAGCAACACCCTGTCTTCCATTTCAACTGGCAATGTTGCATCAGCCCGAGGTTCAAGTGCATTAGTATCAGTTTTCAATTCAAATACAGTCAGGCCTACCGCTACCGCACTTAGGCCTACTTGCCCTGCAGTGGCTATGTCCTCTAGCGATAGATATATTAACATTCCGGTATCATTGAATACCATTAATACTCTCTCCATAAGATTTATTTCCAATTCCTCTTTCAATAACTGTATATTTAACTTACGCAGCCACACATCAACTTCTCTTCCGAGATTCGCCATTGTTGTGATGGCCTCTCAGAAAATGACATAACAGTGTAGTGTTGTTGGCGGTTGTCATAACGACGCAATTAAAGTGACAGTTTAACCTGTTTGTTTATATCATTTGGGAAAATCAATAAATATAAATGTTTTAAAAATTTACCAAGTTGTTATTGAAATTTAATTATAGGCAATGATTCTATTTTTTTTTCGGTTCACTACGAAATGACCTGAATGAAGACTGTGCACATTGTGTAATTACACAAATATGTTTACAGTCTTCATTCAGGTCATTTCGTAGTGAACTGAAAAAAAAAATAGGATCAATGCTTATAAATAAATTTCAATAACAACTTGGTAAATTAGCATGTTATATAGTGCACTATCAGTTAAAACAAAACTAACACCGTAACTGACTGTAAATGAGAGCTTATAGGACTTTATGTCAAACAACAACAATCATTACATCTTAAAAACTGTGATATTTCATAGTCAAAGTTAAATTCAAAACAATTCATTTAAAGGGGCATTAGCTGTGTTAACCAAAAATTATTATTTGATTCTTTCTTCTTAACCTATTTGTACTTGATGTATAGTAACAAGTAAGAGCTATACACAGGTATATTGTTGTTGTTGTTGTTGATTTTTTTGTTTTACGCCATACTCAACAATCTTTCAGTCATATGATGGCGTCCAGTTTTTATTGGTGGAGGAGAAACCCCGGTTACCCGGGTAAAGACCACCGACCTTCCGCAAGAAAACTGGCATACTTTCCCACTTACTTCGAAATTACCCTAGCGTGATTCGAACCAGAGGTGAGAGGCCTCGTAATTTAAAGCGCAATGCTCTAACCACTCGGCCACGGAAGCCCCTTATACACAGGTATAAAGAACCTTTTATTCCTATATATTTTGTGAATAAAAGGTCTGGTCCAGTGTGGTAATAATATACAGATAGTAAGGTTGAGTTTATCAATTGCAATTGAAAAAGTGCCAAACCTGGGTTTCTCAAGCAATTATCACAAAATATATAGGAATTTAAGAACTTTTATTCCTGTGTTTATCTCTTTGTTGTTATTGTATATCAATCTAAGTAGTAAAAAATGGAAGCAAGTTTTTGAAAAAAAAAACACAGCTAATACTCCATTAAAGTTATGTCAATACTTATATATAACTTACAACTGATTCTGGTTAAATGCATAACAACACTAACAATATAAGTTCATTACTACATGGCAGATTTGTTTTCAGGGAGAGTCTTTAAAATCCATTCTTGTAGTAGCTTTAATTCTTCTCTGTTGAATTCATGAAACATGTTGAACTCATGGTATTCCCCATATACACCTAGCTCTGATAATTTTTGGAACGTCTTACTACCCCACTTTGAAAGGACTAATTCATCTCTAACTCCATGACACTGAAAAAGGGGAGGTAACTTTGCCTTGTCCTCAAAACTCTTAACAACCTGGAATAGACAGAACAATATCTTCTTTCTTTTTCTCAAACAAAATAAAAGAATCTTAGTATCTCGGTCCATAATACTTAAGAATTTATAAAATCAATGTACATATTTTTTTAATTAGATATATTTATGTTATAGCACATACTGATGACCAAACCAGCATACAAACAGAAAATTCAAAGAGCATATAGAATATCGAGAAGAAAGATAATGGATGTCCATGTCAATTCCATCAATTATCTTTTCAGCCTAAAAGACTGGCATGTACATTGTTTTCTAGGAATCAATTTATCATGTATCTTTTGATTTGATTTTTTGTTTTTACGTCATACTCTTTCAGTCATATGATGGTGTTAAGTTTTTATTGGTGGAGGAGAAACCCCGGTTACGCGGGTAAAGACCACCGACCTTCCACAAGAAAACTGGCAAACTTTCCAACTTAATTCGAAATGACTCTAGCAGAATTTGAACCAGAGGTGATAGGCCTTGTGACTTAAAGCACCATGCTCTAACCACTTGGCCACGGAGGCCCCCATCATGTATCTAAAATGGTCACATTTGCACTTTAAATTGAAAATAGTGACATAACATTTTATCAAGGGCACTCTTCTGGCAACTCCTCTACTTTGAATTATTCTTTGTTATTCATGTACATCAGTGATATTCCAGATCAAACCAAATGGCCAAAAGTCAGTGGAATTAAAGTATGGGATATAGCTTATGTTTAGTTAGGGTATCATTTTTTCAACGGAAAAATTATGAGAACATTTTAATTCTATAAAAGCATGATACATAGTACATTATAAGTTTAAACAAAACTAACACCCTAACTGAGTTTTAAAAAAAAAATTTCATCAACTAACTTCAAAATTATCATATTGAGTCATAATACTGGAACGTACCTCAAAAACTACTGATTCATTATTCAGGAATCCAGACAGTGCAAATACACCTGCTATATCTTTATGAAACCTATATGCCATATGGAATGCCATGGCAGCACCCATTGAAAATCCACCTGTAAAGAAATTGACAAAGTGATATAATTTACAAGAGTGTTCAGTATGCTTAACGACTTTCACTTCACATAAAATCATTGGTTTCTAGTAATATGAGATCTCATTATTTAAATGAGTTACTTGTCCTTCAAACGTTTTCAGATTTATTATCATCTGAAATACATGAACATTTGATATTATACAATCATTGCCCTTGTTTTGAGCTGACACGAATATTTGTCCACCTGAGAGGTGAGGTGTTATGTCACTCGAGGGCTCTGCTGACTCACGCATATATATTTGACAACAATGTATCAATTCTGTCAAATCATTATATTTCGGCTGTTGTTTCTCTCCATTCCAGTATGCAGTGAGGAAAATATCTGTTTCATAACTCATAGATATGTGCTACAGGTTACACCTGATTACCACATAGCCTACTGGGAAAAACACGAACCGTACGTGCAACAAATTCTGCATACGAGAGGGTGACATAAACCAGCATAGAGGGTGACATAAATGTTCCAGGGTGACATAATGTTCCAGGGTGACATGAATGATCCAGGGTGACATGAATAATGTTTTAGATCACGTGATATAATTTTGACTAATCAGAAGTAAAGATACATAATAGAGGTATAATAATAAATATAGTAAATGTTTCCCAATAAAAGGTCAAGTATAAAACAATGTCAACAACTCACAGTGGTCTAGTGGCAGAGTTTTCCAACTACAAGCAGAAGGTCTTTGGTTCAATACTCAGTATCAACTCATATCAAAGACTATACAAAAGGTTGAGATTTCACCCAGCACTCAGCATTCAAAGAGAGTCATATGTCTGAAGAGACTTAAAACTTTGGTCCAATGTAATCAGCAAATTATAGAACCCTCAATAAATTGGCGTCAGTCCATGGTACATGTCAAATTTTGTGGCATATCACCAAAAGCTAGCGACGAATCCATGTAAGTGAAAATTTCTTTAACAAGAACAGAACATTCAAAAAGAAAAAATAAGGTCAAAACAAAATATATTTCCTCAAATACATGTACCTATTATTATTCTTGAAGGTGGGATACCACTGTTGATTTCTCTCTGTACCAATCCTGATAAAATTGTAGCCATTTCATCAATGCTCTGTCTATGTTCTGGGACTTTCTTTGAGATTTGAAGTCTGTCAAACCATACAGTTGAATTAAGGCCTTGCATTGGTGTATACGGCCTAAAATTAGATAGAAAATGATTAAACAGGCATACAATTATGAGAGAGAGAGAGAGAGAGAGAGAGAGAGAGAGAGAGAGAGAGAGAGAGTGAGAGCAAGAGAGAGAGAGAGAGAGAGAGACAGCTACTGAACATATTGTGAATTCAGACATCAAAAGTTTGTTCATACTATTAATTTTGGGTTATCTATCAAAATACACACATATATTTTTTTCAAAATAAAGAAATACTTTAATCTCTTTAACTTTGTAAAATATAAAAGACTATCATGTTTTGTCTAATAGATAAGGGGCCAGACAGACTGACACACCATCTTAAATTAGTGCATTTTGTTAGTACATCTACTGAGATTCTAAAACTTGGTAAATTAAACCAGCAAATACTAGTCGTGATAGTAGACTGAAGCAATATTACCTAAATATGGTACTTACATTGGATTTGCAGTTGGGTATATTATTTTGATGTGTGGAAAGTCAAAAGCCTTACCCCATACCATGTCGACCCACTGCTTCACACCATTTCCAGAGTCACCTAGTGGATAGATTGTTAATTTTAAAAATTAGTCACAGTCAATCATCTTGTAAACTGTAATACAAAATGTATATGTAAACATAAAAACAACCACAAATGAAGATGAAGGGTTAATACATTCCTACTGCTCCCTATCACTGTACAATACTACATGTACAGCTGATCAGCATTTCAGATGTATGTATGACATGTTATTAAAGCATTCCTAAAATGAAACTGCCTCTTAATTTATGGTCTATGCATACAAAACATTGTTTGAATACAATAAGCATCCTTAAATTCAAATTAACTGTTCAGTATGTTTTATGAATAGTCAATCATGAATCCAATTTGAAGATTTCAGGACTGAACTACATGTATATAGGGGTATAAAATTTCGACTTTTGTAGATTGATGAAAGAGTTTTAACAAATTCTGAAGAGACCACTGGCCTTCCGCAAGTAAAGTAGCATAAGACCTCAGATGCACGCAACATATATATATATATATATATCATATGTATATCTCATAAAATACTAATCAGGGATAATAATCAATTGATACTGATATTCTTCATTATTTTCTTATGGTCGCATGATATATCTAGAGGTTTATATATTTGAGAAGTAAACAAAAAAGAATTACTTAAGTCTAAAAATTTTACTCAACTTTGGCCAATCTTGAAATCTAATTGTTTTTTTGTTTTTTTTTTTTATTGGAGGTTTAAATATACAGGTAATCAGTCTGTATATTAGGTACCTGACCACAGTAAAGGTCATTGTGGAATTACCCCTAACACACATCTGATATTAAACACCTCTGTATGGTCTTATGACATTCATCATTAAAAAGGGTCAATAGCAGTCCATGTTTCTGTTGAAAAATGGAAGTTATAAGGGACTTATGTAACCTAGACGGCTAAATACTTCAATAAAATGTAGGCGCAAGAAATATCGCCAGAACTTCAAGCTATTTTTTGTCGCCAGTTAATAGACTGAAAATTACGTTTACGAATATTTAATGCTGACAAAAATGTCTATGATAGACTACCGCCAAAATCGGTAGACTTGACAGTTGTTATGGTCATGTCCTGTTGGTCATTGTGTCCTGTCTAGGTACAGTACAAACGTGATGTTTATTCTGTCAAACACTCTACTTGATGTAGAGTGAAACAGGGGGTACGGTACAGTGATTTTTGGTGTGCAACACTAGAAAAAACACTATTACTCCATGAAAAATAGTGTAAAGGATTATCTTTGAAAATGAATGACTTGACACTTCAATATGCAATAAAAATCATCCGTGCATAACAAGCTTACCTAAGCCGTTAATCTCCTGAGAGTTTACATTTAAATTGCACAAAGAAGTTATATTTTAAAGATAAAAGTAATAATTTATTTATTGAGCAATTTGATCAGACAAAATGAGACTTAAATTGAAATTTATTTCTGATATATTAAGCATAAAATATCGCTGGTTCATCCAGGATAAAGCTGCTGGCAATAGTATATCAACATTTGTTCTACATGTATATAAAGTATGAATAGTAGATTTATTATTTTGAGATTCTGTAATACTTGACTAAAACAAAAAATTTATCGCCGCATGTATATTGTATAACAATCACGGAACACATTACTAGTTCAGTCTACGTGTAAATTAAATAGTAAAAAAGTGTCGTAAAGCAAAATTAAGTAGGCCTATGCCTACTAGTACTTTCCTGGGTAAGTAATAACGAAATCAAAGAACACTAATTATGTAATTGGCAAACATAAAATACATATGTATGTCATTTCTAAATGTCCATACCATAGTAGCAAGCCAGGGTTATTCTTTAATCATGAATGATTAGATGGAGACACGTCGACAGCCAGTTGAATAACACTGATGCAATGTAAAGGTGATTCGTGTCAATTCCTCTTTCCGAATGTCTTTAAATCATTTACTTAAAAATTATTAACTTTTGAAAATAAAAATAAGGGCAGATATGCATTTTTATTGATGTGGTTACTTAAATTTAAAAAATCTTTTCAAAAAAGAGATGCAACATTTCACACCTAATTTTTATATCCCTCTTATGAAATTGAGGGAGATAAACTGTATACTTTTGCACTTGTGTATTCAGCTACAGACTCAAAGATATACATGTATGTGAATCAACTATCACCACAATTATACAATGTTACTATTTCTTTTTAATGTTTGATAAAATAGTAAGTCTGAAATACCAGACTGTGTTACTTTTTAAAACAATTTATCATATGTA
Organism: Atrina japonica; assembly: GCA_030159075.1. NCBI lineage: Eukaryota > Metazoa > Mollusca > Bivalvia > Pterioida > Pinnidae > Atrina > Atrina japonica. The sequence goes on along the minus strand of BROG01000475.1, from coordinate 29,829 downwards.
CATGGTCATATTGGACTGGTGCCAATTTCAGGTGAGCACTGAAAGTTTTTGAGTCATGTTTCTGTCAGTTGTATTTTGAATCAAATAAACATTGTAAAATCTAGCTGAAGTTAACAGTTAAAAATAGATATTTGTTCACATTTTTGATTTTGTAAGTGTGTGAGAGAGAGAGAGAGAGATATTTACCTTTTACTACACCACTGTGACACCTATGAAATACAGGATTATTGTGTAATTTCGGTCAGAAATCAAATGTAAGTAAAGTTAATCTGACAAGTTCTTTTTCAAGACGGATCAACAGTTACCATCAAGGTCAAAGTATGGCATGCAGCCAATGATGATCGGCACATCAAGCCTATTTGGTCTTCTTGGGATAATTTAGCAAATCAATTTCAAAGCTCTTGGAAACGAAGTTGTTGTAACTTTCAATGTTTCATGTCATAATTTTAGTAGCAGTACAATTAACAACAATTATTGAAGGGCAGAGTTTATTTATATGCATGGGTACAACTGAACTTTACATCACCGAAGCGACTGTGATATTCTCTGTCTAACAAGACATGGATTTACATCTCGTTTATTACATGTACCTGTATGGTGCGAGGCTGTAGTGATAGTTAATTAATCAAGGCAACCCCATGGAGAAGTTTAATCCAAAACGCTTCAGCTGACGGTGTCACACAGAGTTTCTTGATGTCAAAGGAATATGCCGCCATAGTGTAGGGTGAAATTTTGCATATGATTACACTGCAGTTTGAAAGAGAATCACGTTGCTTTTTGGTGTTTTTTGTCATCATTTTCACAGTGTAGAACGTATGGCAGAATAAACGACATTTGTACTGTATGGTCATTGTGTTTTGTATATGTGTGTGAATGTATTGCCTATGTAATTTTCATCATGTTTTTGTCGTTTCTGTCATACATGTAAACCTTCATAACAACAAAGGGAATACAGAGTATATGGGGAAATAATATTTGACCTAAAACTTTTACCACAAGGGTTGAGGTTACTATGTCCATTCTATACACCAATCAACAACGGCGTGCAAGACTTTATTTATCAGGGCTACATGTAACTACGTCTTGCATTTCTTACATGTATGTGGGTAATTGGGTCAAAAAATGGACATTTTAAAATACCAATTAACATAGTAATATTTCAGTTTTGAAAAAAATTTGACAGCAACGGGTTCAGCTATATGAAAACTCCAAACTAAATATACATCGCTATTTTTAAAAAATTCGACAAATCGGTTCTCTGAACTTTCACCCATCACTCTCAGCACTATCAGGTGTCTAATTTTGTTACCGTCATCTTTTCTTACACAAATGTTTAAACTACGTTAGACCGATGTTTTAATAAGTACCTGATCCGTGTAAGAAAATGACCGTAGCATTAGAAACTGGATTAGTTTGAGAGACAATAAGTGGCAACAGTCGTAATCCTGGAATAGCCATAACTGAAACTGGTCCATATAACAGGAAACATGCATCGCGAGACATTTAGTCACATGAAACCCGATGCCGGACAACACAAGTGTTGTTGTGTGAACCGGAATTTATCTTATACATGTATAATGATTTTAATATTTTATATTCAAAATTGTCAAGTATTTGACGCAAACCACTCCGTTCAAGATTTATTGTAAACTGTCGTATATTTTGTCAAAAGTAATTAAAAAACAACATTAAAGAGTCAAAATTGGAAAAACAAATTACAAATAGTAGATACCAGAAAAAATCAAATCTTCGTTTGTTTTGTCGTTGTTTTACATCTCGTCAAGAATTTAGAGATGGTTATGTCACAAGGTTAAGGTAAAGTCCGGAAATAAATTTTCTGTATTATACCTTATCGACTAAGACTGCTGATGCAGAGAAGTTTCTGTTTCGTGCCACGCGTACATGTGCAGAAGATTCAGTTCATCTTCTAGGTTTTAAGTTTCATGTGGAAAACACGTAAATTCTACTTCGAAGCATAATTACGGCATCGTTATATATTTTGAAGTCCAACATATTTTAATACAGAGACTCGTGCGATTTGAGTTTAATATTATGTTGGAAAATCATAATATAAATCAAAGTATTCAATGAAAGTAACAGGAATTTCGATGAACTATGATCATTTTTAACGGACATAAACTGAAAGACAAACTGTTGGTCTTTAATTTACCTTTTTGAGTTGTTCCATTCCGATCAGTTTTGTCGGAATAGTGTGTACTCAGATCGCGTGTCTTCAACAGGAAGTCGGACAAGGTTAACTTTACTTTTGGTTTCGTAATATTTACATTGATAACATTCGATGGTGCCTTATTTCAGTTCATCTCCAAGGAATAAAGTTTAAATAGATATTCCATCTTTTAAAGATTTTTGTTTGTTTGTTTATTGTTGTTTAACGTCCCGCTCAAGAATCTTTCACCCATATGGAGACGTCACCAAATGCCGGTGAAGGGCTTCAAATTTTGGCCTATGCAGTGAGGATTCTTAGACGTGCCGACACCTACTGTGACACGGGATCTCGGTTTTTACTGTCTCATCCGAAGGACAGGAAACCGACATGCCGCCGACTGGACTCAAACTCGCGATCAAGAGTTGATCGTGCTATCGACTGAGCTGTCTGCTCGTCTTTTAAAGATAACAAGTGTCATTATTTTTCTGTACAGGCTGCTTTTCAAAGCTGACATCCGGCAATACATGGTATTCATATTACCATATAGCCTACACATGTATGTATCGTTAAACAAAAAAAAAAAAAAAAAAAAAAAAACACAAACAAAAAAAACAACAACCAAAAAAAAAAACAAAACGAGCGACTGGTAGCCAAACCACTCAAAAAAAATCCCAAATAATGCCAGTCAGGGCGTGTTAATGTCTCATATAGACCTACACATGTATGTATCATTAACCAAATAATGCCAGTCAGGGCGCTGCAGTTATTCCTGTTAATGTGTCATATCAGTGGCGTAGGTTGGTTGAGAAAAGGGGGGACAGTTCAAAATATTGAGAATGGAGTACAGGCACCATAAATATTAAGAATTACTTGTCTAAATATTTTACTCAACTTTGGCTAATCTTGAAATCTGATTGTTTTGAGGAGTGTGACAAGGCGCCATGCGCGTGAAAATTGTGCGTTCTTTATGTAGTGGTGTAGGAAGCAAATAAAAAGGTGGTTTTAAAAAAGGGTTAGGTTTGACATAAATTAATTTTTTTAACACTTCAAAAATTAAAATTTGAACATAAATTAAAACTGTTTATGCAATTCATACATTATCAATAGTAGAGTGATGATTTTAAGTTGGAGTGTTGTAAATCTTAAAGTCGCCGAGCGGTGCGAGACTCGAAAATTTATTGAAATTTGTCTTTAATTTTTCGACTTTTTATAGTAAAATGTAAGGTTTTACACTTAGTTTATCAACTTTAGGTGGCACTATCTCCCTCATCACTTTACATATTTCTAAATGCTGGATTAATTGTGAGGCAATATTTTATTAAGGGAAGGGTTTTATGCATCTTTCAGATATATATTTTTTTATTTTTGGAATCCCCTTTTTTACATTCATATACGCATATTAATCTGCTTATAAACCACTTTGATTACCCTTCTCAAAAGAAGATTGAATCAGCAAAAAAGTTACTAAAATCGGGACAGAATTTAGGCACAGTATCCTCAAAATTGAGTATTAGCAAACACAAAAGCATGAGCATGAAGAGGGAGAGGGGGCACCCCTGACATGGTAAGAAATACTAACATTTGGATACAATGCAAAATTTTCCAAGCTTACAGATAAAGTTTCATATTCATACAAGCTGAGGAAAAGTAAGTTTCTTTACCGAAATGATGGGCAACACGATAAGAAGAGTAAATATATTGTAAATTGTTGTGGCCGAGCGTAGCCAGGCGCGAAAATTTTGATAATAATGAGTAGCCTACAGATTGTGGAAAATTAATGATTCAAGAATTATAACTACTGCTTTGAAAAAAATAAATATTTAAAAATGTGGCTCTGTGATAAAAGAAATAACGTCAAAAATGGTGGGGGCACAAACATACTATTATGATGAACCTTAACGGAACGGATCAACTCGAATAGGGTCTAATTGAGACATGATAAGCTTCAGAACGACTGCAAACTAATTGCCAATGAAATTGAAAGTTTTATCAGAGACATTATATATATATATATATATATTTATATATATATTCAGACAAATGTATATGCATGTATATAACATGTTTAAATCATAGTTATAACCAGCGATATATCGCTGTTATAACTAAGTTTAAGATTTTTCATACCTTCGAAATCAGAATATCATCCATCGAAATTCAACATCTACTTCAAAGTTAGAAAATAAACATATTAATATTATGTAAATTAATATTTACTTATTAGAATTACGCTTTTTGTAAAACACACATAGATCTAAATGAAGATTCGGTTATTTGAAAATCGTGCCGGATTTTCCTAGATCTGTTCGACTTTTACATTTATAAATGATCAGAGACAGTAAAACGTTTACAAGTACCAAGTTTTTGCGAATATTTAGGAACTTTAACATGACATCGAGGTTTGTGTTACTACATGCTCTGTTGGGTTCGAAAAGCAAAGAAGGAAGCAGGTTAGTCTGTTGTGTGACAACATTTTACAAAAAAAAATAGAATTTTAGAATAAATCTTATTTTATACTGTCCGCGCGGCTCACTTCGGAAAATATTTTACAATTCTTGTTTTTATCATCTATGACAGTAGTTACAGCTGCAAGGAAGAACTCTAGAACTAGAAGGTTATTCACTATTTTTATTTTTCTGTCTCCTTCTTCAAAGAGACAGAAAAATAAAAATAGTAAGATACCTTCTTCATTGCAGCAGTATCTAGTATGACAGAAGTTTCACCCCCTCCCGGTCAAAAAAGTTTAATAATAATCAGATATAGCACCCAACCCTCGATAAATTAAAACATCCTGTCAATATTTTTAAACATAGTAATGGTTTAGGGTAGGGGTAAATACCAAAAAAATGTACATAAAACTACAAAATGTATCATAACAGTCCAAATGTTGTTAGGATGCTGAAATACAAGTTATTTTGAGACAACTAACATATTTTTACACAGCTATTTTATACCAAACCCAAATCTTTGGTTATATTGGTAAAATAATCTAATATCAATGCAGGCCATACCCTATAAAATGCATGTACATTTTGGTATATTTCTACTATTATACTCAAATATTTTGATTTGATTTTGATTCAGGTAAATAAAAATGTGTCTGTTGTCTCAAAGTAGCATATATTTAGTAGTCCCCCCCCCCCCCCCCCCCCCCCCCCCCCCATCTTGACCTTTTTGTGGTACATTTCAGTATTTTGTGTCCATTTCGGTACATTCCAGTACATTTCGATATTTACCCCTACTGCATGGTTTATATATATAATTTACCTTCTTTCACTATCTACACGGTTCATTCAGGTAGTCTGTTGAGACTGCTTTTTCTACGTTGCATACCTGTTGAAAATTGAAACTGTCCACAACTGATGTCATCAAGTACACAAGAATTCCCTTCACAGTGGACAACATTATATTAACATTTTGAATGACCCCACTCTATTTTATTTTCAATCATTTTCACTAAATCATTTGATTAGGTAATGATGAGAGATAAGACAACTCTCAGCCACTGAAGTCTTCATTAGACACTAATTTTGTTGCATTCGAAATATTGAAGATTTTCCAGTTTCGAAAGTGAACTGCACAGACAGGTCTCGTATTCCACGATCTGTGTGAAATCTTACTTTCTTTGAAAAATCAGCTTTTCCTGACTTTATTGATAACTCAAAATTAAATTTCATTTGAATTGAAATTTTAATTGAAAGCCTTAAATAATCAAATATCTAAAAGTCTTTGGGAAATTAAAGTTCTGACCAAAAACAAAATCAAGTACAAGTATATGTATATGTGTTGTACTATGGACCTTGGATCACAAATTATACTAACTGCGTAAATAAATCGAACCTTAAGCACAAATACAGAAATAACAAGGTATCTGCAAACTCACCATGCCCTGGCCGAGATTCGAGCTCTTGACTTATGGGGCCAACAGCCTGACTCCAATGCTCGATGTCCATAACCACTCGACAATCTACGCATTCACACAAATGAATGTTTCGATAGTACTTTGTAGTGTCTAAAGTTCTGAACACAAATATCACTACAACATTGAACATTTTCTGTTCAGTGTTGGTTTTGAAAATTTCATGTACATGTTTGCTCTTTTGATATTCTTTTTGTTGTGTCAATGTTGGTAATTTTATGATAGGGATACAGTGTATCTCCAGAACATTCCTCTGCCACAATGTTCAGGTGTGGCAAGTAAAAGAACCCTTCCCACACTGGTGTCAGTCCATTGCATAGGTGAAAATTTGTGGCACTTCATTTAAATTTGGTGACATCTCAATATAAGTGAAAATTTCTTGATGGGGTGTTAAACAATCATATTTGTTGTTTTTGGACACAAACTCTTATATTTAAATACATTTACATATATTTACTATGTGTGTGTTTGCATGGTTGACTGTCAGTAAGTAAGTTTTAATTGAACTTAGATTACTTGCTCATGTTATAAAATTTCAGCTTTTTACAAATAAACATATTTTATTTTCATCACAGAGTACAAAGTCTATATATACATGTACAGTACTGAATGCCAAGAAGAGGTAGAAAACTACAATGCTTAATTGAAATGTAAAGTTCATCATGTTATTACCAGTAGACAGCATCAGAAATCGACGATCAGGTGGAACAAAGAAATCAATGGCAGGTGTTCACTCAATCGTTGCTGATGCCACTACAAAACTACGAAGGTTGCCACTGAAAGCCAAGTGTTTTATCATAACCACAGCTATATTGTCGATATACTTCTATGGCACTTTGATTTTGTCCGTAACAAGAAACCATTTGACTGAAGAAACATTTCTACAGACAGACAAATGTCCAGCTTGTTATGGACATAGTATTTGTATGGATTTAAAAAATGGTGCAATTGAAATGAAAGGATGGTCACGGATCCGGTTTTTAGATTTTGTTAATTTGAAAAATGTACATTTGGGAGAGCATAAAGGTATAGAAAAATCGGTTATCTTAAAAAAGCTAGCTCATAATCGGGAACTAGAACAAGTAGACAATAAAATTTGCAAGGATGCAAATCGACCTGTTGGATGTGATGTTGCCAGAAATCTGCATCTTACAAAAGTTGGAAATGAAATATCAAAAGTTGGTCTGTTGCCAAAGCATTTGAAAGGATTGAATTATATGTTTGCATGTCCCACCTTCAATCTCATTGACAGGATATTGAAATACGACAAAGAAAAATTAAAACCACATGAGGATCACATTTACTTTCGTGATAAACTGCTAATATATTCTATAGCGCTTGTTAATCCAGAGCCTCTCATCTTGCAGGTAACTGAAATTATTTAAGTAAAATTTATCATTCTTATATATGTATACAGCCACTTGCCAAAATTCTACAGACATTATCATTTTTTTACTATATATTTCATATAAAACCATATTTTTGCAAAAAAATATTGTGACACCATTTCTTATCGCCTTTTAATAGGATTTTCACTGTTAAACAGAGAATAGGATACAGTTTCATTATATATTTTTATTTCAAATTTTCAAATTAGAAATTTAAAAATTCATCAATTAAAGCAGAATGGTTTTTTTTTTTTTTTGTAATGGAAATTCCTTCTTTGTGTACGTAAAATTATGATATCTAATTTTTACTTTTGGTTTAAATTGTCAAATTTTTTAAACTACTCATTAGAAAATTACATCCAAATAATCAATGAAACTTGAAACATTATGTGTTTAACAATGAAAATTCTTTTAAAATGCAATAAGAAATGGCTTTGCAATATTTTCTGGAAAAAAATGTGTTTTTTATGAAGTATATAGTAAAAAAAATGATAATGTCTGTAGACTTTAGGCAAATGGTTATATATCTTCATGATAAAAAAGTTAACAAAGATTATGTTTGAATGGCCTGTATAGGCAGGTGCCTATTATTTAAAACTTTGGTAAAGCCACAATTTTACATGTACATTAAGCAAATAATATCATAATGTTAGCCTAAAGTTGTTATTACAGAATATCATAATATTAGCCTAAAGTTATTATTACAGTATATCATAATGTTAGCCTAAAGTTGTTATTACAGAATATCATAATATTAGCCTAAAGTTATTATTACAGTATATCATAATGTTAGTGTAAAGTTGTTATTACAGAATATCATAATGTTAGCCTAAAGTTGTTATTACAGAATATCATAATGTTAGCCTAAAGTTGTTATTACAGTATATCATAATGTTAGCCTAAAGTTGTTATTACAGAATATCATATGTTAGTAAAGTTGTTAATGTATAGCCTAAAGTGTAAAGTTGTTATTACAGATATCATCATAGCCTAAATGTTATTACAGTATATCATAATGTTAGCCTAAAGTTGTTTACAGTATATCATAATGTTAGTGTAAAGTTGTTATTACAGAGTATCATAATGTTAGCCTAAAGTTGTTATTACCTATCATAATGTTAGCCTAAAGTTTTATTACAGAATATCATAATGTTAGCTAAGTTGTTATTACAGAATATCATAATGTTGTTATTATTACAGTATATCATAATGTTAGCCTAAAGTTGTTATTACAGAATATCATAATGTTAGCCTAAAGTTGTTATTACAGTATATCATAATGTTAGCCTAAAGTTGTTATTACAGTATATCATAATGTTAGCCTAAAGTTGTTATTACAGAATATCATAATGTTAGCCTAAAGTTGTTATTACAGTATATCATAATGTTAGCCTAAAGTTGTTATTACAGAATATCATAATGTTAGCCTAAAGTTGTTATTACAGAATATCATAATGTTAGTGTAAAGTTGTTATTACAGTATATCATAATGTTAGTGTAAAGTTGTTATTACAGAATATCATAATGTTAGCCTAAAGTTGTTATTACAGTATATCATAATGTTAGCCTAAAGTTGTTATTACAGAATATCATAATGTTAGCCTAAAGTTGTTATTACATCATAATGTTGTGTAAAGTTACAGTACAGTATATCATAATGTTAGCCTAAAGTTGTTATTACAGTATATCATAATGTTAGCCTAAAGTTGTTATTACAGTATATCATAATGTTAGCCTAAAGTTGTTATTACAGAATATCATAATGTTAGCCTAAAGTTGTTATTACAGTATATCATAATGTTAGCCTAAAGTTGTTATTACAGAATATCATAATGTTAGCCTAAAGTTGTTATTACAGAATATCATAATGTTAGCCTAAATTGTTATTACAGAATATCATAATGTTAACCTAAAGTTGTTATTACAGTATATCATAATGTTAGCCTAAAGTTGTTATTACAGAATATCATAATGTTAGCCTACAGAATATCATAATGTTAGTGTAAAGTTGTTATTACAGTATTTATATGATACATTGTAGAATACCACAAAAATTTGACTAGAAAATAAAGAAAACAAGAGCTATAGAGCATTGACTTTTTCTTACATATATTTCTCTTGTGTTGCAGACATTCCCAGCTTCTGAAGGATGGCCTTTCCCAGAATATTATGGGGCATGTGGAAGATTCATTGTGGTCAGCAATGCGGGAAAACCGCTGTACAATTATTATAATGCTCCGTGGCATAAAAGGGTAAATAGATAAAATGAGTAGATTACGATACATTTATATGTAATTGTTAATGTACTTAAATCAGAGATTTTACACCCTGTCATACAGCGCTGAAACAAATCCCCATTCCAAATGCAAATGCAATAAAATTTTCCCCAGTTTATGATTGAAATTTCCCAATTAATGTCAAATGACAATGATTTTTTGTATTTTCATATAATTTGGTGTATTTGTAGATTTCTCAATTGCAATAGAATATTGCTAAAATTCCCAGTTCAAAAGGCCTAGACACCATTCCCAAAAGAGTGTGAACATTCTCTGTATATTGATAAAGAAAAGGTTGGCAAAAAGAAATTGAAAACAAGTCCAATTTCCCACAGTCTAAACTATCCATGACACCATTGTTCTTTAAAAGTTTACTGATAATAAAGAGTCTTGGATATAAGTCTGACAGATACCTTAACCTTCTGTAAGTGGCTTCTTCCAATGACAACTGAAATTTAGTTCTGAGTTTGATATGAATTTACAGTTGTATTTCTTATCACCAGGTGACTTTATCCTAGATTGCTGGTCAATATGAAATGACATCTTTGTTACAGGCAGATCTGGCATATCAAATTATGAAGATAGCAGAAAGGCTAACAAACTCAGGAAAGCAGTATGGTTTGTACTGGACAGATTTAAATTATGAAAACCTTGTTGTAGACAGCTCTGGAAAAGTTTCGGTCGTAGACCTAGAGAATGTAGTTGTTGTCGACAGGTTGGCCATACAGAAAGGTAAGCATACTATACCTAGTAAGTACCTGGCTGGTCTATATTGGTTTCCAAAATTTATGTGAATCTTATTAAAAGCTTTGATTATGATTTTTCATCCTGCTGTGTGAATGGGTTAGTTAAAAAAAATTAAAGTCAGCGGTATGAAGCATGTTAATTCACTCAAATGGTAGCTAAATGTTTTTCAGTGGTAACAGACAGCAGGTTAATATAATGGAGTTTTAACAATTTAATGATTTTAACTTTGATTTATTGCAGAAGTAGTGAAAATCAAGTTAAGATTTATTATCACTAAGATTTATAAATCCAATGATAAGTTCCATAGAACAATGAGATATCTTACAATGAGAGATATACAGCGCTATGACAAAAGCATTTGAGATTTTTCAAAATGGCGGAGGTAAACAAAGATGCACAACAAAAAATGAATTGTATGATAAAAAAAACAGATGCACTACATGACAATAAAAAATAAATTGTATGATAAAAAACCTGTCTTACTTTTATCAACACTTGGTGAGGTGACCTTTGGACCTAATGACAGCTCATGGTCAACAATTTAATGTAGTTTTTTTTTCAAAGGAATTCTAGGTATGTAAAATGATTCCTCAGGAGTCTTGATATATGGAGCTTAATTTTGCAAAGTTCTTTTGATTTTGAACCATAAATTCTTAACTTTATTAATGTCTGGTGATTGATCTGACTGAACATTTGTGGGAATATTATTTTGTTGTTTGTATTGTTGAGTAATACGAGCTCTATGGACATGAGTGTTGCCATCTTCAAAACTATAGGTTTTATTAAGGAAATGTCGGACAATAACAAGCAGAAGTCGATCTTCTAAAATGGAAATGTATTTATCTACACTAATATTTCTGTTCACCATGCTGGCAATGCCTTATAAAACTCTCTTCAATCAAAATTTGTGTGACGAATAATCCAGTTTTGATCCCATTTTGACAGCTTTGTGGACATGTTTCTTTTTCAAAGTTTTGATTTCACCAGTTGAGAAGAAAAAAATTTTCCATATGGATTTAATGGTTGACTGAGGTATTCGTAATACATTCTCAATAACTAATATATATTTTTTTAGTCCTTAAAATTTCATTTCAATAAGTATTTTTTCACATCATCTGAGATTTCTGTGGGTTTTCTACTCAATGCAAATAACTGACTTATTTACATTACAATCCAGAGTGCAGACAATAAAAACTTACTGATGACATCACTTCTGATGTCATGACAACTATGTAGAAATTTGGATGGCCAACATGGCATATGATTAGAGTTATCTTTCATTCCCTGAGTGAAGCACACAGTGAGAACATTACCATTTCATATAATTACAAATACTTTTGTCATAGCACTACTTATAAACTGGAATATTACTATAATGAACTTTGGGAACTTAAAACTTAAATTCATCAGATTAGGTACATTTGTATCACCAGATATAATTCTCAACATTACATCTTAACTTGTATGTCATATTTTTACAGTTAAACCTCAAGGATGGGACGACCTGTTAGAATCAAATTTTGATGACTGTGGCGGAAAAAATTGCTTGGTTTTCTCTACAGAGGATCTTTGCTCTCACACAGAATCAGATCACAATTACTTTGCTGCTTGTCGCAACTTGTTGTCCAAGTATGCAAATGAGGCAGATATTGGTATGCCAGAAGGCCTGTTACATGATATGCCTAATTTTGCAAAGGACGATTTTGATCTTGAGCATCTGTTGAATGAATGTGTTCACCCTACACATGCTGAGGGAAGAATGAAAGCAAAAGATAAAATACTGTCTGCATTAGATCAGCTGAGAAATACCATTGATGAAAAAGATGTTGTAGCAGGGGAAAGATTGTAAAATTTAGAAGTAGTTTACAATCAATATAATTACTTTGTAAAGTTAAAGTTTGAAACTGTCTTTCTACAATACTTTGTTTATTATCTGGGCATAACACAGCAACACCTGTTTTAAGAGATTGTTCAATCTGTCATCAAAATGTAGTCTTTCTGGGCAAGTTGTCTCTTTACAAAAATGAGGTTTCATTTATAGGTGCTCTGTTTGAGAAATTTCATAAAATTCTATTTCTTCTTTTTTCTTTCATAAAATGCCTATAGTGACTGTAAAACACCTTTCATTGCATTTATGTTTTAAAAATACATCTGCAATCAAGATGTAAGGAGATAAAAACGTTATAAATACTTTGTGAGTTCCTTATATAGAATACTTCCCCCTAATAATTCCCCAATTTTATTTGCCCCCTCGCTTAAGATCACAATTTTTGAAAATCCACTTTCCAATTTTCTGTATAATTTCATTTAAGGTTTCCGTCAACTTATCGCCAAATATCTTTGTAATGCCAAACTTTGGCTGAAGAAATGGTGGCAGTATAACAAGGTTTTACTGTATATATAACTCATACAATGTTGAATTATCGGCTTTTTGGGTGTTTGTCTATTACCTCTTCATGTAGTAACAAACAATCCTCCACACAACAACATCTGAAAGAACACCTTTCAACCCTACAGACAATAATAGACTGGTCTTAAAAAATAACACAAAGCATACTACTCAGATACGTAGTAGGAAAGGGTTAAATGACTAAGTCAGAGTATTTTTCTGATTGCTGTCATTCAAGACAAGTAATAAAATTTTGAAATATAGAATTTTTGAAAATTATGTGAAAGAGCAACTTTAAGGTATCCCATGGAAAGACTTGATCCCAAACTTGGATGGAGAGACTTGTTCCCAAACTTACATGGAAAGATTTGATTCAAATCTTGGATGGAAAGACTTAATCCTAAACTAAGATGATAAAACTTGATCCCAGATTTGGATGGAAAGACTTGATGCCAAACTTAGATGGAAATATTTGATCCAAAATGTAGATGGCAAGTCTTGATCCCAAACTTAGATGGGAAGATTTGATCCCAAATGTAGATGGAAAGACTTGATTACTGGTGCTCCATCAGATGAAAGAGGGTCAGACAGGTGGATGTGTTGAATGCCTCCATCTATTGATTTCTTGAAAATAACTAGAATACGCTTACACAAAAGCATCAATCACTATTATGGGTTAAGTTTCAATATGACAATTTTTTTTTCATTAAAGGGCTGTATACCCCTGTTGTAATTCTGGAATTGACTGCAGTGGAAGACTTGCATATTGTGTATTGTCCTTATATTCATTTGTTTGTGTCTAATATCATGATGGAAGGCATTTTCAGTTTGAAAATTTGGTTGGCTTAGCTTGGGTGCAATAATTTACATATCATAAATTTTGTAAAACATGAAATATGAAAGGGCCTGAAATTAGGTCTGTCATATAAATTACACAATTGCTTCTCTTTTGCTTTGTTGTGTGTTTGGCCTCTCTGACTATATCATTTGACTGCTAACAGTGGTCTCATAGTAGATCTTTTGACTCACAAGCAGTTTAACATCTGGATCAGATATTTTTCAACTTTTCAAAAAGTGGCCAGCATAGGAAGTGAAACGTCTCATGTCATATCAACATCCTGTGTTAGAAATGATACTTTTCAACACTTTCTTTAAAAATTAGTCAGCATAGGAAGTGAAAGGTCTCATGTCACACTGACATCACATCAGATTTGATATTGTGTCACATGAGGAAGGGTACATTACAGAATTGTCACTGCAATGATTGACGTACAATGTGCTTAGCACTGTTCAATATTTGTGGTCAGAGACAACTAGATACACTTGAAATTAATTGGTTGAAAAAGTGTAGGGAAAGGAGAGCTGCTATTTGGAATTTAACATGGTGTCTGATTGGTAAATATTGTATCAGTGGTTATTTTACTCAGTAAAATAATGTATTTATAATTGAAAATTCTGAATCGGTACAATATTCACAGATACTTTGTATTTTTTGTTGTACTTTATATCTAAGCAAATTTCCTATAAAGTATCTGACTTGAGATTTTATTTTCCATTTACTACAAAACTGATTGTGGTTGAAATATGCACACATGACAGAAAAACAAGATGTTCAAGCCTATGTATTGTGTATATATTTTCTGAGTGTGGAAAGGATATCTTATGTATACAACCCCTGCTTGAAAAATTAGATGTACAGGAAAATGTTAATATTGTCGCCCATGAAAAACTATTAAGTTTTATCTGACCTTGCGACACTAGTAATGTCTCGGTGTCAGTGACACTGGTGTTATGTAAAACAACACTGCAGTAAACAAAATGCATTTTGAAAACTTGAATTATTTGTGTTTTATATTTACTTTTAAAATACAGGACATGATTTGTATTTGTATTTGAAAGTACATGTTTTATGTAAAATGTGTCCTTTTCAATGCCATTTTAAATACCTAAAGAAAATCGGATGAATATATGAATAAAAGTATCAGGTCACTAAAAGAAATTCTCCAATTTTTAATGTTTCCGTTGATGCTAAAATTGCCAAAATCAAAACAATATGACTGAAAACTGTGTGTACCTCATGTTTTACAATCGTGCCACCATGTCAGGTGAAGTTGGCCTGTTCATGATCATGTGCCAAGAATGATAAAGCTGAGAATGCGATGGAATGAATTCAAAATGGGTTGAGTTCACCTGATATACCCGGCACGTGGACAATTTCAGAAGCGAATCATTTGAAACGATGTAAAAGACCAACTTTGCGTGATTTAGGTATGAAATGATGATGTACGAATATAAAAGCAAAGGGTAATAAGAATAGAATATATATTAAATGCAAATAGCACATGCTTATTTGACACTCAGTAATCTTCATAAATAAATACTGAATTTTTTCACATACAACAGCTCATATCGCTTTAATATCAGTGTCAGAGAAGAAATATAAGCATATATGTTTTTGTTGTGTTAAGAAGTTTTTTGGTCTTTTCAAGTCAAAACAATATAATGTATTTCTTTATAATGCTGTTCTGTAAAAATGAATTAATTTTTATTTTTGAGAATGAGTAAAGAATAGCAAAAAAAGTTTTGCATCATGCTTAAATTAAACATTTTTTGAGAGGGCTGTTTCACAGATTGTTGATTAATTAGGTCAATGTTCTATTTTTGCATTAACTCAGGTTTATAGTAATTACTCTTTGATTTCAACTTAATTGCATTGACTTGTATAAACTGAAAAGTATGTGATTTAGCATTTTTCTACATAGATTTATATAAAGATCTACAAGCATTTTAGTCCTGAGAGCTTTATATTTAAACATTGCTTCATAATGAGGGATGTTATTTTTTGTTATTCAAATCGCCGTGTCTTTGGTCCGTCCATTGTCAGTAAGGTGTCCGTCCGTCCTGAACAATTCTTGTTATTCTCAGACAGTATTCAAGGGATCTCCTTGAACTTTGACATGGCATACAAAGTGAAAGCCAGAAGTTTTTCCTTTGAGACTCAAAACTGAGGTTCCATGTCATGGCAGGTATGACACATAATAGAGCTCTTACTGCAATGGCATTAGTCCAAAGCACAGAATAAAATTTTAATTTTTGTACATATAGCATCAATAGTATATTTTTACCTGTTATTGCACTTATATCGAATATTTGGAGTCCAGAGGTTGAGTTGTTCATGTAAAAATTACCTTTGTCAAATTTCAACAAAACATTGAATCATTGCCTTATAGTTTTACGATGGACAACATTCCGCTATATTTTCTTTTAAAGTTATGGGACTTTAAAATCTGTATTTTGTGACTGTCTATGTTTTAAAACTTTCCATACTGTACCTTTTTCATTATTGTTTATTGCAAATGTGCAAAAATGATGGATCCTACAGAAACATGCTAATGACTTATCCTTGAGGTTGGAATAGAAAATGAAAAACAAAGCAAAAATGTTATCTTAACAATCTTCAGCACCTCTAAATGCCAGTTTGTGAGTATCTCATCACTATCAACAAAAAGTAAAAGGACATTTTTAAAGTACAAGTGCTTACATATTTCATTTTTGCA
Source organism: Atrina japonica (assembly GCA_030159075.1). NCBI lineage: Eukaryota > Metazoa > Mollusca > Bivalvia > Pterioida > Pinnidae > Atrina > Atrina japonica. The sequence goes on along the minus strand of BROG01000475.1, from coordinate 13,386 downwards.
AATTCAAAGATTTGAAAATAATGGAATAATTGTGTATTTTATTCCTTTTGGAAATATTTTATAGTGCTATGTTTAATATCACCATCATCATATGTCAGTCCATTAAAACATCATATGTAGATATGGATGTATGTAATTACACGCACGTGTATAGCTGAAAATTTTTGCTGTAGTTAATTTTTGTCATTTCTACCTTAAGATAACAGTGCATATTTAAAATTGAAGTATGGAAATATCTGTCATCTGTGAATGATTTAGGGAGAAGTGTAGACATAGTGTATATGTTTTGTAAAAGGACGAACATATCCAGGTATTCAGTATGTGATATTTATATTGTTCCATGATTGTATATAAAAGTTCATTTGTTGATGTTAATGTAATCTGGAATACATCATTTAAACAACCAATGGGTACCAAGACCTGTAGACCAATTTGTGATATGAATCTCTCCATTGTATTGATTGAGTTTGATGTCAGTGGTCAAATGTCTCGGGCAGTGCCACAAATTAGCAGTGTCACAACGTGCAACCAAGATATATTCTGAAATATGTATATATTAACATACACAAACATTTGACATATCATATCTTATTTGATACATAAAATAAAAATAGATATTTATAATTTGTTTTGTGGAAATAAAAGTAAAATTTCTGGGAAAAGGACCTATTCATTTAATGTTATCATTTATTGTATTGGCAACGATTACAAACAAAATAATTTGTTTTCAGATATGACTCGGATGATTAATTGCAATCCTTGATTGTCTGTGGTAGTGGGCATCATATGTACATTTCAACATCTAAAATGTCGCTATCAAAACACCAAACCACAAAGTTGGTATACAGTATCCCCAAAGCTAACATATCAAACGTATTGTTTGCAAAACATCAGTGATCTCTTGTTGGGTACACTGGTTAGTCTGTTTTCATGACCCCTAAATCAATGATATTTCTATGTTACAATTACCCAGATGGCCAGCAAGAACCTATATTCTTCTTTTTTTTTACGTTTCACCAAGAATATCTTTATTATATCTGTAATGGAGATGTTGGGTATATTATGGGTCAATACTATATATATAATACCAGAGTAATAATTTTGCAGAAATAGGTCAAAACAAATGTTCAAGACTATTGTTTCTGTCAATAAGACTTCATCAGTTGAGCTCGAATTTAAAATAGATGTAGCATTCGGTAATAGATAGTGCCATATCATACAGTCCATAAGTAACTTAAATGTATTACTAAACCCATCTTAAAGTAACCATTTCAAAAAGATGACTATCTTAGCATTTGGAGTTTAGAATGTAAACGGTGCTGTCTATTCGAAATATTACTTTGCTATGAAATAGTAATTTGTACAGAAATACCATGTGCTGGGTTTATTTAAATTGTTACAATGTTTGACATACGCCAAGGACTTCCAATGCAGTGCAGATTCTCAAGTTTGTTGGCAGAGTGGTCAAAACATGACAATTTTAATTCATTTACACCGAAAGAGTTAAGGCACATTTGGACAGGTCCATGTCATTGTTTTACAGAGGAGTCGAATGTTTTTTCATCCCCATTCTCAACCAAATAAGCCTGACTACCATTGTTTAACAAAAATACGTATTTCCGCCGGATGTGGTACAAAACATAAACAACCCAATCTAAAACTGACCATCCTATTACCATATTGTACCTTGCTATGAATTAAACTAATTTTCGAATTTCTTTTAAACTTTGCAGAGTGCTTGATGAAACAACACCTACATCCTATAAAAAAGTACATGGATAAGGTTTAACCATGGTCTGACGTCACAAAATTTGAAACACATGGTCAATATCTATTCGCCAGACAGATGTTTGCTATTTATTGACGTAGTTATATTCATATCTTTTATGAACGAACTTGCATAAACGAACGAACAAAACATTATTACTTTTTACAACTTTATTTGTTAATAGTTCTGATAAATCTTTTAATATAAAATATAAAAATATATAATAAATTTGAAGTGTGAGTTGAAACAGAAAATAAACATTCTTATTTAAAGAAAGTGTTTCTAATACATTGTACATACATTCAGCAATTAATAGAATCCAAATATGACTCATGTTGGTTTGACAGTAGTTGATTTTCACATACACACGATATATATGTTGTTTAACGTCCCAATCAAGAAACTTTTATTCATATGGAGACGTCAGTAAATGCCGATGAATGACTTCAAATTTTGGCCTGTGCTTGGCAATTATGGCCTTTGTGTAGTGAGGTTTCTTTAAAGTGCCGACATCCATAGTGATACAGGGCCTCGGTTTTCCTGTCACACATGTACATTATATATTTATATATATATATATATATATATATATATATATATATATATATATATATATATATATATTCCATTTTCAAAGGTACAGTTGTTGAAGAATTTTAAGTGCATGTATTTTTATGAAAAAAAGAATAAAAATTAATTGCTTAAAATGCCAGGTAATATTCCATATCAAGATTCTTGTTGGTGGAGATCGATTGTCAAAAGTACTTTCGTGACATGTAGGGTCCCACCAATTAGTTTACTCAAGCTCAAATGTTATTTTATTACTTTGACTTTACTAGTAAGCCACCGAAAATGGTAGAGTAACTAACCATGTTAAATATAGATCGACTCTTCCAAAACACATGATTCCACTTACAGATTTTCCAGAAATATGTATCTGTCCTAATTCCACTATGTTTGTGTTTTGTTTGTGGCATTTTACAATTTACACTCAGTATCTATATTTTTATAATGTTGGGGACCTATTGATTAATGTCATTCTTCCTTTTTCTTCGTTGTAACCGACATTTCATGTTACAGGAAAAAGTACAGATCACCTTGTAGAAAGAGATTGAAGGCACAGCTTGATACGTGTCTAATCTACCCCAAATGACAGTTGATTATCGATATTAATATACAGGGGTGTACATTTCACAACAAACACAGCACTGTAATCGATTGCTCAAATAAAAGATTAGCGTAAAAAAGTAAGGTGATATTAGGTTCGTCTCACATGTTTTAAGAATTCTAAATTTAGATTTCTGTCAGTATTTGTAAACACTCTTCCTGTTAGTTTTCCTAATTTTCGTTCTGACCGAAGTAAAACAGTACAGCCGAATTGTATTCATGACGTATTTAGACATTAACTTTTTCAGAGGGTTAATTGTATTACGATGTAGCCTTCAATTTCAATCCATAAAACATGGACCCTTGCATTTATGATTTCCCTGTAAAAGTGGATATATTCGTTGAGAATGGTGTTAAATGGTACTCAAACATTTTGTCATATTTCTGAAGCTTTTTAAACAAATAAACTATATTTTTCTTCATTATTTACAATTCATTGTCAATATAAAACATGTCCAGCTCCAAAATTAATGTGTTTAGAATAATGCACTTTGAACTACATAGTTTCTCGTCAATGCAGGTTCAACCCGATGAAAAGAAGTTTGCCGATAACTTGCAGACGGCCAATATGTTCTTTCCTTTGTACAGGTTTTTTATCATACATCCGTAGAATGTTTGAATTGCTTAAAACAACAACAAAATATAATCATTTTGGGTCATATTTATGTTCTTGAGTTTTACGTCGAGCATGACTAAATGATTTAGCAGCGAATAAAGTGGGTACATAAAAAACCATACACCAGGTGTAAACAAACTTACAAAAAAGAAAAATATAAAATAGCAACACAGACAATACAGTAAAAACGTGTAAAACACAAAAAGAACAAAGTAATATTAATCCAAAGGTTGATGGTTATATCTCGTGTTATTACATTAAGTATATATGGTTGTATAAATATGGATTGTGTTTTAAATGTATTGATATTTCATAATTCAATAACAAACTTCTTTTAACATCCGTGACAGTCATTGACATCACAGACACCATCATCTCCAAGTTGTCATCATCTCCAATGAACTTTGGTAAATAGTATGTTATATGTATAACTTTGATAACTTACATTAGTCATTTCCACTAAAGGGAATAGTAAAATGCACAATTTCTTTATCTATTTCTATATTTATTTATTTGGATTATCCTGTAAAACACTCATAATCAATGTATATATAATCGTAAACAGAAGAGACTCTAGAACAAAAAATGGACATCTCTGTCAGTTTGATAGATGTTTATTTTGATCTTGATTTGATTTTGATTACCGACGTACCACAATTGCGTCGGTCACATGGATGTCAATGTGCTTTTTTATATCATTCGATTGTGATGTCATAGTCACAAGTGCTTGATGGGCTATTTAATAGTCATAACTGAAAAGTTTGCAAAAAGGTGCCGTGTCGTGCATTTGACGATAGGTCAATTGCTCACCAGTAGTCTCTGAAAATTGTAAACGTAATTAAATATCTGTGACTAACTCATCGACCCCTGACAAAGAATAGACTCTTTTGTAAATCAATGATTTAGGCCAGTCCAAATGAGTCATAAGCACTGCAGCCTAGATCTTGTAGACCGTATACTATACACTGTACGGACCTTAGTTTTAATTTCATTTAAATTACATCGTTCAGTCCGAATAACGTGCTTGACAGAACAATGCGTATCAGTGAGAACCATGTCGGAATACATGTATTCCAGATCCGAATAAAAACAGGAATATTTGCTCAACAACTTCGAGCGCTGCAACTGGGCACGCACAGGTAATGATTGCAATATCTGTATGAAAAAGTGATCCTGATACCATTTTACTTGTTAAACATACAGTGACAAAATCAAAAGATTAATGTTATACCAGGGAATGTTTACTAATATATATCCCACTTGTTTTGATGAAGACCATCTTAGTCTAAACATGGACGACAGTAGCAAACATGATATAGTTTACATATACATGTAATAGTACGTTCCTCTAAAGTTTACTATTTGTAACTGTATAAAAACTATGAGTCTTTAGTATAACAAGAGAAGCTACAAACTAATATGTATACAAATGTATTTCTACAGTAAATTCTGGCGTCCACTTTTACATATGTAACCACATATCATATTTATTGTTAATATTTTTGATTTGTATAAGTGGGTGGTTGTTGAGGATTTCCTGGTTGGGGTGCTGGATAGCCTGGTTGGGGTGCTGCATAGCCTGGTTGTGGTGCAGGATAACCAGGTTGTGGTGCAGGATAACCTTGCTGTACTAAAGGATAACCGGTTTGTTGTCCTGGGTAATTCTGCATAATGACTGTTTGTTGTTGTTGTTGTTGTTGTTGCTGTCTCGCTCTACCTATAAAACAGATGGATAAAATATATGTATTTGTGTATTAATCATAAAACCAATACTTTGAATATTTTAGTCACTAATTGCAGGTGCAGAAAAGATAAAATTGTGTGTGTGCGTGCGTGACAGAAAGATTAACCGTGAGTATACTAAATACTAAATCGCGTAACATACATACATACATACATACATACATACATAGATACATACATACATTACATACATACATACATGCGTGTGTGTGTTTGCGCGCGCGCACCTTGTCATTTATTTGCCATTTCTACACTATTCAAGGGTTCAGCAGTTAATATTACCTAGCATAGCATAGGAAAACACATCTTTTGTCATTTCAATGTCACTTTATAAACACTAAACGATAAATATGGATCTTGCATACTTAACATTACTCGATCATCGTAAGCACAATGATATATGATTTACAAGTGCACATACACCTACGTATACTTGTGTACATATAATGTGCATACGTGAAAACTATCAATACGTTCATTTTGTTACATTATAGCAGTTTGTGGTTTAATCTAGCTTATTTATTATCATTGGATTCCTTATCCTGAAAATGCTAGCTCAGCTGTGAAACTAAACGCTATAGGTTAGATAGAAGCTGAAATGTTGACGAGAAAAAGTTAAAATATACCTTTACGAAGTATAATGTACATAATTCCTATATCAGGATATTTATAGAAACCCGATATTTCAGCTGCATAATGTATTCTAATGTATAAAACATTTGGTATAAGTGTCTAAACTGCGCGCATAATTTCTGTGTTAAAATTCAAGTTAATTGTACTTTTAGTATACGTGTCAATAACTGCTAACACAGTTTCTGTGTTAAAATTAAAATTGCCAAAGTACAGTGGATTGCAATTTGTTTGAGTCTGAATGATGAAGTCCCCATTGTAATTAAATAACATTCCTAGAGGAGTGAATTGCTTTACTTTTTCTCAAGGATTTTTATCATATGTCTTTTAAATATTATTATTTATTCAAATTAATAGTATTTCTGAATATCAGTATTGACAGTTAAACTCCATTCATTAGTGCAAGTGTAAACCGGTCAACACGGGATGCTTACTCCTCCATGACACCTGATCCCACTTCTGGATTTCCAGAAGTCCATTTCTGTCACCAGATTTCACCAGATTTGTATACTCTCTCCTAAACATCCTTGCGATTATAAATTAGCTATCTGTATATATGTTGATGGTTTTTGAAATACATTTGATAAGATACAGTAAATACAGTTATATTGCCCCTCATTTACCACCTCACTTTACGCCACAATATTTAAAAGTCCACTTTTATCGTTTTTTCCTATAATTTCATATAAGTTTTCAGCTTATCACCAAACCCCTCAATTTTGGATTGAACAGGCAGAATAGCAAGATTTTTGCTGTAATTGTTTGCCAATAGAGATAAAAAAATATTCACTTGTTATGGTTAATGTAAGCAGATGATAAAGTTCTGCTATAAGTAAAAACATGAAGAGTTATAGAGTATTATTCATATATGCGCAAATCATCATTGGTGAAAGTAACAAAACCACACAGGAAACTGAAATATAAAAAAATCTTTAATATATTTAATTTCACTGTCACTGCAAGACGTGCAGCAAACTCAAATTTATTTCGACATTGGACATGCTTAAAAGTTGCCTATAAAAATCTCAGATACCAAAGTATAAATCTCCAGGATGTCCAGGATACATATATAACTCTGGGGAACATTTCAAATCTTAACGCCCTCATTAGTGAGTAATAAATATTGGAAGTTTAAAAAACGTTTTAGATATAACACTTCACTATACATTGAAGAATATAAAAATTTCAGATACCAAAGTATAAATCAATAGAATGTCCAGGATATAGATACAAATCCGGTAAAAATGGACAAACACGGACCTCTGGAAACCAAGAGGTGGGATCAGGTGCCATGGAGGAGTAAGCATCCCAAGTGAGTCCACAGTCAAGTCCAATGAAACAAGTGAGGAGTGTATCCTCGTCACAATTGGTACAGACGTCTCAACAACCGCCAACGAAAAGGCAACTCAACATTTCACTTAGTGAAACAGAGTAGTCGCAAACAAGACTATTATACCGACCATAAAATTTGAGGAACGTTGACATTAAACGCGGTTTTCGATATCCCTGTGTCAATAATTTGTCAGTGAGTAGTTTACCTCTGTATATGAAATCTTCATATGTTGTGTACGCCCTGGCATATCGGATCATTTGTGAAATATAAACTCCATATGCGGGTGACTGAGGTGATATCACTTATTCGAATAGGTGATATCACCTATAAAAACGTATAAAGTGATATCTCCTATTTGAAAGAGTGATATCACCTATTCGAAAGAGTGATATCACTTATACGAAAAGGTGATATCGCGAAGTTAACCTCATACTTAAACTTTAGTTTGCAGACTAGAACACTGAAGTTTTCTATGGGGTGCCGTTTTACTTTCTAATACCAGTTAGTGATTTCACTCTTTCGAATAGGTGATATCACTTATTCGAATAGGAGATATCACTCATTCGAATAGGTGACATCACTTATGCGAATAGGTGATATCACTTTTATAAATTCTTAATTGATATCACTTATACAAATGAGTGATATCACCTCTTCGAATGAGTGATATCACCTATTCGAATGAAAGATATCACATATTTAAATGAATGAGTGATATCACCTACTCGAATAAGTGATATCACTTATTCGACTAAGTGATATCACCTATTCGTTTTGTAAAGTGATATCACCTATTCGTTTTGTAAAGTGATATCACCTATTCGAATATGTGATATCAATTATGAATCAATTCCATGAATGCTTCCTGCACAAAAACAAAATATATTTCAGGGTCTAACAAAAATATGACTTGTGTCATCTTGGGCATTATAAATTATTTATGTTTTTTGTTTACTTACATTTGGTCCGAAGAATTATATAGGGTGTTTTAAGTTCAACTACTTTAAAATCAATCTTAGGCGGAAATCGGACTCTAGTACATAATGACAGGAGTCGGTGGTATGGTTTCGGCGGCTCTGTCTCCTTTGAATGCTGAACTCTGTACAAATCCAACAACAGACACGTGAGATGATTCCGATTCTGCAGCGCTGCGCCTTTATCACGATACCGTAATATCGTCCTTTCCACTTTGTTCTTCCATAGATATAGGCCTAGTGATATTCACTGCAGATCTACATTTATGGAAGAAACGGTGAGCAATAAGGTTTTTACTTTTTAAGCAATATCACTTATTCGAATGAGTGATATCGTTTTGTTAAGTGATATCACCTATTTGAATAGGTGATATCACTTATTCGAATAGGTGATATCTCCTATATGAAAGAGTGATATCACCTATTCGAAAGAGTGATATTACTTATACGAAAAGGTGATTTCACTTATTCGTTTTTATAAATGATATCACTTATTCGTATAAAGTGATATCTCCTATATGAAAGAGTGATATTACCTATTCGAAAGAGTGATATCACTTCTACAAATAAGTGATATCACTTATACGAATAAGTGATATCATTTATAAAAACGAATAAGTGATATCACTTTTTCGAATAAGTGATATTACTCTTTCAAATAGGAGATATCACTTACTGGAATAGGTGATATCATTTATTCGGTATTCCAATTGGTGATATTATTCATTCGAAAAGGTGATATCACTTATTCAATAAGTGATATCACCTATTCGAAAGAGTGATGTCACAAACTGGTATTACAAAGTAAAACGGCGCCCCATAGTTTTCATGTAGCATCCATTTAATTTTAAACCTATGCTTTTTGTGAGGAAGTTTGTCAGTTTACTTGTTGAAGGCCGGTGGTCTCTTCCCAGGTACGTTGTAACCGTGTTCTCTCCTCCACCATTAAAATTGACCACCACCATATAAAAATTGTTGAGTGTGGCGGAAAACAAAAATCAAAATACTAATCCTAGATGATGTTGTACACTTTATTATTTACATGCTCAGTTATGTTGATTTACTATGTTGCATTATAGAGAAATACAAAATCTCAACTTTGTACTGTTACAAATCTTCACGCAGCCGCCGGCAAATAAGATCTATCATATTTGCCTTTTGCGACTGCGTTGCGGCAAAACCCAATATTGAAAATGAATTTAAAGTGTCTAATATAGAGTTAAGTGTTGTTTCGCATAAATTTGTGGTTTTGGTAATGATTTTGATGAGTTTCAAGATATCTTATCATTTTTAAACAAAGTTTGAATAATAATGTGGCTAAAAAACAAACAATCAAAATGCTAATTATTCCAATAAAATAGAGAAGTATCGCTATGTAAAAAAAATGAATACACTCTAAATTCACAATTTTGCGGCCACGTGGCCTTTATCAAGACGACAATATCTATATAAGGGGCCAAAATTTTGTGAAATTAGAGTGCGTTTATTACTATTATTATTATTATTATTATCATTATTATTTGTATGGCAAAATGCTAGTAATTCGTCATTTTTTGTCAGTTTATATCGTCAACTCATAAAGCTACTTCGACGGTTAAACTTTTTTTCACCCCATATATCTGAACTAGAGATGCAATTCAAAACAATGAAATAAATGGTATTTTCCAACAGAAAAAAATCATAAGAAAATCATAAGACTCTTTGATTGTTAAAGGTAAATTGATACAGGTAACACTTACGCTGTCGCACACAGCAGAGGACAATGATGATGACAACCACCACGGCAGCTACAATAGGTCCAATAATTACCCTGTAACGTAAAAAAACCAAGAATATAACTATTCCCTAAAAACTTGAACGTGACATCATATGTGTATATGTGATATGTTAAGAACAAAATATGGAGAATTTTATGCTTTGACTGGAAACTGGAAACTCTATTACATTACATGAAATTGTGAATTATATGACAAGAAACTGTATTATATAATATGAAACTGTGAATTGTACAACATGAAAGTGCATCATAAAACATGAAACTGTAAACTATGTAACATGAAACTGTGAATTATATAACATGAAACTGTATTTTATAACACGGAACTGTGATTATACAACATGATACGTACCCAAGACTAAGACATGTTGACGTTCCGGTGCAAATGTATGCTGTTGGACAACACCAGATGGTACCTTTACAGCAATAGTAACCACTCAAACAAAGGCTATCTGAATAACACACGACAGCCTCCGCTGAAAAAAGTACAATAAATAATTGAATGTAAAACTTAAGAAACAAAGGCAATGTCAATCGCAAATACCAGACAACAATTATGTAATGATATATTATATCTGCGTATATATAATTATATATGATATCTGTGTATAAACAATGTATAATTATATATGATATCTGTGTAATACTGTACTTACGACACTATCAGATTTACTTTTCCCAACATGATACCGGAGAAGACTCAAAGACAAATTTTAAAATTGTAGCTTACTTATGCCATTCTGAATTTAGTAAATTTTATTATTATTATATAAAGACCTTACAGTTTTAACTTGTCTCTTGAAATTGCAACTAGTTTCAATTTTACTTGCTAACAGCTGTTACAGAAATTTATATATATATATATATTTATATATATATATATATATATATATATATATATATATATATATACATATATATTAAAACCCACTTTAGCAACCACCTGTGTATAATGGCCACCTTGTCATTTTTTTATCAAATAATCGAATTTCTGATATCAGGAAATATTTTTTGATAGTAAAAATTCATTTTTTGTTATCAGAATTTTTTTATATAAAAGAAAATGAATTTTCGATATCACAAATTGATTGTTTTATATCAGAAAATCATTTCCTGATATTAAAAATATGTTTTGATATCAGAAATTGTCTTTATTTTCTATCAGAATTGTATCCTGCATCAACTACTGCTCATTAATTCCGCCAGATACTAGACCGCGTGTTTTAGGCTGTAATTACTCCGGACCATTGATTGTGTTTAGTATGCCTCGCCCTAGTCCTGGGCCTACTGCTCATTATTTAACATTCAAGATGGGCTTAGTTTATTTAATAATTTCGTCTAAAATTAAAAACAATCAATAACTATGTCTTTTTTAAAATATACATAAAACTAATGAGAATTTATCCCGGTCCTGACAAGGTTCATTTATTTAGATTGTTATTTAATTATTTGTGAATTTCCCCAACCTTATTTTTATACATTTTCCAATAACGTTAAAGCTTTTTAAATACGAAAATCTTCTTCGTATCCTTGGTATGGTCCACTTGTACAGTGCCAATAATGAAATTTAGAACGAGTAAAAAGAAATGTCAATGATTCCTAGAATAAATTTGGCTACAGAGTAATATTTTTTCTTAAGAAGCTAGTACTATTTCAATTTTTAGCATAATAATGATTCTGATCAGGTTCCAGACATCAAATCCGAGAATGATTATATCTCAAATGCACCAAAACGACAGACAGATTATGTTCTCAGATTGATTTGAGTTTCAGCAAACATAATTGAAAGAGTAGTGTACATTTGTATGAGGCTCTGAAAAGCTATGAGACAATTTTCCAGCGTACACACACTAAATCTAAACATACTGTCTAATAAAACATATGGCTGATTCTGAATTCATTCCATGTTAAAAGAATCTAACGGTGTTTTATCTTCATTTCTATATATGAAAAATACCATGCTCAATGGTGGTTGTAATCCCCACGCCACCTTCTGATCCACCAATACAATACATAATAAATTGCATATGAACAGATCAGTACGCTCGTATAAAGACTTATTTGATAGTGGAATGGAACAGTGAAATGGAACAAAAAGTATGACACCATGATATCTAATTACAAATTTACCAAACCAAATCTAAGATATCAAACTTTTTCACACTATATTTTGTTATAAAATGCAAACTCAGTTAATTAACATGACAGTAATATTTCATCACATATAATATTTAAGAATGGATATCATTTTATAGCACAAAATAATTTCATATCAGATGAAACTTTATAATCAAAGTAAATATTAGCAATTCATTTTCAGAATATGGAATTCTTCTGACCCTATAACTACTAATGTGAAATCTTATTAAAATTCATGAATGTTCGAGATGATGGCATTAGTTTGAATCAGTACATTCAACAATCAAGATACAGAAGTAATAATGAATTCAAACTTTCACTGCCTTAATTTTTGACTTTGTTTTTCTACCATTTGAATTGTGGTTTTTAATTTAGACTTTTTGACTTTGTTATCTATTTTTATCATTTATCATTAAGTGAAGGTAAAAATGATCAATCTTGTTTCATGTTGGTTGTTCCAAAACATTTATATCTTATTTGTTTTTTATTATTATTATTATTTGTATATTTGTTGAATATAACAGTTTATTTATTACATTTAACCTTTAAGTGTTTCCCAAAACTGGACATGACTCGTTCATCAGTTGCATTCTGCCTTTTTTTTTCCAAATTGATGATTCTGGATTTACTTTCACCATAAATTCTGGTCCTGCTTTTTTATTTCAAATATGAACCTAGCCCCCCCCCCCAAAAAAAAAAATCAAATGACCGTCCCCTTATTCTGCTTAGAAACGCAGGAAGAAACTTATGCCTCTTGCAAATGATTGTACACTAGAAGCCTGTTACGATGAGCTGGTCCAACTATTTGTATGGGTGATAGGTATGTGCATATTATAAAACCATATTTGTACACATTTATATTTCATTATGTTAGGGATCATCTACACGCGATTAATGAGAAAATTATTCTACATATTTTTTCAGTGTTATATGATAACTTTTTGCGGACAGAATTCAATTTAAAGTACATCTTGAAAGGTCGTTAATTCAAAAATATGAATAAATTTTATGCAAATACGGTTTCCATTCACACTGGTTTACCAGATGAAGTAGAATGTGCACATGATGTACTAGTGTCATTTGTTAACTTTTAAATTGGAAATTTTGTGGAATTTTGCTTTTCTTCAGTGTTTATCATTCAAACTAAATCGATCACACCACAGAACCATATAAAGGTGACCAATAATAAGCAATATTAACAGAATCATTGTCACGTATCTTTGATTTGATTTTTTGTTT